>JAWLRI010000165.1:90409-104151 GCA_034781795.1 Crypturellus tataupa
GTAGGATATGCCACATAAAGGCTTTCTTATAAAGGTCTTTCTTCAGAATAAAGCTTTTTGTAGCACACAAAAATTTAAAGGAACAGTAGCACTGCCTTACATTTTAAGCCTTTGCCACTTCAGCTGCAATGCTTCTATATAAGACTACTTTACAATATTTGTACATAAAGAAGATGAGTTTAGCAAGAACCATGAATGCTAAGGAATATAACAGGTGGAAGTATGCATCGAAAGGGAAAAATATTTCTCTGGATAGTTACTTTTTTGCAAAGTATGATCTATCAGTGTGCCTTGTATCACGCAGACTTTATCTAAAATAAAATATCTTAGTAAATAACAACCCCCCTCTCAAAACAGAGGCAATCTGCTCAGGAGTATGTTGTTAGGATTTACCTTTGTAATGCTTTATATCTGCACTATTATAAAGATGACTTCCCAGTGGGAGGAATATACAGATGTGCATAACAAGGCGGGGACAAGGCAGGACTTCTGAGGAAGAAAACACTTTCCACATTCCTGCATGCTCAGTGTCAGGATCACTGGATGAAAAGACCAGGCCCTGCCTCTGCAGTCTGCAGCTGGAGAGAAGAGATGCAAGCATAGCACTGGTGCATCCTATACCACACGTGCTTCTGACACCACGAATGTGTGGGCCACCAATGGTCAGTAGGGCCCATGAAGACAGAAAGAACAGCAGATGTTGACTGTATTAAAGTCTCTTCTTTACACATGCTTGCAAAACCCACGGCAAGCAGGTTATACTTCTGCCAGGAAATGAATGATTGTACAACAGGTAAAGAGGACAAAAGGACAGAAAATGCTCATTAATGTCAAGGGAAAAGAGAGCAGCCAGGAGGCTGTACTCCTAATGCCAACACCCAACTACCTAACATGGTTGACCTTAATAACAAAGCTTTCCAAGAAAATACAGACTTGGGCATTTCAACAATGGCCTTAGGAGATCCTAGCTCGCTGTACAGGGAACAGGAGAGAGAAACACACACACACACACACAGTATATCACCTATCACCTTCTTACTGAAGCGTAGGAAAAAAAAAAAGAGACTATATGGCATAAGAGACCAAAAGAGAAAACCCAAAAATCAATAGGATCTAACAGAGCATGACACAAAATCACTACCCCCATAAGAAGAGGTTATTTACCAGGTTAATTAATCTTTTCTTTATTACACTTAGACACCCAGGAAACAGACAGGGTCACAGGAGCAGTGTGGGTGGGAATGTAACGGTCAGAATAGGCTTTCAAATGTTGGAGATTAAATCCAGGCACTGTTTAACTTTACAACACATCAACAAGTTGACACAGGGGCCAGCTACAGCTCAGAGTGTCACTGAACAAAATTCATTTCCAGCATCAGCAATACAACAGTAATGGGCTCCTCTGACAGTGCAATCCAATCCAACAACCCTCTCCAGCCCCCTTCGAGGATAAGCCCTGAGAACTGGAGAACCTCTGTTGGCAGGACCAACAGAAACAGAACTGGGCTATCAGCCTCTAAACTGCATAACTACAAGAATTACAGACCTTTGCTGTATTACAGCTCCTCTGTCCACATCTAGTTGAGCTACTGGTAGTAGGTCACCCAAGCAACAGCTCTACTTAGGCCCAGGATACTTGGTAAGGGATGTGCAGGCGCATAATTTCCAACCATTTCAAGATCACCTCTCCAACTCTCAGGTCAATAGTTTCCTCAGTTGCTTGTCTCGATCTGGCAGGACCATTTACAAACTACTGCTTCTCAAACTGGAACTTTCTGACCCCAGTACAGTTCTCAAGTGACTTTGTCATGCAGCTATCCAAGCTCTTCCTGCAATTATTGCCAACGTTGCTATCCATGCGATCTCTGCTGCCATCAGTTCCCAACCCACCCTCAGAGTAGACACATTGCACAGGGCTTCTTTGAAAGAAAAGCTAAGTTCCTGATCACATTATTCAAGATTACTGTAATGCCCAAGGAGCTACACTACAAGCTCCAAGACGAACTTCACTCTGATCTGTGAGCAAGTAAGAGATTTGACTCTGTAGCATTCCTGTGTCTAACCCCCTTTTTTATTTCTCAAATATTTTTAATATGGTGACTTTTTTAACCAAAACTGTTGCCTTACTGAACAAATAGCTTAATCACAAAGCATCCTGCCAAAACACATATCAATGCTGACAATCCTCTACTGCTGCAACACAGATATCTGCCACTACAGCACCATAGCATGAACAGGTCCTTCTCTTACATAGAGCCAGTGTTAGTGAGAAGCAGGGCACAGTTTGTAAATAAATCTTTTTCCTCCCAACTCTGTCCTCTGAAATGACTCCATATCCCCTAGAAGACTTGACCTGAAATTCAGTACACAAAATACCAACCAAAACAGCTAATGAAAACATTGTCAATCAGGCAACATTAACTGCAGGCAATTCTAAGTTCAAAATTGTGCTGACAAAGCATGGGAGACTGGCAACAGCCATAGCTATGTCATGGGAACTAGAACAAAAGTAATTCTCAGTTAGATTCAGGATCTACCAATCATCTCCTTGTAAGGAAGAGGGACTCACCTATACTTTAACATTAATCCTGAACAGAAGGAAATAAAATACACTTTTGTCTTGAACTTCTGCCTTAAAACACTGTGTTATAGCTTGTTCTGCAAATAGCTTTGGGGCTTGCGTAGGGGAAGGTTGAACAGATGCTTTTTACTTGGGTGCTGACATTTGCATGAATACAAAATGACTTGAGAGGATGTGAATCTCTGCTTGGGACTAAAGCTGAGCTAATTCATGGACCAGCAGCTGCTGCAGATCTCTGACAATTTATAACAGTCGAACCAGTGGGTGATTTACCGGTGGCTGGGGTTTTGTGGGGGCTTTCTTCTCAACATGCAATTAAACATTTCTCTGCATTCCAAGCTGGGCTGACACAAACTGGCCAAGAAAGAGCAATCAATCATTGAGAGTTCTTTAATCAAGAGCTTCTTTGCACATTTAAGTGGCTTCTATTGACAGGGAACTTTCCTGTTCAGGAAGTACTAGAGTGAGTCTGAATAGCACAGTACATGTGCCCTTGGAGGTCAGTGGTTTTCTGGGAGCTCAGCTACAACGGGAGGAAAAAAAAAGCAGAAGACTTAACTAGTTAAATCAAAACAACAGGCAGTTCCTACGCAATCATTCATCCTTTCTGAGAAATGAAAACATATTTCAGCATTGGCAGGAAGTGGCTTTATTGCATATTGGTACATGTAATGCTCCTGATCAAGGATGACAAGATGGTTTGATATCAAAGATGTTTCCTTCCTTCCACTGTCACCTATCTCCACAAAGTGCACTAGGACCTCCCCATCAGGCCAGGATGCTCTCCAGTCCAGCATCATCTCCTGGTACAGACAGGTCTGAATTCTGATTTACAGAAGCAGGCCCCATTATTTCCCTCTGGATTCCTGAGAGAAAGGGGAGGTTGCAACACAACAGGCAAATGCATGTGACAGTACTGCTGTTCAGGTGATAAAGGACAGAATAACCTAATGAAACAGGAAAATGCCACTCCTGGAAAAGGAGTGGACCATGGGCATAAACTGAGTCAGCAAAAAAAATCTTAAGAGTACCTGAGATACAAAAAAAGATGGATTTGTACAGCTGCTCCAAGCAGGAAGTAAGAGAAGATTCAGGAATAGAGAGATGGGAACATCAGAAACAAATCTTCAAGGAACACAGAGGGGAGTGGGCAGAGACAGCAGGGGGTCTGCAGTGCAGCCAACATGAAAAAAGGGAAGTGGACACATTGAAGAAAGGAGGCTACAAAAGACAGCACATGAGCCCCCTATTCAAACTGGGGTAGCAGCTGCCCACCTGGGAAACACCCATGGACACAGGCTGAGCAGCGAGGAAGAGGTGGCTTACTAGCAAAACACAGCCAGTTTTAGACTTAACCATTCAGCAAGAACAGAATTGACAAGCAAAACTGCAAAGACAGAATATAACTATACAAATGCAAAGTGCCTTGAACCAAGATCCTTTGTTTTGCAGACTTTTGAAGCCCAGAGAACACACCACACAGTTTCTAAATTTCTTTGTTTGAGGATCTGTAATTTACAGATCTTACACTCTATAACAATCAGGAAATAAACAATCTTCACTGACCAAAGCTGCCCAGGTTACTGTTAAGGATATACACTTGTGAACTGTGTTGAGGCCACACACACAAGCTCTACAAGGTCTTTGCAAAGAAGCAGTTACAACAACTCAAGTCAGTCTTCTTTAGAAATTAAAAGCTCCAAATATGACATTTGCACATCTTTATCCTGTCCATTGGTAAATCCCAAAGTCTAGGTATATCACTGATGTAAAATTTCATCCAGGACAAACTAATCCTACAAATCCTAAGAGGGCTTGAAGACCAAGCATATCTTTGTCACATCCCAAGCAGACAGCTTAACACTAGAAGGACTTCAAAAACAGATCTTAAAAGCATCACAGATCATAAAAGTATAATAAGGCTTTGCTCTCAAATTCTCCAGGATGAGGGATTCTACACCTGGAAATTTCAAGCTGTGAGAAAATGCTTAGTGGTTATTTTTATTTTAAACCTTAGCCATTAGTTTGTGCCTGTCTAGGATTATAATAAAAGACACCTTAAATCTTCACTTTAAAGAAGGAGTTTCTGCTAAAGCTGTATCCCACTGTAAAATATAGGCTGCTCTCCAGCAGCAAACAGGCCACAAGGTTGCATGTACATAAAGACAGAGTGTCTCCAGTAGTCTTCACCCACCTGTTTTCCTTTCTTTAACTGCTGTCACCTCCTCAAAGTAGGTAAATTAAAGACTGAATAGTCTGTTCTCTTATTCTTTCCCAGACCACCCAAAGAGACTCAGTCAACTCCCTCCATGAGCATTTAACCCTTCCTGTAACCTAGCAGGGGAAAAAAATGTAAGGGGAAGGACTGGTTGCAAGGACTTTCTTCTTCCTCTGTAAATGTCTGCACTGCCATCAACTAATCCATGTTACAGACTTCCCTCAAAACACATGTAGTGACTGCCTTTGGGTAACCTGCTGGCTCCCACTATCTTCTACACTCCAGACACCCACGCCAGAAACATGAGTACTCCACTACAGCTGCACAGCAGCTTGCCTGGCTACCCACACCAGCTCAGAGACTCCACAGACGGAAAGCCAGGAGGAGTGGAATGAAAGCGAAGCATTGATTACGTCTCCCTCTGAGAACTCCGCATGGCAAAATCATTACAGCCAGAGTAGCGCTTTGCCAAGGCTTAAGGTCTCTGGTATGAGATATTTGAACCAGGTGGACTAAATCAGCAGGTGGAACAGGGACAGGCATAGTGGCATCCCACCATAGGGCAAAGAACATCTATGTTTGGAGGGGCAGTACCAAGGAACCTGGATGCTAGGATCAAAGCACAGCTCTTTTTCCTCACCTGCTCATTTACTAAATTGAAAAAGAGCTTCACAAGCTCATTTCTGGAGGGAATTGGTTACTGAGTCAGCAAATGCTCAGGGGAAAAATTATTCAAGATCCAGCTCTCCCTCCTACCTATGTCTCCCACTTCCCCTTGCTGACTTAAGTTTGAGTATGTCTCCAAAGGTCACCTCCAACTTCAGCACTTTTGTTTTAGCCACAAATTAAGGTTCCTATAAGCTCACACGAAAATAATTACCACAATTAATTACAGCCTATTTAATACCTTTGGTTCCAGTATGCCTGAGGCCCTCCAGAAGGATGCACATGTCTTCATTACTAGGCATCCATAGTATCACCTATTATTCAGGGGATACTCTCAATCAGGGGGCCTCACTCAGGTCTATACCACTTTCTGGATATTTTTGTTTAGGTCTTCTGAATGGCAGGCCTCTCCCAAGCACATGTCAGGTTTATGACATTTCCCATCTACAACACAGGAAGCTTTGCACCATTCTCTTTGGAAAGCACTAGTGACCTAACACAACACTCAACAAAACCACTAGGCAGAGTCAGCACCATGGCCTCCTCCAGCACTTTAAAATCAAGAAATTGCTCAGCCCTATCTCACCTCCCCCTTTACGATTCAGCTATTTTACCCCCTCTGACAACTCCCCCCCCCCCCCCCCCCAAAAAAAAAAAAAAGGAAAGCAGCCACAGGTCAAGAAATTGAAATTAGGGACTGTGCAGCAGTAGAGTTATGGCACATCTGCTAAGCCCTAGTAACTGGACACACAGTTTTACTAGCAGCTGAGGAGTTACAATGATTTAAGAGGTTATTACACTATGCTGCTTGTCCTGCCTTGCTCTTAGAAACTATTATGTCCTTAGTTAACGCACACCCAGAACACATACCAAGTATTTTGCTCCCAGTCTTGTATATCAGCAGTCAGTAGCCTGTGCTAAACCTCAGGGCACAGAGTGCAGAGCTGAGGAACCGGCTGGTTCCACTTCTCAATCCGCCCACTCTAAACTCATCATGGCCTGCAGGTCACAGTCACTAACCTGCAGCCAAAGAGTAGTAACACACTGTAGTTTTCACAGCCCTGGAAAACATTTTAGCAGAACAGCATCTTGTCTATGCTCTGAGCTAACAGTCTGCATACAACCTTTAGCTATAAAACTTTACCCCTGGTACCTGTGACTATGGCAAAAATGAGACCACTGCAAATTCCTATGTCAGCACCATTTCCTCAGATGATGAAAAACTGGCCCTCAAAAAAATGCACAAGGTATTTGAGTTCTTCACAGCAGGGTCTACAAATACTGACCACTCATCAATCAGACTTCTAGACAAATATTGACACTATGCCACCAGCAGGGAAATTCAGACCCAGGAAGTTTAGCAGATTTGTCACTGCTATAGCAAGTCAGGAACAGAGTTTGAGAGACTTCCTATATAATCATGAGACAACATCCCCTACATAGTCCATCTTAGAGGGCATCCTTAAAGATATCTTCACTTTGTCTCATTAGCAAAAAGCAAGCTATTTGCTCATAAAACTTAGCTGGATGTAGCCTTTGGGATAACATCCTCATTACTAAATACCTGCTTAGCTCTGCTAATGGTCTAATATTGGAAGAACAATGTGAATTGCAAGAGTCTTTCCTTGTTTTTGAGCTGTCTTTAAAAACTGAAGCCATTCTGAGAGGAAGAGAGGTAGGTACACAAGCTGCAAGACAGTCCTTCCATGGTAAGTGCTCTGCACTTCATTTTTGATTGATGCAGCACACCTGGAGAGACACTGCATAAGAGAGCACAGTAAGGCAGAGCAGGCTAAAAGAGCTGGAGTTACATGGTACACAAAAAAGAAAGGCGAAACATGAGAGAAATGGTAACAGGGCTCAGCAGTGAAGAAGGCTGCAGGAAAGCGAAAGGCATTGCATACCCTCCATGTCTGTACAGACCGGGTGAGAAGAAACAGACCTAAAGTGAGAAGAGCCAGCAGAACTGAAACCTCAGGCTAGATAACAGGAAAGCCAAAATAGCACTGGGCTAGGCTATGTGGGAGCCTCCACCAGAAACAGGTTATTTGCTAGCACTGTCACAGACACTACCCAGCACTTAGGCTCAAGAAAAGGACTTAGATCCCCAGAGGTCTTGTGTGCTCTTTCCTTTCTACTTTAAAGATGACACTGAAAACCATATTAGACACAACACTGAGAAACCAAGATATAAAGATCACTTTTGCAAGTAATCCTGGTTGAAGTGAATTGACGAGAATAATGCGCATAAAGTGCCAGGAGAGGAAGCATGTGCAACGAAGAGGAGCTGTTTGTAGTCCAGGTTCTTCACTGTGTATGTGCAAAGCAAGAGGTGGACAGAGGGGAAAAAAAAGGGGGAGAGAGAGAGAGATAGAGAGAGAGAGAGAGAGAGAAAGATCAAGAATGTCACACACAAAGAATTTTCCTCAATTCTTTATATTTTTAGGACTTTGTTTGCAGTTATTTGTAAATTAATCTACACTCACAAGAGATATTGATTGCTATTTTCTTAGAAGAAAAACAATTCACCAGTCGAAAACATTATCTGATATGTGATATGTAGAAATAAAAGAAATTTACATCAAAAGTATCCCCAGCTTCCAAAGAGAAAATATCAGTTCATATTCATATTGAATTGAGATAGAATGATAGAAGCTCTTGGAGAAACGTAAATGCCTAAGAGCTGGCACAAGCTCAGAAACATTCTATCATAACCTAGCACAAGAATGGAAAACTTTGAAAAAGAAATCAAAACTACACTTGGAGCCTTCCCACAGAGAGTATGTAGTAGTATCTTTGACAGAAGCAGTAAATGCAAAAAATCTGGATAGGGAGGGAGACTTAGCTAAAGCCTCTGGAGCTCTGCTGGTTTATTCAGATCTCTCGCCCAGCGCCCCCTGCCTCGCTGGGAGCCCCAGGACAGGCTGCGTGCCGGCAGCCAGACCGCTGCGAGAAAGGCAGCCTGAAAAGCGCCGAGTTCTGCCTCTTCAGTGCGAACGCCAGAACTTTGGGGAAGACGGAGACGGACAGTGGGACAAGATCAAACAGCTGCCAAAACGCTGCAAAAATGCACAGAAGCAGTTAACACGAGAAGATAAATGCAAAGTAGTGCCGCACATTTCCGTAGTTTTGTAGAGATGATGTGACTTCGGAGGGGTCAGTGACAGGTGACTGAGGGACGAGATGGGGTGAAAATGCCTTGTCTTCTACGAAAACATACACGTATCCTCGTAGTCTGGGTCGTGGAGCTGCCCCGCGAGGGGCAGCCGAGGGACTCGCCAAGATGACAGCTCTGCGGGCGGCGCCGAGCGACGGCGGGACGCCGACTGCGGCACCGCACGAGTCGCTTCTCCCCAGCCTTCCGCCCGCCTCCCCAAGAGCACCCGGGAGCCTAGGGTGTCCCGGCCGGCAGTCCCTCTGTGGCACCTACCGGTGCCCGCGAGCGGCGGGAGCCGGAGGGCGCTTTACCCGCCGTTCGCAGCGCACCGCAAACTTCTGCGGGAGTTAGAGCCCGCCCGCCCGCACGCCTACCGGCTTTGCAGGGGTCGCGGTACTCCATCTGCTCCTCCATCTCCAGCTCGTGGCCCGCTACCGCGCGGCCGCCCGGCCCCTGGCCCGCGGGCGCGGCGGGAAATCCCTGCGGCCGCCGCAGAAAACCTGCGGATCGTCCCCAGAAAGGGCCCTTTGCCCGGCTCTGTGTGCGTCCCGCGCAGACGGGTGCCTTCGGCTGCACTTCCCTCAGCCGGAGCCGCTCCCGAAGCGCCCCCCCCGCCGCGTTCTCCCGGAGCCTCCCCCTACTGCGTTCTCCCGCTCCCTCCCCACCCCGTTCTCCCGGAGCACACCCCGTTCTCCACGAGCCCCCGCTCCGCCGCGCCCTGGGAGCCGCTGGGGTTTCCCCAGCGCAGGGCGCTCGCATGGGGACGCGGAGCCGGTCGGGCGCGGGAGCCGGCGGAGCGTTGTTCAGCGCAACTAGCAGGGAGAAAAAGTTGGTTTTTCAGCCAGCATCTCCCTGCTGTCGCTGGAGGAGCACGGATCGCCCGCGGGTTGTTTGCTTCCTCGCTCGGGTTATTTTGCAAAGGTGAAACGGGAGCACGCTGCCGGGGAGGACACCTGGCCCCAGCCTACCTGACTGTGTTGTGGCTGTGTCTCTGGAGCAGGAATGCGGCTCCAAAATTAGCCCCAGCGAAGGCACGGAAGCTCCTTGATAAAGTCCTGCCGTCCAAGGCGCAGATAAATGGGAGAGTGCCCTGATGAGGCGGCCAACTCAAAGGCTGTAAGAGCAAAGTCTCTGAGCATGTAAAAATACATGTTGTAGCCCAAGGACGATAATTATTTTTAGTCTGTGTTTAAAGAAAACCCTCGTTATGCCTCTCCCTTCTGAGGAGCTTGGTGTGGTGGTGTCTCCTCTCTCTGCCCATGGGTTTGGTAGGAATGGGTTGTGTCCTGCTTGCTCGCCTCGTTTTCCTTGCGTGAACAGCCCTGCGTGAGTTTGCAGAGAGTGCATCAAATCGGCACAGTGCCAAGCGCCCACTGAGCATGAGCCCCAAAGCCACGAGTGGCAAACGTGTAATGTGTGGGGGTTATTTATAGGATCGAAGCAAAGCCTGGCACAGTGGGTTGAGGAACTGCAGCAGAGGGAAAGAGAACAGGAGCAGAAAGCTTAGCCTTATTGTCTGTATTGTCTGGAAACAATGAGAGCACTAACACTAATTATTTCACCATGAATGGCTGGGGGAGGGAAGGAATATCCCACATATGAAATGTTTAGAATTGTTTAGCGGGGTGAAAATCACAGCGCTGGATGTAACCGCAGCTCTTTTCCACCCGGCTTTACAAATGAGACCGGCTGTGTTGGGAAGTTGTTCTTGGTGAAAGGTGGTTATCTGGAAAGGTGATTTTTCAGGATGAAAGTGTGTGGTTTTTAAGGAAAGGAGTTCAGCACCTGCTTACAGACTGTTTATTTGCAGCATCCCATCCAGCTTGCCCAGGGAGCGGATTTCACAGTCGCAGAATCCAAGAAACGTGGTCTGCAAGGGCAAAGAAAGGAATTGGATATCAGAGCAGCGTCACGGCTGGTCCCTGCGTCTTGCCAGCAGAATGACAGTGATGGAAATGCACTGGGACTGTGCAGTGTCTGGGATGTGATTCCAGGCTGACACTGAGGTCTTGTCTGACTTGCTGTGAGATCTAAATCATAGTCTAGCTATTTTTGCATTTCCTGAGTGAACTACAGGGTTGGCTTTTTCATTCTGTTTTCAGGACTTTTGACAGTTCCTTATTTAAACAGATAAATAACGACGTTATCAAACCCCGAAAACGCCATTTCCTTACCAAAGGGCAGAGCTTGTAACATTATTGGTTTCCTCTGTCCTGCTGTTTGGCTGGTGAGCAGGAACAGCAGATCTGCTTGTCAGAACGGAAGGTTTAATTGCTCGTGAAACGCACATCACGTGAACGTTGTTAGATGATGTTTCCAAGAACTGGCTTTGACACACAGCTAATATTTCTGTAAAATGTGTATCAACATGTGTTCTGGATGATTGGTTCCTCCCAGTGTATGACACGTGGGTAAGGAAGAAGAGATAGTCTTGCCTGCATTGATGCTCTGATGGTTTTTCCGTGAAAGAAATCCCTGCTTTTCAACAGCATCCATTGGTGTCTTGAGTCAAGATCCTTTGCTCTTGGAAGCAGAACTGCGGAAAGGGCTTGTGGTGGTTGCACTAAGCTCGCTGCAAACCCTCGTGCCCTCAGATGGTTAATTCCCATGTGGCAGCCGTTAAAAGGCAAGGAGAAGCCGTCCTTTGCTGAGTGCTCGTCCTGTGTGCAGGCGCCGCTGCTCTGGGGCCTGTCCTGGGCTGGGAGGTGTCTTTTCCTCTTTGGCAGCAGTGCTGAAAGATGCTGGTAGCCGTTCAGGCTCTGGCGTAGAGGTGGATGTTCCCATGGCCTTGTCCTCGCGTGCTGCGGGCAGTCCTTCTGTGCCCCTCGCCCCGCTCTAGCGGGATGCCCTTCAGGTGGGGATTTGCCGGGCTCCTCACTTCGGTGGTGCCTCCGGCAGCGCAGCATGGACTTCAGGCAAAGCTGCCTCGGGCAAAGCCTCGGAGACAGCCAGAGGCGTGTCCAGACTACCTAAGACGCAAGCTCAAGGCTGTAAATATTGGTCCTCCAAAAGCGTTTGGCCCGTGCTATGGGGAAGCCTTGGCATCCCCACAGTGTCTTGTGGAGGTTAAAAGGTAGCTGTACCTTGAGCCCTGGTGATGCGAAATGCCACCCAAGAGCCCGGTACTTTTTGCAGATTGTCTATTCCAGCGATGTGGCACTTGGCTGCACAAAGGGCTCCCTGTCACTAGAGTCTTTCTAGGCTGGGCCTCCTTTGGGGATAGTCATCTCCCCAGGCTACCCGAGCCTTGGACATCCCACCAGGTGGCAGCATTTTCATTACAGCAGTAAGGAGGACGCCAGAGGCATTTTTTTTTTTTTTTTTTTTTTTGGTGACAAATAACCATTTCTACCTGAGAGTCCTTTGTAGGAGAGAGGAGTTCATCCAAGCCAGGGGTTTACGTAACAGCATTAGCTCTGGTTTAAGTCCATACCCACGTGCACTTGGGCAGAGGTGTTGCGTGCTATCTCCAGGCAATGCCAGCAAATACCAGGACCTAATAAGTCTTGAGGGTGATGTACTCATCCCTGCTCCATGACAGCTTTTCCGGGGACTCTTTCCTGCTGCTGGGAATGGCTACGAGTGCCAGAGCTGAATCACAGCTCCTCTGGGCTGCTGCAGCTGCGGGAGCTCTGCTCGCCTTGTATTTGCTATTGCAGTGAGGGTTAGTGCAGCTAAAGAGCTAGCTGCTTTCTCTTGCTTTACCCACAAACTTTATTGCAGGTTAAGCCCTTTGTCCTTAAATAGCGCTTCCCCTCCTCCTTTTAAAGGAGCACTGACATGAAGTTGCACAGAAATGATTTTTTTTCCCTTTCTTTAGGATTTTAGCTTGTCTCTTAGCTGGCTGCATTGTGACAAATGTTGCCTGGGTTACTAACTTGTTAAGAAGTCCCTGAAATATTTGGAGATATCAACAACCCCAGAGCCCATTGGGAAATGTGAGGATGACATTATTCTAAACCATCAGTTTCCTGACTCCTGCATTTCGGGCATGTTATTTATCTCTGTCGGGACGTTTTCATGTGGTGCTGTTTCTTATTTTTAAACAATAGGAAAAAAAAGGAAGATAAGAGGAGTGTAGCTGTGACCCGTTGACTTATTATGAGATCATGGGTTCCTTCCAGTTGATATTTATAGATTTTTGTTAAAAAAAAAAAAAAAAAGCCGAGATTTCAGCATTTTCTGGCATTTCTTTTAGCCACAAGGTCACCGAGTCCAGATCTCAGCCTGAATTCTTTCAAAATCCTCTGTAAAAGCACAGAGTAATCATGGAAATAGAATTTTTGTCTGCAAGTAAAATCACCAAGGGAAGAGGAAAGAAATGCTGGACTTTTGGTGTGTAAACTTTTAATGGTCCTTTGTGTGATTTGGTTCCCTCCCCCTTCCCAGAAAGCACTTTCAGAAATGATGAGTAGGGAATAATGTTTGCTACTTCTCTTTATGGGGTTTAATGGGTTTGCAAAAGATCACAAAACTGTAGACGGAGTCTTGTGCCAGAATCTGGAATACTTTTAATTACGAAGCAAGATGAACTAGAGCTGTAAGCTCCTGAAAGTGAAGGGAGGTCTTTGCACTTAAGTAAATTTAAAACAAAACACTGGCTTTGGATGCCTTGTTATCAACTATTTATTTTTTTTCCCCCAAACTGGGAATGTCTCATTAGAAATGGGCTTCTATACCGCAAACCCTGGCAGGCACTTAGTTAAATACATGAATTCTGCAAAGTGTGGGAAAGCAACACCTGTTGTGTGGCTGTGCAAGGCCCCGTGTCCATTAGCATGAGAATCATTATGGTTGGAAAAGACCTTCAAGCTCATCGAGTCCGATCGTAACCCTTCAACACCATTCCCGCTTTTATGGCAGTGTGGGAATGGAAAACAGAGCTTTAAGGAGAGGAAAGGAGCTGTAGAAACACGCGAGCTGCTGCTGTGTGTCGACTGGAACCCCCTTGGTGGCAGGGCAGCGTGCGGCGGCCAGAAGGCCTCGGCAGGAAGCACAGGCAGCCCTGCAGGAAGGGAAGGGGCAGCGGAGAGGGGCAGTGGAGGGAGGCGTGCTGCTTTCTCCCCTGCCCATATCGAGACATCGAGGGCCACAATATGGAGAGGCAGAATAGTGAAAGC
>JAWLRI010000165.1:104251-117509 GCA_034781795.1 Crypturellus tataupa
GCCGCGCGCCCAACGGCCGCGCCAACGGCCGCGCCGCGCGCCCTTTGAAGAGGCGCAACCGTTCACACTCCTATAGGAGAAGCGAAAGTTCATGCGCATTTGTGAGAGGAAAGAAAAAGTTAGGGGAGAGTTGACATTACCATATTAAAATCTGTGCATTTCCTCTTATGAAGAGGTAATTTGATTTATAAGTAGAAGGAAAAATAATGCAGCAGCTGTATCTATCCACCTCATTCTGCTTTTTTTTAAATTATTTTTTGATTTTCATGATCTCTGGTTGTACCAAAATTTGTCACGTGACTCTAGCTCTCACCCTACTCTCTTGTCTTTGGCCAATGCTGCGTGCTCATGAGTGACAACACAGATACTGCACTGTTGAGCTGAGAAAAGCTGACAAGTTGCAAGCTCAGTGCAGGCTCCTTGGTTTGAAATACTACAGTCTCCCTATGCCACAACTTCCAAACTCCCATAGCAGTATCTGTAGTTTCCCACTATGGCATAAACCCCAAACCTTTCCTCGCACTCAGGCAGATAATGGCTTGGCAGCAGCAGGGTTGTCTACAGCAGCGAGTAACACCAGAGTATGAAAAAGCACAACGCGATTCAGACATCTCGTGAGCGGCAACACAGGCTACTGTGAACCATACTACCTCCCCTGCACCCCTTCTTTATTTTATATTGCCTTCCCAGAAAATATCCAGTCAGGGTACAGACATCCTATTCAAACTTTCAGTCAGGCCAAAGAGATCACATCCAAACCTCGCATGAAGACTAGGGTCACAGGATCTGCTGATCAAGCACACTCGAATTTTCTACAACTGGTGGAAAGTCCATCAGCATAGAAGTTGTGTGACGACCCCAGAAAACACTCCCAAAGGCAGGGGATGCTATCGCAATTCCCCCAGCTTCTACTCCAAGCATCGAGTTCTCCACCTGTCTTCTGTAGCATGCAGTGCTAATAGACATAGTCCACTGCCAAAATAACACACCACTACATGCACAGTCTTCCCAGGGTGAGAGGTCAAGAAAAAATTAAAACACACCAGATGTCATGTACACAACTACCAGGAAGGGCTCAGACATTTCAATGATGAAAGCACCTTCCACTCTCTTGCTTTATCAAACTGAGCAAGACAGGAGGTAAAAACAAGTATAACAGGAAAATATTTCAGGTTATGACTAGGACTTGTCGCTAATTCAGGATAATGAAACAGCTGCCTGTCCATTTAGTTTTGCCTAGGATGCTCATTACAAAGTCACTTTGCATCCTAAGCAAAAATCCACCTGTTGAGACCCAGTCTGGAGAATAAGGCCACTCTGCACAGGAGGCCTACATGAGGACATGACATCGGCTCATGAAGATTTTAAATGCCATTGACCCTTTCAGTGATAAAACATCCAGCACAGAATCAGTGAAGAAAAATAGTAATTTTGGAAACTAACCTAGCGCTGGAGACTTTATATGGACAGAAGCATTTTGCTCCTGCCCTTAGCCATCTCAACAGAAGATTACTGGGGGATTTAGGGACAATTCTGGAAGAGGCTGAGAGTTTAAGGGAGGGAAAAAGGCACACCCAATAACCACCCTAAAATATGCGAAGGAAGAATAAGCAGTACTCCAAGAGGATTTTGGTATTAGACAAGCTTTCTAGCGACAGGAACAGAGAAACCTTGAGGCAGATTATTACAGGGAAGGGATAGAGTTTCCTTCATTGTGGATTTTTAAAAGAGGAATGTAGACAAATATCTAACAGAATAACTGAGTAAAATACATAGACTCACCCCCATTTCCTGAGTTTTATACTGTGCATGTACCTGTTAACAACCTTTACTTTTTCCATATTAGCCTGTTACTTCCTGACTTTGTCAAAGAGCAGAACCTAAGAGACGAAGAGAGTTACTTCAAAAGGAAAATCTGATTCTCCTCTGAACTCCTGGTTCCTAGGAGATAAAAGCACTACCTGCTCCTTTCCCTCCTCTAATAGGGGAGGTCTTGGCAACATTATTCTCTTTCACTGATGGGTATGGGAAAAAGGAAAATAGTGTCTTAGACACTTCAAAGGGAGAACAGACAGATTCTATGATCAACAGCATGGATCAGCAGAGCGAGCCACACAATTTTCAGCAGTGTGGAGATTTGGGCTGTTACCCACTAAGAAAAAAGTCTTTTGACCACATGGAAATTGCTTGATAATCTCTTGAGGATGGCAGCCTGTGCTGGGGAGCAGGAGTTCTGCAGTAGACGGTGCCTTGCAGATGCAGCCATTCAGGAGAACATCCTGCAGCTTGGAAGGAGGGGGAAGGGAGCAAAACATAGCTGTGCAATTAGAAGGAGCCCATGAGATTGCTCACAGCAGTACATTACTGCTATCTGCACACAAATGAAAAAGCTCCCCCACTACAGCAAACTTTCCTCCTAGGAGTCCATTCCCCAGCAAGAGAGCAACTCAACCTTTCTAGAAGTGGTGAGCAGACCCAGGTCACATCATTCTGCGAGCAGCATCCAAAGCAGCATATGCAGAGTAATGGCTGCTGCTTCTCAGTGTTGAGAAAAAGATCAGTTCACATCATCTTCACAGACTGGTGTCCCATCTGTGCAAATAAGGAACATTAAAAACAAACAAAAACGATACTTTTGTGAGAGATTTTAAGCATGATCTGCTAAAACAGTCAGTGAAGTTTCACGTAGGCAGTGCAACTCCTGACAGCAACAGTTAAATAACTGGAAAGAGCAATCTACATCCCTTGCTGGCAGAAAAGTTTTTCTTTTCCAGGCAGAATCTCCCTGCTATCCCTCTCCCCCACCCAAAATGCACACAAACAAAATCTGCTCTTTTCAAGCCTCACTGAGCAAGTATGCATGTAGCGCTTCTGAACAGCATCTGTGAGCAAAGCTATGTGGAAACTACTTAACGCTGATGGAATTACCCCGCACACATGTCCTGAGGCTAAAATATACACACAAGTGTGCTGCTCTTCCGTAATACCTACTTCTCACCGCCTGCCAGCTCCCAGGACCATCAAGTCTTGTAACAGAATGACTGAAGCACTTCCCTTTGGAGTCTGCCCCACTGCTGACTCCTCAGCTTTCTCCAGTTTAAGCTGAGACTTTCTTTTCTAGTTTGTTTCCTAAACAGGCAAAGATTTTTCTTCCTTTGTTTCATCACCTCACAAGGGCAGATAGAGCACATCTCTGAACCCATAGCATCTTCTCTTCCCTCTATCTTTCCAGAACCTCTCACTTCTGCTTAGACTCACTCCACTGCCTCCCATTTCTTTGCCCCCTTTCTGGTAGGGAACCACCCTGCTGTAGTTGGAACCCCACCTGCTCTGCAGCGCTTCCTATGGGCACAGCTTGGCCACTGCACAGGCACTGTTTTTCTCTCTGCTTCTCAACACCGTCTCAAATGCTCTAACAACTTTATAGATTTCCCTATCCTGACAAACTCCCTTAATTTTGCCTTATTTCCTCTTGCCCTTTTCTTCCACAGTAGTTTACCCAGCAATCAGTAGTCCTGGACTCCACTTGCCACTCCAAGTTTGCCCCTCCTAGAGCATTTTTTTTTCAGCCAAATTTGACCAGTGTCATTGACAAATCCAGGTGACAAATGAAATCTGTATGACAGAATCAATACTGATCCCTGATGTTTCTTCTACCCTTCATTCTATAATCCATTTCTTGCTCCCGCTGCAAAAGCTTAGTGGAGTTTGGATGTGTTTTCGTTGCTGTTGTTTGTCTTGGGATTACCACTTACGTTAAAATCATTCACTGCTCAAAATCATTCAAGGTGCTGACAAATATATGCTTAAATGCACTCTGGGGATTCTTAAGTCTGCTGCAAAGATAGCTCACTAATCAGAGGCAAATTTATACATGCAATAACAACTCAACAAACTTCACAACATAGTCCTGGAATATACAAGCAGAAACATTTCTTCAGCAACCTAGCAATCAGTAACTGACGCTTAGAAAATTCCTTCTAGTTCACCAAAGATATAATAGACAGAATTTTAAGCTATTCCATCTTAAAACAGCAACAAGCACTCTCCAAACAACACTGCATTTTGATTACTGCAAACTTTCAATTATATGAGGAAAAGCAAAGTACCTTCTGTGGTATTTTTGAACTGTACTTAAAAACAAGCTGTGAGATGGGGGAATGACCTCTCACATTTGAATTTTGAATTTAGTCACAGGTTCCCATCCTGGTGTCATGCAAAGCTGGTAGTTCGTTAATTCACTTAAAATCAATTTTCAGAGCTCATACAGGAGTCCAGTGTGTTTGAAAATGGTTTAGCAAAGCAAGTGTTTCTGGTGATCTCTGCTGCAAGCCTAAACAGGGGGGAACAAAATACCTTTGGAAATGCAACTGCTGAGTTCAGAACACTGAAAGGTGAAAAACTTCTCTGTCAAGAAATCTTTTTTTCCCCTCCTTTCTCCTTCCATAAAGGAATGATCTGTCAAAGAAACAGCATTTCCTATCACCTCTGCTATCAGATGGGATAATTCCAATGAATTAGTGTGTGGGGAAGGACCTAGATATTAGTACTGCTTCATGGCAAATTGCCCTAGAGAAGTTTCCCAGTTGCTGTTTCAGCACTAGCATTGTGTATATGGATATATATGTTAGACATTCTTCCACATTGCACACCTGGCTATGGTACAGAACAGATAGATATGGGGTAAGCAGTATTTTAAATCTAGTTTATCTGGCATGCAACTCTTCAGATCACTAAACTGAGGAATAGTCACTTCCTTTTCCACCATTTAGCTACACATATTACATATAAAAAATGCAGTGCATGTCAGGTTCAGACAACGCAGTATCAGCCTGCATAATAACAGAAAATAATAAACCAATCTCAACAAAACTAACTTTAAAGTATTCAAATTACTACTTAAAAGCACTTTGCAAAGTCCCAAGTACAAACCTTGGGTCACAAAACTATGTCTCTCTAAGACAGTACTCAAATACAGCCACTAGACAGAGCACCCTCCCTTGGCTCTTGCACACGACTGGCTACGATCCGTCTCTCTGTAAGGTTGTTGGATACTAATACAGGGAGACAACATTCATTAGTTCACCTGCCAAGTGCTGGTCAGTGGGAAACAAAGAAAAAAGTTTCCCTCCCATTCTCACAGGGCAACTTTCTATCCTTTTCCCAGTTGAGTTTCTGCTCCGTAAAGAGATTCTCTCCAAGAGCTTCTTTAATTCACTGCAACTACAGTAAGTTTCCTAGATTCAGGAGTTCTCACTTCTTTTTTTTTCCCCCTCCACATGCCACAACCTCAAAACTGAAGAATTTCAGAATCTCTTAACTAGTTATAAAAGTAATTACTTTAACGCCTGATCCCCCAGACTGAAACCATCTCCTGGATAAAACTGCCAGATGCGAAGAACGCAAGTGCTACTTGCAGATCTGCATGCAGATGTCTCCTCTCAGAATATTGGGAGAATTTTCTCACTGATTTTATCAGAAAGGAAATGTTCTTTTGCAACACATTTCTTCAGCATTTGGAAAATGAATGGAACCAAAACTTTGTTTTTAAAGATGCTCCTTAGAAGTAGCATTATTTATGGCTTGCATTCTTAAATTGTAAAGTGTAGGTTTAGTCCAGAGCTCTACCAGTGTCCGTGCCTTTTGGGAATTAAACTTTAATGTTTCTGAGTTGTTCCACACTGCTACCTCTGCTGTTTCAGGTGCAACAGCAACAGTCACGGCAGGACTGCTGCTAATCCAGTGCATGTAGCTGGAACGTGACCAGAGTGGCTTCGGGAGACAGATCTTTGTCCAGCCTGTGGCTTCCACTGATGCCTACCCTGAGTCACAAGCCGCACGGAGGGGAATTCAAGACAGACAGACCCTTTCACGCACTATAGATCCATCTATTTTAGATCCAATCATTCATTTTACTTGCCTGTTGCTAGCTGCATGTTCCTTCCAGCAGCAGCCCACAGGCTGGGGAGGAAGCTTGTTTTGTTTCTGGGCTTATGCTTTTCTGACACATTCCAGTGGACTAAAGGCTAACTCTCAATTGTGCAATTTTGCCATCTTTGGTAAAGCTGCATGCATCTATTTGCCTGGGAAGATAAATTTGACTAGATATATTAGTGTTAAAGCGAGGGCAAAATTCAGCTTTATCATTTCTGTGTTACTTCTCTAAGTATTAACCAAAATGAAAATCTTCAGAGAAGCTAGTGGATGCCACCACACAGAGGTTTTATAAACACACTATCAATTTTAACCAGGTTGAGCACCAAAAATGTAATTCAGCAGTATGTGCAAATTTCAGGTAAAAAGCCATCTAAAAAAAAAAAAAAATACAAGAATATTATGGTATAGAAAACAGTTTATCTTGTGTATACCCCGTAACACAACTTGGAAGGTAAATTGGCTGAGAAATTGATAGCTACTGTCGCTTCAAAGCATTTGGACATCAAAAAAGGAGCATAATGTAATGTTTATTTGCAGCCCTCATTATCTACAATCCAGAGTTCATCATTTCTCATACAAAATGTATCACAGCTGCTTTCTGTATGCACCCTGCCTCAATATAATAGATTCACAATTGCATTCATCTAAAGCATTTGCTAAAGACGGGCTACTGCTACAGAAGTATTCCTTGAATTCTATGGCCTCTGTACCAGAAATAGGAAAAGAATCACCGAAAGGCCACCTGAAGAGTTACCAAAAAGCTTTAATTCAAGAATGACAAACTCCTAAGAAACAATCATGGAAGGAGAAGTGTTGGCTGCAAGATCTTTATTTCTTCCATAAAAGAGGAAGGACTACATTATCTTAGCAGACAGCTTCCAAATTCTTTTATGCAAGATGGTTCAAAAGATATCCAGAGCTTTTGGGGAGCAAATAAATAGCCTTGCTTCAAACAGCATCCATAAGGAAAAAGCTGTTCAAAACTGGTCACACTTTGCACTCCTTTGCACTCTCCAGAAGCTGAAAGGAAAGGGAAAAACAAAACAAAACCACAGCTTGTTCATGTGGTAAGGTGTAAGTATAAAAATGTCAATTATTTAAACACACAGTACTTCTCCAGAGGAACGTCCTTGCGGCAAAAAAAGCCATGGCTGTGATGTAAGTATCTTTTCAATGTCACTTTAAAAGCTACACAATCCTATCTGTATATGCAAAAGCTTATAATGCCAGAGGACAGAGAAAGCAAGTAGGCAGCCCACCATTCCATGGCATTAAAAAGTGATTAAATGAAATTCACAAATGGCTTAGTGACATTTCTGATACACTAATCATATAGAAGTGCTCTAAATACAGAAACAGACCCATTATCAAAATATTCCCTTTAAAAAACTTGTATCTCAGAGGAGTACTTAATGTATTTATTGTGTGGAGATAATGGCTTTTCACTTCAAATTTAGAAGAACATGGATGAAAAGAGGAACTGTGTGCCCTAGCAAGAATAAGTACAAAACTCATTCTCCAAGTCTCCATACTTTGAAATAAAGAAAAACTGTTGACCCAATTTATGAGCCCATCTTAAAATCAGTCCGTAATGTTAGAGTCATCTCCTCTTAAATGGCAGAGCATTCAGCAATAGGCACCAACCACCTCCTTGAAGCAAAACTTAATTCTTTTAACCAACCGATTGGTTAAAATTGGTCACGAGAATCACATCTGAAAGCTCAAATATTTTGTACAAAAAGTCACATACAGGATGCACTGTTTCCCAATATTACCTATAATCGTAGTTTTCCCCTCTCACAGCACCCAAAAGCAGAATTGTTTCACACTTTTGCCACTGCATTATCAGTAGTTTTTATATAGAGGCAGTACAGTGCCAACAAGTACAAATACTTTGCTTATTTCTTAAATTCAGCAAGTTGTATTTTCTGAGGCAGGGTTTCATTTCAAACAGTCACACCAATGCCAGAAAAATCTCAAGCTGACTGACTGGATTTTAAATCTGTCACAGAAACACATTTAGAATCCTACCAGCTAAGCACAGTGCACAATTAACACTCATCTCTCCTAGACAGACTTAACTTTTATTTGTCCATTTATTTTAATCCGTGCTTACCTCCATTTTTTCTCAGCACACTAAATTTCTCCAACAATGTTCATCCAGCAGCAAGCAATTTTAGGCTAGTTATCCACTTTGGAGCTGTACTGTTTAATTCAGTTGTAAGCAAACTCTGATTTGTGCAGGATTTTCATAATTGAAAGCATATTAATACTGTATACAGAAATTGGCATTCATTAGTATTGCCTTTTTAAGCAGACATTTTCAACTGCAAATTCATCTATTTTCACAATCAGAACATTTTTGTCTGAAAAGTTTATTTTAGTTTTCTGAACACTCAGAAGCAACTGCTTTTGATGTTATACAAGTGTCCAGATGAGATTAACAAAATTAAAATGTTCTAAATTACAAATTTAATTCCTGTAAGAGATTCAGAAAAGAAACAGAAGAGCATGACACACACATTGTGAAGAAACCCCAACTTTTCATGCAATGGCAGGCAAGATGTAAAAAGCCACCCAATTCACACATTTGTACACAGAATCATCAGAAAAGTACTCTGTAGTAAATCTGTACATCCAAATACATTTGGGATCTACACCTAAGTTACATTATTTAATGTTATATACATTTATTACCCCTGTATAATGTCTAAAGCAAAATATTCAAACCCAAACCAAAGAAAAAAAAAAAAAAGACTAACTTGGAAAAGAGGAGAATCACTTTAGACATTCAGTTAAAATGTTGGTTTTGTTTAATCTAGTCCTCAGTATTTATTAAAAACAAAATCCTCTTCATTTAATATTTGCTTTCTAACTGTACAGTAAATTGCATTGCAGAGAACACATCCCGTTTTTAGACTGTATTTTCTTTGGATGGATTTAAGATGTAGCTGGATTATTTTAAAGATAAATAAAGGGAAGTTGGTCCAACTAGAATGAGAGCTGATATAATACATGCATATGGGTTTTTTATATACTTTTATATTACTTTTTTAAACAAATGAGTGTAGGGTATAGTTGATATTGCAAATAAACCAAAAAGCACCTGGATTCAAAATACAAAACATACCTCCTTATCCTGACAATGGCAGTAAAAATCAGAAAAGTAATCTTTCTGGAACAGCATTTTTACATAATTTAGAAATGTTAAGTACCAGGAAGACTACTAATCAAGTAGTTTTAGCAGCCAAGTTTCCCTCTTTTTATTGAATGGAACAAATGCTTTAAATAAACCGTTTGTCCTCTTCACTGAAGAGAGCTAGTCTATTCATCTTTAATGAGCTAGGTTTTTTTTTCTTTTTTTTCGGGAAGAAGATTAGCCACGTACTGTAGTAATGCCTACTGCATATAATCCAAGCATTTGCTGTGAACAGTTGGAGAAAGCAGTCAGTAAGAACCTAGGATCAATGAAATAGATGTTACTTTAAGCCATCCACAAAACGGAGACCCACAGAGTGCCCAGTGTTAAAACCCAAATCTCTTCTCGCGTTTTTTGCTGTGCAAGTTCATCCCCATGAAAACACAAACTGATCCATAGTTCAATTTTCATATTTCCTTAGTCAATTTTCACATTAGTGTAGATTTTACGAACAAAGGCACTTGTTCCCATGTAACCAATAGCTCCTGCAAAATAAACACAAAATGTTTAATGTTAAAGCTGATCATCAAAACAAAACATAAACCCAACATACTTTAAACAGTCACATAAACCATGTACTGTGCAAAGGAAATAATTTCCAGAGGCGCTTATTCTCAAATTCTAATTATCCAAGCTCTCAGTGAATGTCTGCCACAAACTGCTCCAGTCTAGTGATCTAAATCCATTAAGCCACCTTACCAAGAGGCCATGCTCACTTGGCCTCGATAAATGTAGCAGCCCCCCTACTGCTGCCAATAACTGGGTCCTTCTTTCTGAACAGAGGGTAGAAAACACACAATCCCCAGCACTGCAGGGAAGGGAGATGGGAGGGTGGGTTTTTATTATAAGTTACATGCCTTCTGGATGAGTGTTTTATTGGCAGATTTTTTTTTCTTACCATGAGGCACAAATAATAATAAAGCCCCATCCCAGGAGTTTTAAACCACAAGGAGGTCTGTACAAAAAGATTAAATTAGTAGCAGTTAGCAGTTAAAGGAAATTGCAACCTGTGGTTTTCAAATCAGTAAGAGTCATGAGCAGAGTATGTATTGTCACAGCAGTAATAAAAGAATGGGTCACTGGGTCTTTGATAGAGGCAACAGTTTAGCATAAAATCTAAAACACTGCAGGACTAAGGACACCTGGAAAGATGAAAGAAATGCACAGGACCAAGAAAGATCAAGAACTCCTCTCAGGGATTCAGATGGTCAAACTCAGCAGCACAGGTTTGCCAGGCTGAGAAGGCAGTGTTGATTCCCACAGCAAAGACCCTATTGGGGGTTCCTCATCGCTTGCAAGCAGAATAAGACTAAACCAGCTTTCTGGAAGTCAGTTTAGTTAATTCTTAGATTAGAAGTGAGATTGAAAACCAAGCAAGGAGTAGACAGAACTGCTCTCAGATAGCTACAAAAAGCATATCATTAAATATCAAAAAAAGAAGATAGAGAAGTCAGGGCCTGTCACTTCCTACAGATAAAGAGAACCCTTAACACCAAACATTTGGATGTTCCGTCAAGAATGGACTCTAAACAGAAGAGACACTCTTATTTCTCCTGAACAATGCAAAAAACGCCAGGATGAAGCATGAAGCAGCATTCTTGATGAAGTGATCTAGGATACATGAGACTTGTACAAGATGAGTTAAATACAAAAACCTAACCACTATTAAGAAAGATTGACAACAGCTTGCCTTTTCACTAAAAGTAGATTTTTTTTTCTTTAGAAATCTTTACTTCTAAACAACCCTTTAAAATGATAAATATCACTGTATAAGGTGTTTAACTATTTTCTGGCCTGTACTAGTTTAGCTGAATAGGTCATAACTGTATCTCAGCAGAACAAGCCTTTAAATAAACTAAACTCAAAAGAATCCAAGTACATAGAACACTAAAATATTGACTCCCTTCTCTTAATTCAAAACAATTAACACTCATTACAGAGGTGATTTTGTAAAAGCAAAAAAAAAACAAATTACCTTCAATCATCCATCTGGATGTGGAAGTATGGCACTATGGAAGGGCACAATTCACCTAGCTCTAATGCCATCTACTGAGTTAGGAAACAAGTTTTGTGCTTATCTGTCACTGACAGAGAAGAGGGAAGAGCTCAAAAGATTTGCAAGTTCCCATGAGCTCCCTACTATTCAATTCCCAGATGCTCTGCAGAGGGCAGCAGCCTTTGCAAAATCAAAGCATCCCACCACAGGTGGGATTTTAAGGTCATTAAGTTTGCTCAGGAGCACTAAAACAGGGTGAGATGATACCAGTCTGGAGAGATTCTCCCTGGGGCTGCTTCAGATCCTAACTAGTTCATCTGATACCCAACTTGTGTGCTATTGAACACACCCATTTGCATGCACATGGAAAGCAGAGCTCTACACACTTTCCACAGGGGGTGTACAGTCAGTAACATGCACAGGGCACAAGTCTCAAACACAAATGTCTTTGTTAGTCTTCAGTGGTAGCCAGCTCCTTGGACAAATGCTTTTTGACAGAGATTTCCACATCACTCCTCTCAACATGCTGAAAATAGAAGCCCTCAGTAAAAAGGAATCTCTCAGCTTCTCTTCCAACATACAGTTAAAAAGACACACAAAAAAAGTCTCAACAAGGCTGTGGGAATACAATTCAACACGTAAGACAAGTGTTTTCTGAATCTGAAGAAATGTAGACTTTGCTCTAACATTCCACCAAGTAATGTCATCCTGTTGTGACAGGAAAGCATTTGACAATTTGCCTGTTCAATGTTTTAAAAAATATTTTAATTACAGAATCTTGAGTGCATGCTCGGCTTCTGCATTACAGACATTTCAATCAATACCAGCCTGAACACTTTAAAAAGAAGAGATTAGAGCTGAAAAGTATAAGCCTATTAAAGAAAAAAATGGCTGCAAGACTACCAGAACAGCAGGGAAGTCTTGTAATGTGCCAAGAACTTGTTGAGGCAAGATTAGATTTCATGAGGGAGAAAGGAAACAGGTACTCAGCAGTTAGAAATTTTCTCCTCTTTTTACGAAAGATTTTGAAACCAGCTTGCTTCTTGGGATATGAAGAAATCTGCACTTTACAGAAAGACCAGTCCTGTAAGATATCATGTGTTTCAAATCTCTAATTCACAGAAGGTCTTCTGTAATAGTCTATAGGACTATTCAATTACCAACAGGAAAAAGGTGTTAAATAAGGATAATGCATAAAAATCAAAATACATCACACAAAAGTGCAGAAGAACTATACTGTACTTTCTGGAAGTCAAAGTGAGCAATGAAAATAAAGCTAACAGGTAGCCAAGTACACTTGACTTCATCAGATGGCCTTCATTACACAGCACTTTTTTTCTTTAAAGATCTTTCAAAAAATGACCTCTTAACAAGCAATGAAACCCAGCTGACACAAACCAGCATCTGTTCTCTCCATATCTTTGAATATTTCTATGCTTATTTCTCAGACACTATCCTGAAGCTTCAGTTCATTCACGTACACATGCTACAAGATGCAGATGGTAGCACCATCAAAATGGGATATCACTGATACTTCAACAAGTAACTAGCTCTCTGTAATGAGACAAAAGCAAAAACTCCACAAACATGAACATGGATTCAGCTTAACTTAAAAATTATTTTGCAGAATTGAGTGCATTGAAAAAGTTTCTATTACCGTATTCTGACCCAATACTGAGTCTTTTAACCTTGCGCTGAGGCTGAAATTTTTGGTACAGTACATAAAAATTATTTCCTATCTGAAGAAACAAGCCATAGAAGCCTCCTAAGCTAGTAGTAGGAAGCATGTATAACCAGAGAACTAAGATGTCTTTCAAAAGACTGTAAGGTTTGTTTAGCAGATCTGACACCCATACACATTCTCTACCACAGAACTAAAATCAGAAACATGACAATGTGATAAATTCAGATAATTTATTTTTAATGCATTTGAAACTTACCACACATAATCCCCAAAGCTGTGCTAAATACTGCCATATAACCAAAGTAAAATGATGTTTGAAACAAGCCATACATCCTGAAAAAAAAAAAAAGAAAAGAAAAGAAAAAAAAATGTTGCCAGGTTATTTTCCCATTCTTCAACAATATGAATTATTCTACAATCTAAACCAGGCAAAAAAACCAAC
>JAWLRI010000165.1:117609-153524 GCA_034781795.1 Crypturellus tataupa
GGTCCCAACCACATATATTCATTGATCCATCCTATACACAAGATTTAGACCACTACAACCCACACAAGTGCCACAAAAGTGAGAGCAAGCAAAAGAAAACCCACCACAACACACCACACTCCTTTGACTTAGCAATAATAAACCACCACACAACACAACACACCCCTTTGGCTTACCAATAATCATACCATCAAGAAAATTACAACTTACTTTGTTTTGAAAAAGTAGTAATAAAAGGAGTACATGTAAACATATATCGCAGTTGACGCAGCAGAAAGAAAGCTTGTCCATTGCCTGAAAATAAACACACGTCCATCACACATCTATCCAAAACAGTTGCACAACAGGCTAAAACAGCTTGCTCTGGGAAGTTTACTGATCATTTATAGACTTATTTAACAAAATCTACGTGTACTCTGCTTCAATGGTGGCAGTCATCGCTCATATCAAAAGATGAAATTCTTGATATTGAGCACAGAGCTTTTTTTAAAAATGTATATACATCCATGCACAGTTCCTGTATAGGAAGATTTCAAGAATCAGGCATGCATAAGCAAGTTCTTCCTTCTACAACCCTGAGAGCTAAATCTGGACATGAGACACTTCAAAAAGTCCCGTTCAGACTGAAAAAAAAGTACTTTCACAGAAAACACTCTTCATCTGGTTATTTGTGCAAAAAAATACAATACTTACCACCTGTAATCCTCTGCATTTAGCAGGAAATATGTACAAACGATAGTCACACAAACTGTCACGATGCAGAGGATAACTAGAACCAACATCATAAAGCCATAAACATAGTAGATCTTGTAAGCCCAGAAGGAAGTAAAAATGAAGTACCTGAAGAGAACAAACCAAATATGCAATGACATTGTAATGAGACAAATTATTAGTAGTTTGAATCAACTGCATAAGTAGCTGACAAACTTACATTTCAATAAAAATTGATCCAAAAGGGAGGATTCCACCTAGGCAAACAATAACAGCTGGTTCCATGAACCTGAAAGATATTAAGATTTGTTTAGGGATAGTTTTAATCTTTCATTTATAATCATATATTAAGACAAAAGACTCAATAATTAACGTAGCAAGAATATATGAAAGCAGTATGCTAACAAGTACTTTTCTGTCTTACACCAGTATGTTAGAAAGGCAATTTCCACAAAGATGTCATATGTATGGAGAGGAAAAATTATTTGTGAGGAATCCTAAGCAAAAGTTATGAACCTTAAAGGTTACAGAAACAACCCCTCTTTTCCAAAAAGGGCCTAACAAAGTCCCTTAACATCCACCAGCCTTGAAAGAGGTCAGTGAAAACTCAATGCTGTTGATCACCGTACATCTAATAGTGCAAAGAGAAAAAAAAAAGGGTTATGGTCATTTAAATAAGGACCACTGTACTTTTTTAGTGCTATACTGAGTGTGTGTCATGATCATATGGCCAATCATACAGCTACCTGTAGATATTACACTTATTAAAGGTGACCTCTTCATAGTACTCACAGTGATACCAAATCTAGCTAGCAGTGATTTAATTTGCAGCTTCTTTAATTATTTAGAAGGATACTTGTCTAAGTTGAGGTGTGCAATTTCATCTTCATGAAGAGTATCTTATTTCTTTTTATCTGTCATCCTGTTACAGCAAAAAGCATCAGTTTCCCATGACACAAGCCACGCTATAAATCAAATCCTATCTTCCTGGTTGTGCAACCCATCACTGACAAGAGACTAAGTGTGCTGTACTTCCTGGATATTGCAAGTGTACACGTTTCAGTGCCCCCTTTACCCCATCGGTTCCATTCCTCTGAACAGGAAAGGCAAGAAAAGTCTATTAAAAAAATCCTCTGAGGATATTATTTCCATAGCTTGCTGCTTCCATCTCAGAACGAAATTAATAAGAAAAAGCAACTGCATTTGTGATACGCCAGAAAGCTAAGCCTGCTTAGGTTAGGCATCCATAGACATTCACTTCAAAAATAATTAACGCTTATGCATGATGTGAACTATGTACTTGGCTCTATGCCACCCAAAAAGGTGCAGAAGAGGGAACAGTATTGCAAACTTCTCCCCACCATTATCCTGCAAATGTGTCTCAGCCTGAACAGGGAGACCATTAAGCAGAACAGTTCTGCCTCCAAGGCACATTCAATCCTAAATCTGTCAGGGGCATTAACTAAAGAGAAGAAATTTCAAGACAGCCATATAGGAACTGTGTTGGGACGATCCCTTTTATATAAGAAGCCGAACAGCAATTCAGGCCAAATGTAAATCAGTGATCCAAGACTATAACTACTGCTACAATTATTAAGCATTAATTGCAGTTGGTATTTCTGTTCAAGAGAAAAACTGTGCTATGGAAACTTCAGTGGAGGCGTTCTTTTACACAAAACTCTATCTAAACCTAAGAAGTTATTAAAAACAAAACAAAACAAAGCAAGTCATGTCCTGGAGTGAATAGTTCTAGTTTACAAGCACTAGTCCTTACCATTTTTTCTCTGGTATGGGACGAGGAACTGCATTAACACGACAAGGAAAATTAGGCTGTCCCGACAGATTCCGGCCAAGAATCGTGCCGACCAGGTTCAAAGGAAGAATAACGAAGAAGCAAATACAACACACTGCCACCTGTAAATTAAAAGACAGAAATGAGAAGACAGAAGAGGATATGAACAACCCATCCTACATATATTGATGGTTACTAGCTATCACCGTAAAACACTTCTTGTTATGAAGCATTATACAATATGCACCCTCCAGAAAATTTTACCATGAATCATCATTTATGCAATAAACGCATGTAGCTCTGCTTTTGCTGTTCATGGAAGGTAATACATTCTATCTTGCAAAATAGTTAACTTTAAGTGTTTAGCAAGGTGTTTTCTATTGGTGAATCTTTCACAGAAATGAACAAGCATTACATAGTTTGATACATTTTTTGATAGTGATATACAGAACAGTTTCCTGTAATGCAATAACTATAGTTCTTCTGAACGTTGACAGTGCGAATCCCCCTCTACAAACATATGAAAAACAGTCTTTTAAAGAGCACTGCTACCTGCTCTTTATGTTCCAAGGAATGCCCCATGTCTTTTCCCTGTACCTCCAGAGTCAAGTCAAAGCTGCTCTACTCCTCTTTCATTCCAACCTAACAAGGCCCATGCCAGCAAATTAATCCAAAACAGGGGAGAGGAGCATGGACTGACTTGTCCAGTGTTACTCCACAGTAAAGGAAGGCTCTTCACATACACTGTATTTATAGAAACCTACCGCAGGAAACTAACAAGTAATAACTCCTAGGCTTTATGGAAAAAGAAGTTGCATCACATCAGCTATTACACAAGTTTAAGGCAACATCTGCCTAAAGCGAGGCTACTGCTGCCTTGCACACCATTACCAGCTTGGGCCAAATGCAGATTAAAAATGTTGCCTGGGGTTGCATGGAGCAACTGTTGATACTTCTTCACAGAAGAGATTTATGATGCAAATGGGCAACAAGCAGAAACACTGTCCAAAATGCTTTATAGTCAAGAGGTTAATTAAACATTAATATCATACACCACTAAAACTTGGAAGCTTTAATTGTAAATAAGAAGACACTAAGTAGTTTTTACATCTGACAACACTAATAAAGCAGAACTCACTACACATTTAATATCTTCCATCTATCTTCTTCCAGTACAGGAAAAAGACTGGTAAGCAAGCAGAGTGATTTAGGTAGGACTCTGAGGTCACCTAAGAATGTTTTGCAGAGGAAGCGTGAAACTACTTAGCTCTCACTTAGTGGATGGAGCTCTGCTACTTTGCTCTTGAAAGCAGCTCAACTTGGATAAAAAGAAAAAAAAAAAAAAAAAAAAAGAGCAGATAAGAATTTCAGCGCAAAATGCCCCCAAATATCTGAAATATCAGAGAGTAGTCCCACATTTAATAAAATCCTCTTAAAAGCCTTCAGCATCACCAGACAAGACAAGAAGCACTACTGCAAAGGCAAATAACAAACTGAAATCCTCCTAAATCCCAGGTTGTTCAAGGTGCAGTAGTTAGAAAAGATGTTCAAGAAAGAAGGCCTGGGCAGAATCAAAAGAAGAGTCTCACTTTACTGAAAGCAATTTCTATTTGAAAGAAAAGTTTGCTTTGTTGGAGCTGCTTCCTAACTGCACAAGGATTTCTCAGTGTCATGAGCCATCCCTGTCCATCGTCTCAGGCCTTCACAGGCAGGTTGGAAAGCTGGCTGAAACTGGGAGATCAAATACAGTTAGCATGAAATGGCATCCCTGCTACTCATCCGCACAAATAGTTAATAATTCAGAATCATCACAATGTTTGTGGCTTCCTTTCTTATCTCAAAATTACCTCAGATTAGGCAGAGTGACAGCCTATCCACTGCTCTACTGCAGAAAGGAAGTGTCTAGCAATAGCCTGACAGTCTATCTTGCAAAACTAGCCTATTAGGCAAAAATCTCATGGAGGAGGTATAGCCTCAGATGAGGAGCCACACAAGGACCATCCAGTGCTACTTTCTAATCAGATAGCAAACTCCTAGATGAGGAAAGGCGAGCAAAGGCAACCTCGAATAATGACCTCAGCGAGTTCTGCCAACCTGTCCCCAACACATCCATCACTAGCATCACCAGAAAGCTTGTACACTTGTGGGTGCATTATCAGCTCAGCAAAGCCAAGCCTGATGGGGTGGAGGGGGCAGGTAAGATCTTCCATTCTTCTAACCATATGGCTAAAAAAATAAACCGGTTTTGGCCAGAACTGCTAGACTCTTAGGTGAAATCTAATAAGCAACATTAGGTAAAAGCAACACATGGTCAAACAATGTGCCACCTGTCTCAATGCTGCGCTGTGTTCCAAGGGCAGCTGGAAAAGGAATACATTTTTCTCTCCTCCCCCACCCCAGCTTCCCCTCCTCACCCTCCCACCTCCCTTTTCTTCCTGGAGCCATTCAAGGCTTTACATGATATTTGTTTGGCAAAAATATCCAACTAAATGAGCAAGGAGAGACCATACTGCCAGCTCAGGAAGGCCTCCCCTTCCACCTGCCTGTGATACTCTGCTCGAGCTGAGCGTCATGAATGTTCTGTCTTCTGGGACGGCTGCTGCTCCACGCCGGCTGGGTGATGTGCCTGGCGCTGAGTCCAACCAGCTCGTCCTGTGCTGGCATCAACAGTGTTTTCTTCCCTGCTCACAACTTACTGTCCAACCCGAAGTAAGACTGCTTGTTCAGATTGAGGCACGATAAAAATTAGCTTTTTTCCCCATTCTTGGCTGTCTGCATGCAGGTGGAGGCAACCGGTCATTCTAGCTTGGGCCGTTTCAACCATGTTCCTCCTATCTTCAGAGTCCTTAAAGTAAAGGACCCTAGAGGACAACACTACTTCTTTCCAGACTGAGCAGGTATCATTTCTTGTCACAGATTGCACAGGCAAACACAATTACAGTACAGCTGGGTAGTGTTTTAACCTACAGAGTTTAAATTGATTATCTCTCCCACCAAGCCTGCACTCCTTCCAATCTTTTTTTTCGGAGGAGGAAAGAATATCCTATTGTCCTTGACTGAACATGTAGAATGCAGTTCTCTATTTGAAAGGAAATGCTGTTGAGAGGGATATAATTTATGTTCTACCACCACGTGTTTCACATTTTCTGACAACTGTAGATTAAACTTCATTCAAAGGTGATAATTAAAATTTTTATGAGCATATCTAATATTAAACAGATCCTGGCAGACTGCAGTGCCTTGACTGCTTAATGCACAAGGGAAAAATGCAATAAAAATTAACTGTCAAAGTAGTAGCAGAAGCTTGATCTTTCCTGTCAGTTACCAAAACTGCACCCTCAGACAGCACAAGGCTCTCCAATATAGAGGTTACTGAATTTCCACAGTGAAACACCTTCATACATTTAATCTGTTCAGTCATCAGACAGTGTAAGAAAAGAATACAACAACTAAATAGCTAACTTACGGTGCTGCTTTGAGAAATAAGATGAATTGCTGAAAATGTAAGCAGAAGTGTTAAATTGTCTACTTTTGGATAAGCGAGGTTTCTGACAAAGGCTTCAACCACCTTCAAGCAATCCAAGAAGGCACTCTGCTGAAAGCATACTGATTTTTTTTTTTCAGTTTTTGGGCAGATGTACTTCAACCAAATCATTTCCTCACCAGCTCACTAAATGACAACCCATGCTACCCCTTCCAGTCATGACAGTCCATACTCTTGTCAATTTACAATCACTGGGGATGGCTGTAGCACTCTGGATTAAGCTATCCATTGGAGTGTGAAAAACATTTAGACAATGTAAAATGAATACAACTACTAGGTCTTGATCCCAAGAAATATTAGATGTGCATAACCTTATTTAATAACACAGGTAAATGTATACTAGAAATCTTAGCCACACAAGAACATACTGTTCAAGTAGAACAGAAATGGTATGTTTAAGCAGTTTAATACAAGCTGCTTATTCTGCAATTAGAATATAACAGTAGTTACACTAAGCCTTTAAGGAAATGCTTAAGGTATGTATTTTGCACAGAACAACATCAACAGTCATAAATTGAGAAATACCAGATCTCTAAATTTAATTGTGCTCTACTTTGCAGAAATACTGCATTACTTGATTTTTCTTTTTTTTTAAACATATAATCACTACAGCACTCCTTTGGAAGATGTGCAGTCAAATCAATTTACTTGCCTTCACTTGATTTTTTTTAATGATAGCTGTTCCATGCTGCATTTGCTGCTTTTAATACAAACTCAACAAAACAGAAGCATGATAGATCAAGTATACTAAAAAGTCCAACTTAAATGGCAAAAGGTAAGCCAATGTGTACTGCACCTTCAGAAGAACTCTATATTCAACAGCAGGACATAATGAATAAGAAACTCAAACTAAATAAAAAAAAAAAGCAGTTCCAAAAGTGCAAAGAATTAAACAGCACCCACTGCACTTCCATGAAGATGGAGATGATGGGGAAACCAGAGTCTTATAGCTCCTTCATATGCTTAGGGGAAATTAGGCACTCTAGCTGAAAGTTTAAACCATTAAGTTTTAAAAAGCTTTCATCTTTGAATAAAATCCATCTTCTTTTTATTATATTTTGAAGGGAAGGGCAGCTGAAAAATATCCCAGGGAAGATACTAAGTCTTTGTTCAGGCGTACCCTGTATTTCACTACATAAGGTTTGTCACGCAGTAGGCAGAGGGCTTGCATATAAATCCAGAAGGGCTAAAGACAAAGCCCCAAGGCCAAATAATGACTTCAGACACAAACTAAAGCATCTTCCCTGTCCCTGCTGACACATCTCCAGCGAGATGCCAGACATCAGGAATTAGATGGAAAAGGTGAAAGAAGTTTTGAAATGAAAACAGACCGAGGTGACAGTGAGGCCTACGAAGGTCCTGAAGGGCCCGATCAGGTTGAGCATTTAAGCACCCAACGCTGAAGAACAATCAAACCAGTGCCAGGTAGATCAGAGGTGCAGCTGTTGTGTGTTAGTTTGGAAGTCTTCCCTATGACTGAGCTCTTCTCAAATTCAACAGAAAAGCTCTGGAGGGAAAAACAAAGACACAGAAGGGAACTGCTGGTGGTTCACTGGGTAGTGGGTATGTGAACTGGGCAGAGCTCGGATGTCACATTTAACCATGGCCTCCTGGCAACTTTATCATGCAGTAACACTTTTCGTAATGTCGTTTTCTGCTTTTTCCAGATCTACATGACTCAGGAGGTGGTAATTCTTGCTAGCAACTTAAATCAGAGAGTCTTTCCAAACCTCCCAGCGTAAAGGAGGTAACATCGAGTGTACCTCAATGGCAGAGACTTTATTTCCCGAATAAAGCAGCTAGTTTGCACTAGAGAATTCTGGAGGCTTCTGGAGGCATTAGAAACAACACAAAGAGACATTCTTCTACGTAAAGACAGAGGCTTTCCCAGGGACATTAAGCAGAACACGGTAAGTTTCAAACAATTTTCATTTTCTTAAACAACCCAGCTTCATTAGTCAACTAGAATTCATTAAAGTGTTGATTATTCCAGTGAAGTTTCCTACCCATAACCTGCTTCTAGTACAAGTCTGATAACTCCGCTGAAGGTTTATTACCACAGTCATAATGATTCACGCACATTCATAAAACCTTGAGATCATTAAAATCACTGTGAAGAGAGTCCTAACATCCAGATTAAGTGACCCCTGAAGATTTATGTGCTCATTTGCTTCTGTACATACATGTTTTTTCATGAGCTTAAAATACAAATTAGTTGAACAGAATTACAAGACAGGTTTCAATACAGGTGAAATTCCCTTCCATCAGCATTCCTGAACTCCACATGGGAATACAAGAAAGAAATGTGATATCATAAATGCTTGCTCAGCAGTAAAACAGAGCCTCTTTACACATGTCAGATTAACGTTGTAAACCTTTCTGACAGTATTGTGTATGGTCACTAGCTTAGGAAAGAAAATCTAATACAATATTCCTAATAGACAGTCTAACTTCTTGAAGAGAATCTGAAAAAATAAGTGAACAGTTTACAAACATATTTGACTTGATACTGTATTTAGCGGTCATATAATTAATGTATAATTCAGTGTAAAAAGTGGCACCTTGGTTAACACCAAAAATATTAATGAGGTGACTATAATCACAAATGTTTATATCAAGTGATTCTACCTTTTTCACTCATGAACAATGCATTTTAAGTATTTTCAGCCACACACTGATTTTATTATATCCCTAATACTAAAATTCATAAGATAGACATTGCCATACCAAGCTTCATTTTCTAGTAGATTTAAACTAAGCAGAAATACAAGACTTCTCAAGTATCTCTTCAGAGACTGAATGATTTAACATGTCATAAAAAAAGGCATGCAAAGCAGGAGGGGGCTACAAAAAAACCCCTCAAGATTTACTACAGACATTGCAGAGAAAACAAGCCTTCCTTTCTTATGAAACTTCTCTCTACTTAATTTATTGAAGTTAGTGGTGTTATTGAATAAAGTCACAAAAAATGTCAGTTCTGTTGTATACTTTTCAAAAAACTCTCTGCTCTCACAAATACGATATCCTGGAAGGTCAAAAAGAAACTTTATCCAACGGCCGAGAGATTATTTCCTAAATTATATTAACAAGGTTACTTCTGCTTACTTGCAAGGGTTAGGAGAGCAAATAAAATTTTAACAAAAGCCATAAAATATAGGAAAAGTTAGTTTACTTAAATAAGGAAGTCATCCAAACAGCATTTTAAGTGACAGAGTTATACAGAGAGAGCAGAAACTAAACAGCACTTTAGGATGTAAAAAGAGAGATTTTCTTCCTAAGGCTAGAATTGCTCAAAATTTCTAATCTCATACTATTATCTGATTCTGTTAATTTTAATTTGTACTACTTAACTGCAATGATTTGGAAGGAGCTTTTGATTGCCTTGCTTCTCCAGTGCATTTTAGCTTATAAGCTGTTTGCATTAGCCATTCAGAAGAAAACTAAAGTTGCTCATTTTCCATTTTATTCTTAAAGTTTTTATAACATGAGGCTTGGATACATAGCAGAAGTGCCATTTTAAGGAGAAGACTGTGTCAGTATCCAGCAGCTGGTACGGCAGGTAAAACAAACCTTGCTTAAAACACCCGAAAATCCCACCAGAATAAATTTTCTAACTAGGAAGCTGAACCTATGACTCACAACTGTATTTAGATTAAAAGGTAGCTTTCCTGTGCCTGCAACACTGTTTAAATTCTCCACTGAAATGACTCACCATTGTCCCAAAGGGTATAGCTCTTGAAGCATGGTAATAGATGGCAATGAAGTTAATGAAGAAGGCAGTGCCACACACCATTGCAGGGATAAGGAAAGCCCCAATGAACATCTGCTTTATCCATCGCCTCCCTGTAAAGAAAGGGCAACTGATAAGATAAGCATAGTCTTGTTCAAAAATTGCCAGCAACTCCTCCAGAATTCAGGTTTCATTTCTTTCCCCCCTCCCAAAGGGAAAAGATGAGTAAGGACATACTCCATACATACAAGAGTCAACTAAGAGTTTTATCTGGCTTCTGAAAAGTCACAGGATTCAGGACATTAAGCAATTTTTTCTGCCAGAGAAGATGGAAAGGGGATATAGCAACACCACATGCTGTGTAGCTGGTGGGAGAAACACGATAGAAAATACAAGCACACATCAGGCTGCACATTCATACAGACAGAGGTACCGAGTGAGCTCAGGGCAGGGCCCCCTTGCAGCGCACAGGAGCTCCGTGCTGCTCCCGAGCCAGCTCAGCACTACGGCTGCCTTCAGGCAGCACTGGGTCCTGGTTATCATGACCAAAAACTGAGCTCCATGGCCTCTGGATGCTATAAGAAAATGATTACATGCAATATAAAGCACATTATCACAGGGCACAACAGAAAGGAACAAGGAAAAAATATGTCTAAACCCAGACTGCAAGGGGAACAGTAATACTTGTCAGCAGTTACTATGACATCTAGTGCTCCCTAAGGAGCTTTAAAAACCCCAAATCAAAACAAACAAAAACAAAATAAAACCTCTTAGGCAATATTGTAAGTATTTCACTACCTACATTGTCTTGGCTTTCTAAGTTCTTAAATACTCTATTTATATAAATATAATGTAGATATAACTGTAGCATGAGCTAAGCAGAAAACAAACAGGAAATGCAGCATGTATTCTCAAGACTATCATACATACTTTTTCTATCACGAGCCACATAAGCAGCAATTCATGGCTTACTGAATATTTGATATGGAAGTGAAATGCAAAATTGGTTTAGCCATTTAGCAAAGAGCAATGAAGCAGTCCAACGGTTTTAGATCAGTAACTCCAAATTATCTATATCTGTATTTCTACATATCACTTTACACGGTTGATACACAAGCCACAAAGAGATATCTGACCTCCAAACTCTACCATAGTAACTGAATACTAATCAATGTTTATTGCTAAAAAGATATAAATTTTCTTTTGCAAGCTCACTCAAACCAATTTTCTTAAGGCACTCTGAAAATGACAGATATCGATTACTCCCATATTGCAGCACAGGGGATGGGTGAAGTGTGTGTGCCAAGGATGTAAATACTCGTGACTCAAGATGCTGCAGTGAGCACTTGAAGACAGCCTGTCCAAATACACCATGCCCCATTTACTGGAGCTCTCTACTGATGCTCATTTTTAATTTTAAGTACAGAGCAGAGGGCACAATGAATAGGAGAATAAAGTTCTTTGAAAAAAATTCTGTAATCAGTTTTCTTTATTTACAATTAGTGGCCTAGGAGGTACTGCAGACCCTTACTTTCAGTGTTGGTAGATATAACCCCCACAACCTCTATGGAGAAAGACTATTTGGGAATCATGTCATGAACAGTTTACACAACTTGAACAGTTCAACAGCATATTCTGCAGAACAGAGATGCCATCTGGATGCCATCAGATACACATAGCTATATGCAGGAGTATAACATGCAATCCCTAAAGGATACAACTGTTAATATGTCTTTAGCTCTTACTGTTTTTAAACTAACCAAAGACTTCGGCTATTTTCAGTAGAAAAATGCAGACAATATTGAAAAGGAAATAATATGATGGTTAAATATACTCAAAATATTTTATGTTCATTAAGAATTTAACGGATTCCATCTGGATACCCTAATTCCATAAGGACACTTCTACAGTAGTGCAGATAAGAAAACAGTAACTTTTCCCCTTAAAAATACAATTAAAGCACTGAAACATGAAAACAATTTACCTCCTTGTCTAGCATAAAGGCTTCCTCCAAAATATCCATTCACTGGGGATGTTGCAGCATAAACAAATATAGCTGTACTAAGCATTGATCCTCTCCTACAAAAAGTGATATTTTTGTAAATGAAACAGTAAAGAAAACAGAATAAAAACAAAAGAGAACAATAAAATGAGCAAAGTTACCAACAGTTATTTAATGTTTACATTGGTTAGTGTTATTTAAGAGAAACTGCTCCTTTTAAAGTTGGAATAAAAAGAATTCTCGTTCTTATGCACAGTTTAATTCAATCTGGAGGGAGAAAAAAAAAAAAAAAAAAAAACACCAGAGCTCTAAGATACCACATTCTTTCCTAATGTCAATTCGGCAGAGTTAAGCACAAGATATCACTTTTGACCAAAATATTGACATTTGCACTTGTGTACCTTGTGCAAGAACTGAACAATCGAACTGACATTATTTAGCATAAGACTCAATTATTGCTGATAAAAAGTACTCTTGCGAAAACATAGAGGACAATATTAACAAAAAAATACGATTGTGAGTGATATTTCTGCCATCTCTCAGAGATAAAATTTAAAGATGAAAGTGTTCCTTAGAGAATCTGACTTAGATACTGTAATTGCTATAATGAAGCTAAAATCAGGGTCAAATCATAAGAGTTTGGTCATTTTTAAATTGTCACCTCATTAAATGGTGGAGTACTTATCTTGAAGTTTTGTAGGCAAAGCTAAAAACTTTAAATCATAAAAGCCACCTTGAAATACATTTTTAATACATCTCTAAAACCAGCAAGATATAGATGCTTGCCCTTCAATACAACTGACTCTTCTGTAGCTGTAAGTAGTATAAGGATTTCAGACAGTTTGCTGAACTGTCTCCACATCATTTACTCTGAATTATTCTGGATTTCTGGCATTTTAGCTTTTGATGCACAAACACTGGATGCCTTTGTAACAAGTGGCTTCCACTACTAAAAGGCCTGAACTAAGCAAAAATGACTGCCTGCTACACACTAACGTATCAGCATGCTAACGTTTGTTTATTCAAAATAAGCAATATTTCAACTTTAGAAAGTCACTTAGAAACCTAATTTTTATAGCTCCCTTCATTTGAGCCAATTTATAAAAGCAAGCACATATAAAGTAAAACCCACAAGACTACCCGGAGTCTGAAGTGATACCGGTTATTTGTATCATGACCAGCAGATGCTAATTTGAGATGATCTTAAGAAGTCTTATTCTCAAGCATGCTCATTTATGTTTCAAATGTTCTAATGGGAAGTGTTTTCAAGACACAGTCACACATGAATAAGTTAATAGCTGCCATGATCAGATGTCACTGGGAGAGTTTTACTTGATGTAAGCTCTGTGGTCTTTACAAGTTTTACAGGACTGAACAATACTGGCAGCTAATGACTGACAATTCTGCTTTACAACTTTCTTCACTCATCTATGTTCTTCAACAGAAGAATTTTCTGTACTGGATTTGGTCAGCTGTTCAGTCATGTACCCAGAATTAAACTCATTTGGAGGGGAATATAAAGTCCTGTTGCAGTAAGTGCCACAGGACACTTTAAAAGCCCTGTTCTGACAGCATTTACAATTGCCACTGTTAACCATTAAATAGTTTCAGTCCGTACCTTAAAGACCTGACATGTCATCCACTTAAAAGCATGCCTATAAATCTCTCCAGAAATGTAAACACTGGAGGGAAGGAGGAGGGAAACAACACCATATGACAATGAAAAATATACCAAGATATTGGTATTACCAAGCGGATTTTTAGAAGCCATTGCATTACAAGCCTTAAATTCAAAAGCAAGAGTTCTCTCTAGTGGTATGCCACGAGTATTGCAACCTGCTAAAACTAAAGAATTGGGGGATACACACAGGGAAGTGACAGCAGAACATAGATGTGGCATTTTAGTCAGTGCTCAGAATGAAGTGCATGTGAAATTCTTATGGTCTCCAAAACATGAAGTTCATCACTCCTCCATAACACTAAAGTCCCAAAAGCAAACAGGTAAAAAGTAAGGAATAGAGCAGGCTGAGCTGCGCGCAGTGGGTGCATTTAAACACTGTTGCACTTAAATTCATCCTCTCCAGTCACGGCTACAGCTCAGCTACTGCTGTAAGTTTACCCCTGCTTGGAAGTGTTGTTTCCTAAAGTCCCCAATCCTGAGAAGACGTGTAGATAAACTTAAATCATTGCAAGCAGTAAGCACGACTATCCACAATGCACTAAACTCGCACTGCAGTCTTCACAGGATGGGAGGACAGGGAAAAGGCCAGAAACAGTAAAATCTTGACACGCTGTATGAAATCAGGAGTGAAATTCATGCATACTGACTTAGTCCGCCAGTAATACTGCACCAAAACCACAATCTTTTAATATATTATGTAAAAATCAAGGAATCAAAAAAATCCAAGTTACATAGTAATAGTAGGACAAAATTTCAATACAATTTAGAAAAAAAAACTTTTGAATAATGCTTGTGATTACAGACTCTGAAACACAACTTTTCAGACCATAGCTAGAACATTCAGTTTTGTAATGATTTCATTCATTTAATAATCGTATGAGGAAGACATGACACACTTACTCTGTGTATAAGTCTTCTATCATCGCAACAACAATAACTATGAGAGACACAGCAAAAATTTGACAGCCAGAACCAATAAGTGATGAAAATATTAAAGGATGACTGGATGGTCTAAAAACATCTCCATGGACCTGCTTCCACCCGTACTCATCACCTAGATCTCTGTCCTAGGACAACAAAAAAAAATTGTTTTAGGTCTAGTCACAACAATTCATGACAGAAATATACATGTCAGACATAAAAAAAAGATTTGATTTAGTAAGGTAACTTCAAGGGTTACCATGTCTTCAAATGGAGCCATCTAAGAGAAAAATACGTTTTCTAGATGCTTACTAAGACAGTAAAAAAATGCTACTTGAATGCATCATTGCACAATCTAGCAGAATCCCTTCTTATCCTCAAAGTCCTCTGAAGGGTTTTAGGAAATGGTGCTTTGCACAGACTTCTGTGAACACTGAGCAGAAGGGATTTCATTTCAAGTGCATCAACCATAAGTGCAGGCACCACAGACAGTTCCTAGTTGCTACCTAGGAGCAAGAGACTCCTAAAACACAACAGGCTATACAGATTTTATATACCAGTTCAGCTGTTCAACACCAGCAGGAAGTTACACTCTTTGATTCTCATATGTAAAAGAAATCCACTACCATTTTCAACACAAATGTGTGGCAGTTTTCTATCCAAATGAAGAAAGCAATTCAGAGATTCTAACGTCACAAACATACAAAAACAAGCCTTACAAAAAGCAACACATGAATAGAAAACTTACCATATCATCCATTTCTTCCTCCTTACTGTATCTTGCATAATCTTTTCGCAAAGTTCTCATTAATATCATTGACACTAGGCCAACCAGAAAGATCACCATCATGAAAGAATTGAAAATTGAAAACCAATGAATCTACAAAGAGAAAATACTCAAATTTCAGAACTGTAACTATTTCGAATGAGTTTCAATATGGATATTATTACTCAGCACAAGGTATTTCACTAAATAACAATAAATTTATCTTGTAAATAACAGTACATTTATAGGAAGTCCCACTAAAAAAGGCCATATGTATGCTGTCAATAGTCAGATTTGCTCAAGACTAAGTTAGTCAAGCATGAGCAGAATTCAAACAACACGTTCCCTTAACCAAGGGCAAAGGAAAAGCAACAGGATGTAGGGCTGCCTTCCTAAAGAGAGTTTCAGCTAGCAAGATATGCTCACAGTCAAAAACCAAAGGAGTTTTTGGGAGCCACTGCTTTGTATAAAATCGTTTGCTCTGATAAGCGCATCCTCTGGTTTTCACTGAATTTCAAACAGCATTTCTTAGCCCTAATTTGAGAGAAATACATCCCAATACACCATCCTTAGGGAGATTATAACTGCAGGTATAAATCATCACAAATGTTATCACAAACTGGCTTTGCAGTTACTTACGAGAAAAGTATGCATATTGCCAGTTACAGTTCACTAATAAGCAATTGTGCTCCTGAAACTCCATTGCTTCTGAGCATATAAATGTATCTACTTGAGTTACCTTGCATTTGCTGCGGGCTTGAGGCATGCACACAGACATTTACTGAAGTACACTAAAAAAAGAAGAGAGTCATCCTATTTGAGCAACAGAAGTGTTGCTTAAAACCTAGAGTGCTGGAGTTCCCTGCCTCATTGCTCCAGAACTGCCCGCTACTAGGAGAGCAATAGCAGGGGGCTCTCCATGTTGCACCAGACTAACTAGAGCCAAATTTCAAAAACTGAGTGGAGAGGGGAACTTTTCTTGGCCACTCGCTTGAATGAGATGAAAACCACACAGATTTCCAGACTAGACCAAAAATGTGAGTTATAATAAACAAGAGATGATTAATCAGAAGAATTACTATTTTTCAAATGTCCTTTCCTGGTCTTCATCCCATCTCAGCTACGATTCAGACCACGCACATTAACTGTTGCTGCAGGCCTCAATTCTGAGCAGAAAGTCTTTACACTGTTTCCTGGACTGCAACTGAAGCACTGCAGAGCTACTTCAATTAAGTTAATCTTTAATTATCAAGGGGTTTACAATGCAACAATTTTGAGATTTAGGAGTCCAGCATGCTTTAGCTTTTTGCAGCTTCACTTTACATTTACTTGGGTGTAATTGATCAAGCTTGTATTTCAAAGGAAAAAAAAAAAACAACCAAACACCAAACCCTCTACAGTTTTTCAATCCTGATCATGCCACATGAGCACTATTTCAGAAGTTTGTATAAAGGGAAAAGGGGCAGAAGACTGCTTACCATAATAGCTAACAGAACAGATTCAAAGACCTCCCCATCCAAATACCTCTACCTGATACTGCATACCACCTTTTGGCCTGATAGTCAAAACAGCAGAGTGATGGGGGGTTTCAGTAACTCTAACTGAAATACAACAAATGATGCAGCCTTTTACAATAAAAAAGGAAAATTTACTAGCCCCAAATTAGAAGGTTTACAACATTTTAAACTCCAAAATAAAAACACCACCGAGGAATTGAGGAGACAAGTGAAAAGTCTAGAGATAAATGAGACTCCAAATACCTTCAAATACTCCTACTCCTTTCTTTTCAGAAGAAAATTAGCAGAAAGAGGCTAAAGAAAAAGCAAACTAATGCACCCACTTCCAGACATTTTGTAAAGTTGCCTTAGAACATTACATACTCTGTGTTGAAAGAATGATGGGTCAAGGTACTTGTCAAATCGGTCTTCAAACTTCACATCTGACTTTTTCCATTTCACCTGAAGAGAAGAAATGGTTTACACTTGAAATTCAGTCATTATACATACTGAACTATAATCGCAGACAGACACCCAAAACACTTTTCCTATCATCCACTTGAGATTTCTTTTCAAATGTAACACAAAGTTTATCAAAAAGGACCGATTCTCTCAAAACCTGCACTTATAGATAAGAAAGAATGAACATCGGTCACCTTGCCTCGTGGGTCGAATCTTTTTCCTTATTTGTTCAGAAATAAGGAGAGGAAAAAGTCTTACACTCCTCTCTTGTCAACGTCTCTGTTGGATTAAACAAGGATGCCTATGTCCAGTGACAAATACAACACTCTGGTTTCAGGATTACTGAAGGGGTTGATACTCTTACTGAAGGGAACAAATAATATCTCCAGTAAATGACCCATTTTCAGTTCTTTCAATCTAAAAGTTCATAGAGGATGCTTTTCACAGCAGATGCTTATGCAGTGATGACTTCTTGAATCACCATTTCTAAGAATGGATTTAAAAAACAAACAGGTTCCCCTCAAAAAACCTAAAAACACAAGCATATAAAATTTCTAATGACATAGACAACAATGTATATAGTACAGTTTTGCAGAAGCCCTTTGACAAATCCAAGCCAATTTGCCCAAGATTTCATAATATGTGTTAGGGAAATAAATTTCTAGATATGTTTAAGAAAGATGTGCTAGACAGCAGTAGAATTTTTCCAAGTATTTTGTTGGCAGTAAGTACCCTTCTTTTCTCACCATTTCCACGTGCTAACATATTATCAGTGTTTCTCAGACTAAGTATAACTACTTCTACTGCTGCAGCTGAGGTCTGGTTGGCTGCCATGCAGTAACATCTGTACTCACATTGTCCGAGTACAGTGCTCAAAAAAAGAAAAGGAAGGAGCCCAGCAGAAGTGAGGGAGATGGAAGAAAATGGGTAGATTTAAAATATACACTACCGGAAAGAGAAGAGCATAAACTCAGTTGGCTGGAAGGGAACTGCATAAAAAGGGACAGTCTGAACCCTAAAATACAAATATTAAAAATTTAAAACCCACAAGCTAAAAGCTGTAGCCCGAAAACTGTAAGACCTTGGTATTTTGCAATCTGTACACTTCCATTGCCAATAAGTAGCTCTGAAATCTGTTGGAAAAGGTTTTTCCATAAAATCAGGTTATTACTGTTCTCAGTTACTCAACTAGCTCCACAGAGAACAGCTCTGGACTTGAAAGTTGTAACAGCACAGATGAATGCAATGATGCGAATACTGTAGCACAAACTTAAGAACTTTTGCAAGTTATTTTATTTGAATTTTTAAACGTGGTTTCAGAAATAAAACTCTACACTGAAGACAGACCACATTTTTCAAAATCATTCCAGTTTCAGGAAATATCATAACTATTACTTATGGAACCAATGAACTCTCACTTCCGCGTACCATATTTAAAAGATCACAAACTATCTTTTCCAACAGGATGCTCTCTCACTCAACATATAAGAAATCTTTAAGTGTTGACTGACTACTCCTATCGGTCACCATAGCCCTAAAATCCTGATACACCTAAAAGTGAGGGTAATATTTGAGTAATAATGTTACTCAATTCAAATTACAAGCTTGTTCAAGATCAATGGCTCAAAAGATTAATAGCTTTCAATGTGGTTTTTAAATGGATAAGTTTCTAATGTATCTTACAGCATCCGCCACTAAGCAGCACTGCTTAGAACAAGTTCACCAGAGACAATCTGTGAATTAAACATCTCGCACCTGCAGCCAGCAACTGCCCAGTGGTGCCAAAAGAGATAGAAAGTAAAATCTTGAGCACCATATGCCAAAGATATTTAACTTCTTACAGCTACTCAGTGCTGTCCACCTCAAAATACACAGAGCAAATGGGCTCCATAATGCTGGTGGAATTTGAAATAGAAAATCAAGTAACACTATCATTTTTGCAGTAAAAATAGAGAGTGTGACATAAACATAATTCTAGAAAGCACAGATGAAAACAGTCACCCACACTTGGAACCTTAGGACTTACTCAGTATAAGGTAGACAACACTAACAAGAAAATGAGATCTTGGGTTGATGTCTACTCCTAACTGACTGTAGAAAAATCAACGGATTAAAAACCAGGGTGAGAATACAAGTCTTGTAAACAACCAGGGTGAGATTACAAGTCTTGTAAACAACCAGGGTGAGATTACAAGTCTTGTAAACATCTGAAAGGTGACCTGACATTGACGGTAATAAAAAAAATAAATAAATTAAAAAAAAAAAAAGGAAGTTAATAATAGCAACAATCCATGATGCCACATTATCAAATAGGGTTATTCATTACCTTTTAACATAGCAATTCAAGATAAAAGCAGAAAACTTCAGACAAAATCTTGCAAATAAAGCTATATAAATAACACAAATTTCTACTAGCATTGTAAAACCAAAATAAATATTAAAAGTAATAGACTGCAGAGTACAAAGGCTTACAGTGGGTTTTACTCCTTATTCTAGTTGAATTCAAGAAGGGAGTGAAAGAAGTGAAACCATCTGCTATGTTACCTACGACATAAATGTTACTGCTCCGAAGACTGAGAAAACATCTGCTTAACTGTGGGGACCTTGACGCTTCTGGTCTCCATACTTTTTCATGTATCCTCCCTTCCTAACTAAATACTTTTTTGTCGATTGCAGAAGCTCCAGTTTGTTTGAAGTGTTCAAAAAAACCCTATCACTTTATGTTTACTCCTAATAAACCTAACAACTCAGCAATGAAAAAATATTTGAAGGAGCGAGGAGGCATCTTCCTCTAATACACCCTAACATAGTAACACATAGATGATATGTGCAACTTCAGCTATTTTTGAGGTATTTTACCATGTGGAGCTGCTTATTACACCGCATACATCAACAAATTACTTACCGAATATGACATCTGGATTTTTGTATTTGGTACCAATTTCACCTTTCCTTCACTGGTCAGATTCACATCCACGATTCTATTTCCATTGTAACCGATTTCAAGTTTTTTGTAAGTCCAAAGATAATAATCCTCCCCATTTTCATCTGCTTCTCCAACAATACCTATATAGGAATTAAATTAAAATGTAAACCTGAGTTGCAGACACATTTTCCAAATATTCTGTCATTATTTTTTAAAAATATGTTTATTTACAACCACTTTAGCAGGTAAAAAAGCAGCATAACTATAGTAAAAGAGAAATCATTTTTACTATAGTAAAATAGAGTAAAAAAGGTTTCTAAAAGAATCATTGTTTTCTTAAAAAAAAAAAAAAAAAGATGCAGTCACGAATGCTTTAGAAGAAGCAGAAGTAACCATATTTTGTCTAATCTTATGTAAGTTTCATATATGGCAACCAAAAATGCAAATAGATTTAAATCCTAGGACTGCTTTGCCCTGACCTCCATATATTAGCATCTCCTGGTTCCAACTATTATCCCTTCACTCATTTTTCTTCCTCTTCAAATTCCACAGGAGTTGATTCTTCAAGGTCACACTTTTTGCTCTGATTTGCCCATGTGTTTTTGATGCTTCACAAGAATCATAGTTCAAGTACACTCTGCATTTCTTTTACTAAAAAAGTTCTGAAAAATATTATATACGTAGAAATGGTGGCTACATCCATGACGGGAAACTACTCGGATGCTCCTGGAGCAACAGTTAACTGAACTCAGAATTAGCTCACGATCAGATTCTTACCTTTTAATAACTTACTGCAAAACATTTAAGCTACAGAAAAAATCCAGGTATTGTAGTATGGTCGGGGCCAGGGAAAGAAGCCAAGTGTAGCAATCAGTTCACAGGTCAAAAACAATAACTTTTGTTATATTAAGACCACAAAGAGATGGACCAGAGCATGCAAAAATGAAGGATACAGAAAAACCTACCACAAAGCAGCAAATATGGGAAGAAATAACACTTGTATATTATCTGGGCTTTTTACTTTTCAAGGAGGTAGTTTCTGTTGTGTTTTTTTTTTTACTCATTTGTCAGAATTGCCTTATGCACTTCTCTATGCAGGAGAGGAACTTGCCAGTTCGTGGCTCTGCCGAGCAGCCTAGCACCTGCTCTACCATCTGCTTCCACATCGCTACCCAAACCACGGCAGGCCAGACCTCTATGCTGCGTAAAGGGCATCTGATCAATCACTACCAGAAAGACTGAATTAATGCCATGTTCCATGTACTTAGGGAGACGTGCTGAATTCAAAGACAGTCAAGCCTAGACACTTCACTGTTAACTAGAAATTCTGGAGGAAAACAAAAAAAAAAAAACAAAAAAAACAAAAAAAAAAAAAAAAAAGAAATTTTAAATGAATGCACTTAAAAAGATTTGCCAGCCCCCTAAAGCTCAGATAATAAAAAACCCCTTCCAAAAACAGTTTGAAGTCACTACCTTTACTTACAAAAAGTCAAGAAAAGGTATTCTGTCTGGACATTACTCAAAGTCGAGCACTCATTATTGGATATTTTGAGGAATTCCTGAGGAAAGTTTCAAATGTTAATCATTGCAAAGTATAATCCATTACAGATATAGATTGCGGAGTCAAATGGAGTGACAAAAGCCACCAAAAGAGTAGGTGACTACTGTAATAGGGACACTTTTCATTCAAAACACAAACATTGCTTTGACCAGATTAATAATAACCAGCAAGAGCAAATTTCTAAGGTAATTTTAAAAACTGTAAAGGAATAAGTAAAATAAAACTACTAGATAAAATGACAGACTGTATTTAATAGACAAAAACATTAAAGACACTGAGTTACCATAAAAGTAACCTTTTGAGTTACCTTTGTGATATTAATAAACTGAAAAACTAGCATTATGAAGTTGAAAGAGAGGCTTACCAAGATTTTAGTCATGAATACTTTAACAGACCTTGTACCTACCTCCTGTACCTAATTATCACTTACTTGAACATTCAGAATAATAATTTAATGCTAAGAATTTAGTATTATTAAAATGCTTGAGAAACAATAAAGGTTTTCTCTGTTTTTACAGTTCTGTAATCCAAGTCACCCAACTGTTCTTTGAACACAATAATCTTTATGTTACTTCTATTCTTTGCTTACAGAAGTTGCACACACATACTTGTACGACTCTTAAGAAAGTGAGTCATTAGATGAAGTGAATCTAGCAAAGGGCAAGCTCAGCCACCCCTCTGATCTGCGATCAGTCAAGCCATTAACGTGTAGCACCACTCACCCCATATTGGCAAGTCATCAATGTACATCTGGTACCAGTAGTGATTTTTGATAGCGTACACGAACGCGTCCCTTCTTCCTTTGTCCAAGTCTATTTCACAGTAGGTGGTCTGCATCACATCCTCTGCAAGAAATTAAAGTACTCTTAATGCTTTATTAATGAGCTGCCTCTAAATGAGCACAAACTAAGGGGGAGCACACACTTCTGGAATCTAACCCCTCCTGGATCCGTGTGTTCAAGTAGGTACAAGAAACACACACTTTAAAAGGAACCACTACAGCAACCTCTTGCTCCTGCAGTTCTGCCCTTAGCATGCAGAATGCAGTAAGGACATTTATTACAGGAACTCGAGAAGCAGGGATGCAAAGGATCCTCTTGCGGCTTCCCACACACAGGAACTGAAGATCTATTTGCCTTTCCTGGACAGCCTAGGTTAGAACCCATTTGAAGTATGTGACAAGCTGATATTAGCAGGTATTTGTGAAGCTCACCCAGTATTAGAAACTTTTATAGTCTATTAGAATTCTTACATTGACGCAAGGTACGAAATTACTAGGAAAATATATAAACTTTCAGGTTTGTTTGTTGTCCCTGTTGTCATCAGGATACTAGTCTCCATTAAAAACAACACAAAATAAACAAACAAACAAAAAAAGCCAAAACCACCACAACAACAAACCATCAGTCCCCTCCACTTTAAGTTCCACACAATGCTCCAGAAACAAGCATAAAGGTGGAAATAAAACACACAGAACTAAAACAACAAAAGCAGAAACAATGCAAAGGCAGTACAAAGGTTTCATCTGAAAACAAAATAAACCCACCTCTTCAAGTCAGATAGATATTTTTCCCCCATTAAGTAACGTAGTTAGCAGATATGTACCCCAATTTTATTTCCTTCTGTTTCCTCTTCAAGGGAAACAAAAGGATGCATATTTAAAAAAATATAAAGAGCAGCAATAGCTTTAGAGATTAAAAAAATCCACTTGTTGAGTGAATATTTTCAGTCTGCAAACAAACAAACATAAAAATACACCTTCTCCTTCCCTATTCCCATTTGTTACCACTGAGAATTGCAACCCATTTCTAGTAGAGAATGTTAATTTGCACTCCATGGACAGCTCCAATTTGTACCCAAATTTAGCTTACTTGAACTCTTCTACACACTACTACAATTCTACATCTGAAAAAGAAAACGAAATGCCTCACACAGAAAAAGCACAAATAAGTAGAACACTTCCAATATAAATATTCTCTCTGATAGCATCTATTCCTCAACATGAAAAAATGCCCTCAATCACTGGGCACACAAAACTAAAATAGAGTCCAATGAAGCAGGACAGTAGGAAACCCACCAAAAGGAATCCAGCACAGCTGAGCCAACCTCCTCCCGCCCTGGAATGGGGGGCTTTGTTCATTTGGTACAAAAAGTTTCAATTTCTTATTTTTTTTTCTTCTTTCTTCTCTCTCTCCCAACACCACAGACTACATTTACAAGATCCATACTGGCCCAATCAAGAGGTGAAAGGCATTAAAGATAGCATCATCACTGAAACTCATTCCCCAGCTGCACCCATTTGTGCTTGCGCTGATCTGCATCCAATGTGTTTTGGGGTATACTCATAAAAAAAAAAAAGTCTCTTCTTTCTCATCTTAACAGACTTGAATTTTCCTGGCATTAATTAAAAACAAATAGGGGGAAAAAAAAGGGGGAGGTGAGAGGGGGAGAAATCAACCGAAGCGCCTGCATTCAGGAGTTGTTGTTAAGTAGGGAAGTAACTCCCAAATACTTGGTACTCCATTACTAGTCTTTGCCAGTTTCACACCAAATTCCAATTTAAGTACAGCCTTTGGAGCATTAAGATGTTTGCTCACAAAGGATGCCTCAATACAGTGGTCAAACTAAATATATGTATCATGTATTAAACAGTAATAAAAGTACTTAAGAAAAGAACCCTGTAGAAACTGTTAAATGAAGCATTACATTCCAGCCCAGCAGACAAGTCTGGCTATTTTTAACTGAATCCTTCCCCATTTGTCCATCCCACAATTACACAAAGCAGTACGAGTACAAGTGAGGGACAACACAGGAATAGCAGCAAGTGCCACTACGAAATAGCAAGTGCCACTACCAAAAGGGAAGGAAAAAAAAAAAAAAAAAAAAAAAAAGGCACTCAAATCACACAAAGGGTCTGTTTAGAGACCCTTTTACCCAGTGTACAGCAGTGTTTGTATTTATTATCTAAAATAAATTTTGCATTAGATTATAATTGTATTTCAAGTACCTCCATGGGTTTCAAGCTGCCTGGAATCTTTTTGCCAACTGAAACGGGCCAATCTGCATCTAATGATGCAGGTATGGCTCTTGCTGCGGTGAAGAAGAGATTTGGAAAAACTATTTGAAGTGGGAGGGCTGTCATCACTTCTGACTCAGGCTGGAGACTACTGCATGCCACCACAACTGCCTTTGCCCGTTTTTATGGATTTTACTTTAGATATTCAGAACATCACAAGATCTCACAGTGCTACCATGATCAGCTGAGCAGAAGTTACTCAAGTGCATAAACCCCAAAAGCGAGTTAACTCATACAAATCTTGCAAACCAAGAGCACAATTTCTCTTAATTTACATGATTTCACCCTTAGCCATTCTACACCATAAACAGCTCAGCCAGGAGTTGAGGCAAGGGGAACACAGAGAGAAGCTCTCCTGCCTCCAGCCACCAGCAGCAAAGTCATGAGTTAGCCTACAGGGCACAAATTCTCATTAGCTGGTTACAGTCAAGTCCATTGGGTTAAATGATTAAGGGGAAGTAGTTTAGAACAGCAGTCAGTGGCTGGGGAAGCCTAAGGCTGTACTTCATTACTGTGGCATTACTACATCTAAGGTTTTGTATGTTTTAGATATGACTGTAACCTGGATCCACAGGCAACGTCTGCTAACAGCCTCGGGAACACCAATAGCACATTCAGAAAGTTTTAAAATAGCACAAACATGAGACTCATTACAAAAGGAGGCACAATTATGTCAGGTTTCAAGCTTCCTTGAAATGGTTAGATTATCTTGATTTTTCTTAGGTATAAAAGCCACATCCCTCATTATTGTATCTGCCAATCTCTTCATATGTCATGCAGCATCAATCTGAATGGCTGGCTTATTTTCTAGAAACATTGTAGAAAAGTCCTAGGCAAGGAGTTTCCTTTTCAAGCTCATTTCCTCTAATTGGTATTGCATTACAGGTAATAGCAAAAATTCATTCTCTCAGTGAAGTTTCTATGATGCCAATTTTCAAAGTATTTAATATTCCCCTGGGACTTAGGTGCAATGCTCACCTAAGATGTCAATGCAAATGTTTGAATAAATAATATGACATATTGCATGATAAGAATCATTATTCTAGATTTAGATTGTCAAGAGAATTAAACTAAATGAAAACCTAAAGTTATGAAGAGTACAGTAATAATTCCCTACTTTCTTGTGATACAACAGCACTGTCCATACTCATAACAAATAGGAAATGCAGTTATCCTACATGGTCATAGGTATCCTTTCATGAAACATGCTTTTAAACTTCAGCCAGAAATACTACTTCATGGGTTCATGAAGATGTAGATGTGTCCCAGAAATCACCACAGCATGCATCCAAGCACAGATCTCCATTACTGGGAATATGAATTTCCACAAAGCCCTAATTTTTTAAGTTATGACTATTTCATAACCTACAGGCACACAGGCAAGCTACACTGATTAAACTCCCAAAAGATATATATTTTTATAATTGTAGAAGCTGTAAATGTATATATTTACAAATTTATATAAAATTCCTGAGCTAAATCTGTGTTTGTCCATTACTACAGTATTTTTGGAGGGATAAAGAATCAGGCTAAAAATTTCTATGAACTTCTGTAAGCTGCATCTAATTCCCCTTTCCTTACTACAAAGGATAAAACACAGACACAAATTCAGAAACTAATTCAGTTTGATAAATTCTTAAAACAACAAATTTTAAGAAAAAATATCTAACGCAGAAGCCACTGGAAACCAGCTAACAACAAGGAAATTATCATCTCCATCTTTTACCATCAGGACACAGATTGGAAGGGATAAATTAGCAATGCACACAGGCAGTTTTCCAGTTCAGGGACAAATACTATGCACCATTTTTTAGAAAGATATCAGACCTGCACCAGTTCCCATTAAAAATTAAATTCACTGATGGTCCAATACAACAATCTATATCAAGGAGTCCCAATATCTTAATTAAAAAAAAAAAAAAAAAAAGGCAAATAGGAAGACACCAATGGATACTATAAGACGTATGTGCTTGGTCACTCCATCATTTTATGGTAAGACTTTCTGAGGAAAGATGTGGACAGAGTTAAATGTCTTAGTGCAACATTATTTACCAATTTGAGCAACCATTTAGCACACACTACAAATATAATGTGTTACAAGTCAAAAAATTCAGCTTGCAAATATTCGTTAATCATGCAGTACTCTGAAAGTTCAGTTTTATTGTACAAAAAGTAATGAGAATCAGTTTTCAGAAGTATTTATCAACTGCAAACACCTTCCTTAAGGGACATACATGAAAGTTTACCATATTTCATAGCCATCTGTATTAGATAACTGTACAGAGTTTCAAGCAAGAAAACACTCAGTAGCTGGCAGCAGTAACTTGCTGTTCTTTTAATTAAGTGACCAAAAGTACTTTCAATTGCTTACCTTTAAATTTAATGTCAAGACCACTAAATTCCAATTCAACTCCTTGAAGTGCTTCTCCTAGGGTTTCATGGTAATGGCTGATACTCTTTTTTGATCCCACACAAAAAGGAAGCGAGAAGTATTTGTATGTCTCTTGGCGATTGTGGTAAGGTCCTACTGTATTCATCCATAAAACAACTTCTTCTTTATCTTGGTACTGAAAGATAAAGTTACTGAGTTAGATGAGAAGTACGGGAGAATTAAATGAAGTGTATCGCTTATTTATATTAACTAGAGAGGCAGGAGCGTTCAATCATAAGCAACCATTATATTTAAAAGTAGTCTGCTGTTTCTGTTTCTCAGGTGGCAAGGTGATAAGATTCTCAGTCTGTCTTCCTATGAAAAATATTTTAGTTGATCGCACAGCTTTTTAGGAGTCTCACAGAACTCCTACCAGTCACACAGATTTAAAAAGGTAGAAAAAAGAACAAGAAAACTGGGGGGAAAAGACAGAAATTTCAACAATTTTTTGTTGTAGGGTTTTTTTTTTTTTTGTATATTTGTGAAAGCATGACCAGTTATTCATGTACCTTGTGAGGTACTGAGAGGAGGTAAATAACCTGATTATTTGTTAGACAAGATCCTATCAAACAAATCAGACATTTGCCTATGAGAGAGATATTACAGATGGGGTAACCATCGAGAGCCATGAGTTTACTGTTTGAGACAGTATTATAAATCAACCAAACAGGATTCAAAGTCTGTAGGAAGCCAGGCTTCCTTCATTCCAGTAATCACAACTATATTGCATCTTAAATTGGAACTCTTTCTTAAGAGTCCAAAGCAGCACTAACCTCTTATCATCAAAATTCCCAGAGAATTATATCCTACAATGAGAACTGAAACTCAATTGCAGTATACTTAACAGTAGCCAAGACATCAGATGTCACACAGGAGGTCTCTATTTTGATATATTTCCAACAAGCCCACACTGAGGGAGGGAGAGAGGAAAAAAAAAAAAAAAAAAAAAAAAAACACACACACACACGCAGAAGATAAAGAAGTGTGGTAATCACCATCAAATTCTTTGGAGGATCATTCACCCTTGACTTTCCACAGCTGCCATCGACAAACAAAACTTAAGTCCCTAGCTAGAGGACAAAACCTTTTTGTCAAGTCTGTTTAATTTTTAACAAACATAATCCTTAGACCTGCTTGTCCATCAGTACACAGGTATTGTTTGAATACAAAAGAATTAACTGATCCAAAATCATTATTTACACCATATCTGAAAGCACCTGGATGACATAAAAGGTTTGCTGGTCATCACAAAGTTGTTTGCTCACTGAAGACAACCCCTTCGTGATCTGATTTCAGCAGATCAGCAGAGTCTAAAACTTGAGGCAGAAAACACTGCCTTAAAGCCACCAGCATACAGGCAGGTCACCATATAGACAGAGGGCTTTCTTTTTAAGAGAGCACAGGAATGAAGTACTGTTAAAACTGATATACAAACACAGAAGAAAAGTCAGTTGTTAATTAGTTATAACTATTTCAGAAAATGGTTAAAGATGGCATTTAGTTGTGCATCTCCATTTTTAACAAAAGGAAAAAGGTCCTTCAACTCCATTTATTCTGAATAATCACTATCATATTGACAAGTTAACTCAGAAATTATTAGCTACATGTAAAATGCATAAAACTCTTAAAGTGTTCAAAAGTTAAATTCGTGAGTTTAAATAAGCGTGTTTTAGGAGGTAATTTAACCCCTTTATCTCAACACGTCACATCAGGTAGGAGCCCCTCTCCTTTACTTAGAATGTGGCACAAGAGACTGTCTTGCATCTTTTCCTTGAGCTATCTCCAACAGGAAAATTTCATTCCAAGCAGCAGCAGCAAAGATCAAACACTTTGCAGCTTCACAAATCCGCCTGAGAAAGGCACCCACACCCTGGAACAGCTCCAAAGGGTAAAAACCATCAAGGAGGAAGCAAAGGAAACAAACATAGCTAGAGAAAGCAGACACTCCCCCTCTCCACCCATGGCCAGGAAGGTTATACTTATGTCACACAGCTGTCTGACTTCCAAAGAAAGTTGAGAGAGAAAAAAAAATACAGTTTAAGTCACTCAGCAGTGGAGGCAGATAACACAGTCCTCACTACATCTCTCACCAAGGCAGCAAGGGACAAACTGGTCCTCGCTTCCTCCTATCCTGCCACACCTCTGTTGTTTGTTCCTTCCTGTAACAGCTACAGGATATTTTCAGCCCTTTCCCAAAATGATCTTAACCTGCTGATACCACAGTTTAGCATTATTTCCTCTAATACAACAACTTTGACACAAACCAGGCTATGCTGAATCACAGAATGGTTGAGGTTGGAGTGGACCTCTAGAGATCGTCTAGTCCAAGCACCCTGTTCAAGCAGGGACACTCAGAACACCTGGCACAGGGTCACATCCAAGTAGATCTCCAGAGAAAGAGACTCCATAGCCTCTCTGGGCAGCTTGCTCCAGGGCTCTGTCACCCTCTTCCTCATACGGAGATGAAGCTTCCTGTGTTTCAGTTTGCACCCATAACCCGTTGTTCTGCCGCTGGCAACCACCAAGAAGAGTTTGGCCCCACTGTCTTTTACATTCTCCCCTCAGGTATTTGTACGTGTTGGTAACGACCCCTCTCAGTCTTCTCTTTTCCAGGCTAAATAGCCCCGGTTGCTTAGTCTTTCCTTGTTGATATAGATGTTTGAGTCCCTTAATCATCTTTGTCACTCTATGCTGGACCCTCTCTAGAAGTTCCACATCCAAACCAAATATAACCAAAGAAGTCACTCCATTTTTGTTACTTTCTCATTTTTCACAACCATCACAGCAAAATAGCTAAAGGGAAAACTGGTCAGGACTTCCATATAAAATAACAGGGTTCCTGGCACTCCCAGGCTATACCTCACTCACAATCAGTAGGTCTCTAGTTATAGCAATTTGTAATCCATTAAGTGCACACTTGTCAAATTTTGCTCATTCTCAACCATGTGGATGGATTTTCAAGTTTAAAAGTGCTTCCCTGTTAGTTACCTATAATTTCATTTAAACAAAGAGTGCGAGGACAGGTATAACACAGCATATCTTCAAACCTAGAAGCCAAAGGGTCTAGTTGTAGCCAATAAACTTTCCTCTAGAGGGGAAGAAAAACAGAGAACTACTAGATACAACCATTTCAATAAGAAGTATTTTCTTCACTGCTATCACATTCCCATACAGTGAAGAAACTAACACAAAACCACCAGCACCTCACCCATTCGTAACACTTTTGGAAAGAAAACTCAGTATTTGCAAAAAGAGTATCTGAAATGGCACTTTTCAGACCAAACTCCCAGCGGGGAGATATTCTTATCTGTCACTGCACTATCATATGTCCACACAGTACCACAAATTCATGTGCAAAGTGTTACAACTTTGCAACAGAGATGCCTGTCACTATCTTGCTTCACACCATTACAAAGTATCAGGAAAAATTATTTGCAGAAAGCTTAAGAAACTGCTCGCTTTTCCGCCAACCCTCCTCAACCCTCGCCTTTGCCTTGGCTGCTCAGTCCCACTCAGCCAAGGGGCATGGTCAAAGCCCTTCGGTGCAGCCCACTGAAGCCCAGTATCACTTTTTAAAACATCTAGAGATGGAAGAAAAAAAATATATATATACACTAATGGCTGCTACTACTTTTTTTTATTGGTAGGGCAATTTGTTAGCAAGGAGCTCAGTGCTGTCAAAGAATTCAAGTGTTTTCTTGCATTACTGTTTTCTCAATACCACAGTATTGGGAACGGTCAATGCTAACGAAAAGACTTATAGGCAAAAAAATTATTGAGGCAAGATAGCTACAGTATCTTCTGGGCCTGTTCTGTCACTTCTCTATGAGGTTTTCCGAATTTGCAGAATGCTAATGTAAAGGAACCTTACAGTTAACACTTCCATGCTGTGACAGGAAGACCTCACATGACAAATTGCCAAAGAGTCCCTGGGTTCCAAGCGGGCCATGGCTGTCAGGTACTTTAGCAGCACCAACAAAATTCTGGTCAGCTCTCTCATTAAGTGCATTGCAATGGTTTCAACTACTGTATGTTCCTGCATAGATTCCTTGGGGGCATTTGGAGCCCTGTAGAGACTGTGAAATACAGAGGTCACAGAATATAGGAAAAGAGCTTCAGCTCAGTAGCACCATGCCTAGTGGAACAGTGAAGGAACATGCTGAAAAACTGTTCCCCTTTCATCACAAAGCAATCAGTTTTAATCATACTCGACAAAGTGACAAAAAAAGGACCCAGCACTTCTACCTCCTCCTACTGTGATACTGGCTGATAAGCTGCTGCTCAGTTTTATCCTGTGAGCTTTGAATGCAATAGAGCAAATCAAAATTCTACAAACTTCTGCTAGCAGCCAAGTCAGCAGGACATCATAGACAAAACCAGTACAGAATAAGATACATCATGAAGTCCAATGATCTCCTGTAAAAACTGTTCTACAATAACAAAAAGCTTGCTTGTGATATTGCAACTGGAAGAGTATGATTTTTTTTCCTTCTCTTCCTCTACATAATCAGCAAATAGAATACCTGGATTCAACACAGATCCCTCCAAATCCCAGGACAGGAAAGAAAAAGAAGGAAAAAAAAAAGGAAAAAAAAAAGTTTCAAAAGCCCCCCATCAAAGTGGGCAGCAAAACTCAGCTACAACATCCAACAAAATACGTGTCCAATGTCTACAGAGTTAAAAACCTACAGCTGCTTCATCTGGAGCATTTGGCTCCTTACCAACCTAAATACAAATTTCCTGTTCTCCTTACACATACAGTGATAAAGATTTTGAGTCACTACTTGACCCACTATTGCTATAGGACTTTTAGAAAGAAACAAGTACATTCCTACTTCGGTTGTATCAAAACTACCAAAGGCTGCAACAGGGGCTTCATTACCATATGTTCCTATGAAATAACATGCCAAATGATAAAATAGTTTGAAGTAACAGTCTGCAGAGTAAGCTCCAAATTATTTGAATTACTTAAATATAGTAACTAGAGTTACACATATGCATCAATGTAATTTAAGCATATCCACTGCGAACACAAACACCAAGTATCTTTCTGTTATGAAGGATGGTTACTTCACTGTAGTAAAGCCATTTCAGAAATGTTTTTATCATTCTCTTCCCAGGCTACTTTGCATGGTTAGATGTGCAAAGACAGAATTTCACATGCCAGAAGGTGGCCACCAGAGTTCTCTTAAACGTACAGTTATTGACAGAACAGCTGAGTAGGTGCCACTGAGGCAAAAGAAGTGAACTACTATGATGTTGCTACCTTCACATTGCTAATTTCTTCTGGTTTTGCTTCACGGAGAGAAAATGCCCTAGATATAGTTCAGACATCCTAATAAAAGGGTACAACAAATGATATGAGAAGACTATACAATGATGTAGGCCCAAGGGTGGCATTCCATTAGCTGGCAGTAAAGACAGCTCCCAAACGGGGGTCTGTGTGCCATGCTGAAGCCCAGTGCAAAGACCATTCCCATGGCCCAGAAATAATCCAAGTATAGGAATACTGGGACTACCATGATCACAAGATATGCATTTCTTTCCTTCCTGTTGCTCTACAGTACACTCATGTGAAAGGAACACAATTTAATGTTCTTTTGATAATAACTGTAGAAATTAGCATGGCAGCCGTGGAAATAAACTATTTACCCTACAAGACTAGTAAGGCTAGATTCAGCCATTAAGTAGAAGGCTGCAGAAAAGGAAGCCAGCAAGACAGAGGTTTTTGGTATTCTTTTTCAACCATGAAAAACACTTTGCAAAAGGGACACAGAGACCATTACAACTATCATATCCTAGATGGTAAATCAGCAAAATATTTTCAGAGACTTTGCAGTTCCACTCCTTTATTCAAACCAAAGTTTGGAGTGAAGCTTTCCAGAATGTACTCCCTTAAACTCCAACACGTATCTCACGGAAGAAAAGGTCTAGTATCTCTAAATGGCAGAGCAAAATTACAGGTGCAGGACAGGAAATAGAAAAGAAACAACAGGAGCAGGAAGTACCTGCTCCCCAGTATCTTATGGATATTCTGTCTCATGAGCATTGTGATAATGCTCAGCTACCACAGTTCATATCCAGTCTCATTAACTGTTATTTTCAGCCTCATGTTCTCATCTGGGTAGAGCAAGTTATTTCTAGCAACCTCTCTATGTTTCTTGCTGAGTTTTAGGCCTGGTCATTAACACAGCTACAACTGCACCAGTAGCACAGTTAACACAAACGAGCCTTTTTCCTTCCACACTTCCCATGCGCGAGGTTGCTCAGTCACGTCCAGTTTCCGTGACATTTATTTCACGTTTTCAAAATGTAACTGCAAGAACTCCAAGAGGAATTAGGTTACTTGTCTGTACAAAACTTTGCATGAGAAGATGTATTTTATCTGCACTGAAGAGTTTCTTAAGTCTTCCTCTAACTGACATTTTACAGATACCACACAGATTTCATGGTATTTTTATATACTAATTTTTAAAAAGTTTCATATTTTAATGTACTACATCAGTACTTGTCCATCAAAAGCATTCCATTAATGTCCATTAAAGGCACTTAATCGTATTACAAACTAAGAATTCTGAGACCAAATGCAGGTAGGTTTTACCTTTTAATACTCAGTATGTTTTTCCACACTTACTCAGCACTGACACCTAAAAGTAGCATTAGAATTAAAATGTTACCCACTCCCTGAACCTCTCTTTCCTCTGCAACAGAAATATCGCACTATTTCAAAGTATTTTTTTTCTGCTTGTCTATTTTATTTTCAAACCCACCAAGTTCACCAACAGAAAGCAAGTGAGCAAAAACTTGCCACAGATGCACCAATCCTAAACCTCCACCTTGCTTCTGCAAAATCGGATTAAACTGTGAAAAGGCAACCTGTAACACATCTCTACTAGGACTTCCGAAAGTTCACAATTAATGGTACAGCTACAAGTACGGGCAAAAAGAAAGGTCTTAATGCTATTTGAAGACCTAAAATAAGTTAAAGAATAGGCTGAAATGTTTTCAATTTATTTCCAATAAATTGTTTTGTAACTGTCTGAAATTGTGCTGCTGCTTTGTTTCTTAATAATGAAGACTTTAAATGTCATATCCCAATTTCTTTTCATTTGCTGTTTATTTTAAAATATCTCTATCCCCATCTCAGGATCTCAATGATTCCCTAAGGAACTAACGATACCTCAAATTTAGGATAACACATTCCTATTCTGAAAAGATTAGCTATTAACCTGATAAGCCTATCCACACCTAAAACCACAAGACACACAAACGTTTGTAATTTCAGAGTTTGATTTTCAGCCCTTTCTCCCCACAATTACCTTTTTATAATATTTGCCTATGCAGTCCTACAGTTATAAAACAAAGGATATAGATGAAACATTAACAGTCGATTTACATGATTTATTATAATTGCAGGAAACAAATTAAAAATTAACCTGTTACCACTGAGCATCATACAGTATTTCAAGTATCTCCACACAGCTTGCGTAGGAAGATACTGCACACGTGCAGCTGAAAAGCTGTGGCAGGATACAACAATCTCTTATCTCCTTTATCCCTCACAACTAGGTACACATCTGAATACAAAGTTGCACAGTGCAAAAATTAATAAGAGAATAGCAGTGCACGCTACTACATCTTCCTATGAGTAGGTCTCAGTCTTAAAGTCAGTGAAAATTTAGAGTCTGGAGTTGTTAAAAGCAAGTACTCCCAAATCAGTTTTTTCTCTTTAGCTTCCCAAAAGCTGAGCAGAACTTTCAAAACATAGTAAAACATTTAGGGTGCGGACATATTCAGTTTTCCAACATAATGAAAGTTTACTGAAGGAGCATTTCTCCAAGAGTCTTAATCACAGACTCAGGGTACTATTAAATAAGATTTTTTTTAAGTGCATTTAATACTACTCCCAATCTCCTATATAGTATCACAGTATCCAACTACCTAAATAAGAAGACTGGATTCCAAAACAACTATTTGACATAATCATATGTCAAATGTTTCTAGTTGATCATATGGTATTACTAAAGTAATTATCATATGTACTGGAATAATAACCTTAAAGGCAGAACTATGATTTTGAAGTTTTGACTAATTTATATGAAATATATACACACACACACACACTTTAACAAGAGAACCATTTTTTCCCCATGGGTAAATTTAAAAAAATAAAAAATAAAAAACCAGACAATTCACTTCTGAAGAGGAAAGAAAGCTCTGTGACAAGTTTGAAAAACACTTTTTCACCCAGAGAACTACTGATATTAAATGAATCCCACAATTCAGACAGCCTTAAAGGAAAGATCAGATATTCTGAAAACAGCTCCATCTCGGCAAACACTAGGTTCTCCAAGTAGATTTTGTTAAGGCAATGCAGAGTAGAGCCACCCCATGCTCTGTATCAGCCCAACGTTTCTGACCTTAACTGCAACAGCAGCAAATCCATCAGCTGCCAACAAAAGCAATCCTAGACAGTTTTCAAAAGGCTTGAAAATGCACCGAATCACGCAGCTTCCTAATGAAGCACAGCTCAGGCCAAAATATCTGTTCGTGCATCTTATCCACAACGCTTCTCAGGCCGGCCAGACCCTACACAGGCGTTCGGCACCCACGCTGCCCAGGAACATAAGGCAGCTTCCCGGGGCCGGATCCGGCCACGCACACGGCGGTCTCGGCGAGGACACGCGCGTGTCTTTCCAGCCGGACATCCGACAGCCGCCCGTACGGGCCCGCAGCGCGGAAAGAGACCGGGGCCACGGGAAGGGCGCGGGGGCAGCGCCCGCTGCTTAGGACAGGGCACGGCCGGGCCGGGCCGG
>JAWLRI010000165.1:154092-196929 GCA_034781795.1 Crypturellus tataupa
AACACAAGAGCGACCCTCAGAAGTTATGTAGCTTTTTTTCCCCAAAACACGAGCTACATCATCTTCTCAAATATTGCACAAGCCCACAAATTAATACAAAGGATTCCTCCGTGCTCTGTGTTATAAGGTATTCTTGCTCTGTGCAAAAGACAATAAAACAAACTTCTCTGTTTGCCAATGCCCATCTCCTAAAAGAGCTTTTTCCCTTATGGTCATGTGCATTCTATTTTTCTTCTCCTAAAATAATTTAGGGAGCTAAGCTTATAGGAACCCTTTTCCAAACAGGACATTCACAAGCTCCTGCTGATTTCAGGAGAAGCAAGGTCCCTTTGGAGAGAAATGCTTGTCATGTACCATTCAAAAACCTTATTTACATTTAAAAAAGTGACAGCTTTAGTAACATCACACATTTGTTTCTCATCATTGCCCCTCTGCCCACAGCCGAGGAGTTACCCGTGGGGACTCGACGGGCGGCGGCAGCTTCTGCGGTTTATTCAGCACTTGGGTCCCTCAGTCCACACTGGGGCCGGCCCCGGCCCCGGCCATCTGCTGGGAAGGAGATGCGACCGCTGCCACACGCAGCGCGAACGCGCCCGCCAGCTGCCGCCGCGCTGTGCTCGCTCCGCCACCGCCCCCGCGCCCGCAAAGGCCTTTTACTTTTTACCAGCAATTTCATTAAACATCTTCTCCATTCTCGCACCTGGATTCTAGTCCTGGGTGGAAACGTTATATCCCCACGCCCTGCACACTCTTGAGAAACCAGGGGTTTGGGTGCATGCAGTTTTCTTCTCCAGTCTCTTCTGAGCTGAGGCACCGCACGCTCTGCGCTCACCCAGCACAGCAGGACACCAACCACTGAGTCGCAAGAGGAGCAACTCCATGCAATCACAGCAATTTGGAACATTGGTAGGTCTGGCAGCTAAGGAGATGTAAGCAGCTTGAGAGTCATGCCTGCATCTCAGTTATCTGCCTGCATTTAATAGGGAAAACATCTTAGTGTTTTTCCTTTTCTCCTGGCTAGAGGAATAGTTTTGCTGTGACTGATAGTGAGATCCCTAACTAATCCAGCTGAATTTACAAACGAGTAGGCTTCCTATGTACCCTGGGTGGAAGCAGATAAATTCTTATCACATCACAGCTCCACACTCTGTAGCAGAGCTGAAGGCAGGACTGAGATATGGGGAACCTGTGAAATACGCCTGGGGGCTGTGTACAAAACAAAGCACATGTGACAGCTAAAGACAAGCAAACCCTTGAGTTGCACCTTTTAATTTTCTTTTAACACCCTTTCCTTCCCTAACCTTCCCCTGAGAGCAGCAGGGACTCCTCTGCCTTTCTTCAGGGATGGCCAAGTCACAGCTGCGTCTCTGTCACTGCTGTAACTCCCTGCATGAGCTTTGCTGCGCTGCAAGAGAGGTGCTACAACTTCAGTTCCTGCTCTGCACCTGAACAAGGGGAGCTTACATGATGGAGAGAACATTTATATGCTCTCTCTGAACATGAGGGATCACGCAACACTGATGTCTCTCATGGGGATGGAAGAGGGAGAATGGCATGGAAAACAAGTACGTAATGCTGCTTAATCATCTCTCCCAAATGCTCTTAAAACTCCCACCTCTGTCACTCATGGACAAACACATACACAGACATACACCCACACACTCCACTTCAACCATTCCAGTCCCTTGAAATGAAGGATCATAATGAAGTTCTGCTTTATGTGCTCTCTCTACCCAGCTATCCAGCTATAAAAGCTCTTCAGATTGCAAGCTCTCAGGCAGAGAAAGGCTGGACATGCTGCCCAGGCCCCAGGCAGGATGCTTATCTGCAAGGCTGTTCATGCAGCAGGTTTGAGAGATGTGTGCATGTGTAAGTGGAGGGGCTATGCTATCCCAAACCATGAAGTGAAAAACCTTCAGAGGTTTTTCAGAGGTCAGTCAGGAGATTTCAACCCCCCAAAAGGTTTCAGTACAGCTGTTTTGGGACCTAGTAAGTCCCTTTCCAGTTTTTAGGGGAATTTTCATGACAAACAGCACCTTGCTTATGTCTGTTCTCTTCAGAGAGAAGAAAGAAACTTTTAAGGCTGCATATAAAACATTCCAGAACATCCTCCTCCTCCAATGGTTTAATGATTGTTTGAGGTACACCCTCTCAAAGTTCAGTGTGTCCATACTCAGAATGTTATTCCAAACAGCAGTACATTCACCTAATCCTGCTGTAATAAGTGTTCTTCATAGGAAGTCTTTTGAAAAATTTTCTTTTCTTTTTAAAGCATGCTTTCCTGTAAAGCCCTTCTAAGTTGTACTGAGATTTTTGGCAACAACAATTATCAAGATTTAATTTCTAAAAAGATGCAAGTTCTTGGTCAAAGGGAAACTCCATGTTGGTGCAGGGCAGCTCGAAGACACATCAGCTTTCTCCTTCTCAATCTCGATACTTTTCTTTGTTTGCCCAAAGCACCAAAATTCTTCCAAAGAAGTCACAGAAGTGTAAACAAAACATCATGGGAAAGGTCACAGAGCTTCTTGGTGGAGTAAAACATTTGTCTCCTACTTATAAATAATTTAAAACAATCCAAAGATATCTGTACAAAAACATCCAAACAGAAAAATAAAATCATATTCCACAGATGTTGAGAGATTCAGCGACCTCTTGGGGGCACAGGTGGAGGATAAAAGCCTTCACTGCTTACAGGCCTATAAAAAGATATAGAATAAGAATGCATTAAAAAAATCAAAATAGAATCCTGAGACACCCTATAGCACACAGCAACATCCCAACTAAGAATGCTGTGCACACAGCAGTTACTCATGAGCAGCACATAATGATGGTTACCAAAAAATAGTTTTTCAGTGATTTAGCAATAAGTGCAGGTACCAAGACGCGTTATAGCCCTGTTCCTGGACAAGTTTGTTTTTTATTCTGCTTCTCCACTTAACAATATTGCTGCTGTTCCTGGGAAGAGACACTACTTGGAGTAAAATTTTGATAACCTGGTAGATCTCTTCTGAAGATTAGATGAGGAGCAATGGGAAGACATCAAATGTTAAAAAAAAAAAAAAAAAAAGTACTACATATAATTCCAGCAATACTCTTGACAGAGCCAAATCCACACACAGAACTCACTACCTTAACACAGCACTAATTATTATTCCAGCGCTTGAAGAATTTTGTTATTATCTGTACTTATATGAGTCTCTGGGACCTGGACTACATACATTTGCACTGGTCAGAATAAAGGCTATTTATGAGTTACAGTGGTCTAATTGAAACAATGTATAAAACCCCACACCGTTTATCAAACTACTGCGATTCTTACTTTTGAGACAAATTGCACACATCAACAAATCTGCTTTGGAAAGATCTGAAATTTGTTAAAGTAAAAAAAAAAAAATACATCCAAAGGAATGCTGAAAGGGAGGTTCCTCTGCATTGCATCTGGCATCTTGTGAGAGAATTTTTTCAGAAGAATCACGTATTGAAGCTCTGCCTTAGCCAGGATGATGTTTTAGCTGGGTCAGTCTAATTTATTATAGCAAGTTTTGTCTTTCAGTAGGGCTGTTTCTTGCAGTGTATGAAACAGCAACAGAACTGTGATAGGCAGGTTACCAATGAGGAAGCCAATTCCACCAAGTCCTCCAGATGAACAGAAAGGATCCCACAATTACTGTGGGGAGTGTGTGTGGATTCTGGATATTGATAATAGTCTAGTAATCATCTTATTGAAGGGACACATTCCTTTCAGCCCTGCTCTGTGTACTATGTAACCATGCGGATCCAGTGGGAGCTCACGGTTGAGCTCCACGATGGCTTTACCTGCTCGCGCCTCGGGGCGGCACTCTGGGAGGCCTTTCAGGCAGCAGGAGAGGCAGCCTCTCTGCTTGGTGGGGAACAGGGCTGTGGCTTCTAGCTGCTTCTGGGACTTCGTTGTCCTATGAAATGAAAAGAGTTCATCAGGATCTAAATGCTTCCAAAATTCTTCTTCACCCCTAAGGTACACATCTCCCTCAGCATTGTTCTTGGTACACAGTTTCTGGACTGAACTCATTGGCATTTGTAGACACATATACAAGCAATGGAGAAAGCAGGTATGTGTGTTATTAGTGGTACAGTATCTGTGTGCTTAGTGTTTTGTGAAATAGGACTACAAACTAATCTTGGCTACCCAGCTAAAGCTTGTGAGCCACCTAGGCAGTTAAATTCTGAAGTGGCTTGCATTGGTGAGACAGACGATTTCTGAACTGCACTAATAAGGGCAGAAGAAGACAAGATTGCAGAAGGGGCTACATACAGCAGAATTCTTGCTGACTTCACTACATATCGCCATTTCTACAAATGTAATGCCAGCCCTGAGCTCTTTTTCTTTTGCATGAAAACAAAGCCATGTACTAAAGGCCCCTGGACATATATAACAAAAGATGTGGGCTTACCTCACTGTCCCCTTCCATCCCACTGCTGACACTCAATATGCTCCGAGTACTAGAGCGGTTACTTGCACTACCTAGGTTTAATAAGCAAGAAAAACAAACTGGTGATTAAATCTTGGTGGTACAACCGCAAAAGACTACCTTAGGACTCCTCATGCTCAAGATTGCATGCTTACACCTTTCAGAAATTCACCTAAACAATTGCTAAATGTTGTATTCCCACTGCTACTTTTTTACATGTTTGTGATCCCACCAACTCATACCACAAGGCTAAATCAGTTTTCCTTCCTTTCAACAGATTTCTCCCCTATCTAGGTTCAGAGTTATGTTTGAATATCTGCAATCATAATCTGAGAGACTGCAGTGCCAATATCAGCTTGCAAGTCAGATAAATATTTTCATAACTGCTACACGCCCAAGTTTTATGTATATTTAAACTGTCGATCCCCAAGCTGTTAACAGCTATATGGAGGTAGGTGATTCAGAACCTTGTTACATGTTCGTTACTGGAATAGCTGTGACTGTATGAGAGGTTTTCATTCCCACTGCCTGCTCACCACAAAGAAAACTGCTTATCACAGGAATGTTTCCTAGGCCATTTCATGGCTAAAAGTGTTGCCTTCAAACAACTTCAGCAACCATTTAAGCAAATCGAAAGTTGAAGGGGCACACAGAGGACTGGCTCTCAGTTTGCAATACAGCGAGACCCTTCAGACCAGAACAGCACACACCTGGGAATCACCCACTGAGGGATCATCCTCTTTTCTATCAGAGCAGCTGCTCTCAGAGAGAGCAGCATCTTGATGTACCTGAAGTTGCTTTTAAAGTTTCAAGAACAGTCGACCTGAAGCACGTAGCTTCAGTTTAGGGTGACAGTGTCATCGCTGGAGATTCAGGAATGCAAGTCCTGTACCTGAGCTGACTCCAGAGTCAGGCTGGGAAAATCTTTTCCATTCAAGCTTCCCTGTAGAGATAGGTAACACCCAGGATTTGCTTACTTGTAGTGCTTGATGTGCTTTCTGTTTTCCAGTCTCCTCGCTTTATCTCTTTTTTTGGTGGGAAAATGTTTTTCCGGGGGGCATATTCATATATGCCACATTCTGGTTTTCCCGGAGTGTTATGAGAATGACGAATGGGCACAGTTATTTCCAAATCTGGAAGGGAAAAATCAAGAGGAACACCTCAGAAGGGTCCATGCAAGTCTAGCCTTGGCAGGATAGCTTAGCATTCCAACACAAAGCTAAACACAATCATGTAAAGGAGATCATAAATGTACATATTGAATCATGATTCTCTCCACTGATGTGAGCATCCTTTACTCATCCTTGGAAACAGAGCAAGGCAGCTTCCTCACATTTTAGGCAACAGAATTTTTTGTATGCTTTTTGACGTGGATGTGAATATGAACACATCAGGTAACAAATACGCTACACAGACACATTCCTGCTTGAAGAACTTATAAATGATATCAGCTACTTCGTTACCACAGAATGTAAGTCAGAGACTCTTACCTGCATTTTTGCCTGTTTTTTGCTTCTCCATTTGCCTCCGTGTTATGCTGTCTCGTAGCCTTTTCAGATTTTCCTAAAAACATTAATAGAAAATCTTTTTAGGGCTTCAGATAAATGAGACTCAACAGCTCTAACAATGCAAGTAACACTTCACTTCACTTTGCAACAAAGCTGAAGAAAGTCTGCTAGACCTGGCTAAAGTCCAAACCATGTCAAGAGATTTTAATTCATATCCTTCAGAAATCCACACATGCCTTTCAGAAGTCAAGTTTTTTTTCAGATGTTCATTGTTTATGTTCAGGTCAAGTTCACAGACTCGTATTTGAAGATAAGCAGAACATTTGGTCTGGAATTCCTTCTGTTTTTCATCTTCACTGCTAGTGACACTAGCTTAGAAACAGGACTCGTGTTCAAGTCACAGCACAGTCCTTTTTGTGCTTACAAACAGGTGAATCTGAGCACAGGGGCAGAGAAAGCTGCTATGCAAGCCAGAGTGCAAGGAATAATTCAGAGAGAATTCAGGATGTTTCCACAAAAGCAAGAGGGGAAACCTGGAAGTGTAACCGGTAACAGTCTCTTCACTGTTGTGTGACAGAATACTGCATCTTACCGTAAGTAGGGGAAGGAAAGACATTTTCAGTAGAAAAAATACATACATATGTGGAAATAGAAACCCCTGGATAGGTAAGGAAGTAGAAGGAGCAATTGCTATAAGATAAGGCAACATTCTGGAGAGAGGCTTTGAAAAATGCTCACAGGACTGAGGTTCAAGTGCAGAGGAAGGTGACATGAATCTTAATTGCAGCCTTTGAGCTCTTAGAGTGCAATAAGCCACAGAGCACAGAGTTCCTCCCTGCCACAGATACCCGCTAGAGTGGTGCTCCGTGCTGTATTTACAGAAGGGGCTCCCATGAGTATTTGCTGAAGAAACAGGACCCTCACATGGGAGTATCAGGAGAGGGAAAAAAAAAAAATCTTGATTTTGTTCTGACAACACTCAAAACACAATCTCAGAACCTCAAGTGGCACGGTAGACTTTTCCCCAGCATAAACAAGAACTCCAGAAGAAACAATCTGAAGTGGGACTCCACTCTAGCCTGAGAATCAGACTTTAAGCTATGGCTGATGGTTCTGCTGATAGTTGCGTTGCTGCTCTCAGCACACCAATTCCCTTATTTAGCTGAGCCATTCAAACTCTACTCCAACAGTGAAAGAAATGAACCACACCGAATTGCTTATGATAATATTTAAGATACATACATAGAGAGACAGCTGTACTTCTTAAACAGTAGAAGCAGCCTGTATACCTGTTGGAACCGGAATGATTCTGATCTCTTTTTCTGGTTCAACTGCCACTCCTTAAAATGAAGTACAGCTTCATCAACATTGAGTATTCCCATCTTCACTTGTTCTTGTAACGTAATCAGCTGCCGTTGACCTGGTGTTTTCATTCCAGCAAATGGATCATATATGCTTGATTGGGACAGGTCCCTTACAGGCCTCACTGCTGGCTCTGAGGAAGGAACACCACCAAACACATTACTAAACTAGTGGCACCTATCCTTTGGCACAGGACACACAGAAATTTAAGCAACCTCAACATAACAGAGATGCCTAAAAAAATTAATATTATGGATTGAATGTTTCCCTAAGCACAAGTCTTCTGTCCTTAGGACATCCAACTCTTTGCAAAGGCTAAGAGAACGAGCTGAGAGGTAGCATTGTGTGCAAACATGTCCTAGGGATAATCTCTTCTTAAAAGCATAATGTAAGGCAACAGCACAAGATATACTTCTTGAAGTGCTCTGTTTCACCACTGCAAAAGTCTCTCCTAGCAATGTTTTAAACCACTCTACTCTCACAATCACAAAACTAGACTATTTCTAGATAATCTATGCAGTGCAATTCCAGAAATTGAAAGGTGAAAAACCATCCTACTGATGCTAGGTTTTTGTACCTCATTTGCAACGCAAGGAGGAACTCCCAGCACATGATATCAAAGCTAGAATGTGGATCCTGGCACCTGATTAATGCACAGGACTAGAGATTAAAGAAATAAGGACACAATGTGGAAAGAGACATCAATAGGAAATAGTTCACTAACAGTTGTACTCCAGGAAATTGTGATTTGATGGGCAGTGACTATATCCAGAAGATCAAAAGTGGAACATTTCTCTGTAATATGGGTCACCATTAAAAAGGGGACTTCAGAAATTATTACAGTTCTGTCTTAGGGTAAACTCTTAAGAGAGGAGACAATGTACAGGATCACACACAGGATCACAGAATGGCTGAGATTGGAAGGGACCTCTAGAGATCATCTAGTCCAACCCCCCCTGCTCCAGCAGGGACACCTAGAGCACATGGCACAGGATGGCATCCAGACAGGGTCTTTTAGCTCTCAGAAATCAATATCATAATATATAGTTTATTCAAAACTTTGAATAAACAGAATGGGTAGTGATGCATGTACTTCTATGTGATAAAGGAGTATTACAATCTGAAGACATAAAAAATCTTCAATGTCACACAGGGAAATTAAGGTTTTAAAAAGGCCATTCACATAAAACAATTATCCCCTGTCTGTTATAATTACCCCATATGTTTTTCACATAAATGAAACTACTTCAGCAGATTTGGTCTTGGTTTACTGGTAGCATTCTGGGGACAAACTTCTGACTTACCTTTCTTAATCCTTCCTCTAGAGACATAGTAGTTCTCAGGTCTTTGAGTTTTCTGTGCAAAAACTGTAGAACAGACACTTTAGAAACTGAAAAACATCTCAAGAAGATAGAAATAGCAAGGTTCAACACATTAAATTCTGCACCACATTACAGTTTATGCTATTTCAGAGAAGTCCATGGGAGAAAACCGGATAAGGAGTTGTATGTCAGAGCTCCCTTTCTATTGACCTCAAAAAATTTAACTTGGCCATCTTTGAGAGATCGGTGTGTGCTTTTTCACAGTTCTGTCATGTTTCCCCATGGGAAAGGCGGGAGAGCAGGGGGTGGAGAGAAAGTACGACTGAAATTACATTCCCACACTTGACTGGAATTCTCGTTAGCACATTCACAAAATATTATGACCAAGTTTTCAAAAATGCCTAGGAACCAATAGGCATAGTTTTCTTTAATTTCAATTAAATCCCACCTCACAGAGAGGGATTGAGGTAGAAAACTATGTTCTATGCAAATGCTATTCAATCAATGATGCCATTATATAGCAGCAATCCTCAGTTTGCTAGGTTGATTGTGACTTTACAACATGAGGATATTTCACATTTAGTGAAACTTGTTGCAATTGACTGCAGAAAATTTGTCATCCTACTGCTTTCATTAAGCAGCAGCTCGGGTCAAGACTTGAGGATACAACATACTCACACTTTCAGAGTAGGTAGGAAAAAAAACAGATCTGAAACTGGATCCCAAAGTTAATCCAACTGTTACAGGCTGAGAAAGGCTCCAAAGCAAAATAACCCACAAGTTTCAGAAAACATATGTAGAATGACACCTGGAGCCAAAGTCAGCCTGCAGTTTAGGTCCTGGTACCCAGCTCACCTTTGGAGATGTACAGCTCATTGTCTGGCTGTGGAGGGCTGGACTCAGGTCTTGGAACAGGAACTGGAGGTCTGCTAGCCATTTCCTGTGGAATAGTATTTTGTTCCACTGAATAGTAGAGATCTCCTTCATCACATTGCTGGTATACTTCTTCCTGCGATTCTGGCACATCCACACTACTGCCTACAAAAAGAAGAGTTTGTAAGAAGCACAAACCAACCACATTCCTCCACTCTGTGTAGCACAATCATCTCCACTTCGATGTACTATGTGGCACATTCATACCAAGCAGCCTTTTCACTGGCATCAGAATTAAAACCTACACAAAAAGAGACAAATACAGACATTTCTAAGTAAACAGCAGCTGTGTGCTTGCCTTTGCTAGTACGCAGGGACTGGAATTACAAATCACTCATCATTCTTGGTGGAAAAGGAACTTCATTTGCGAGATCACCTCACAAGCTTCACAGGCTACTTTCTGTTGTGTCAGGTCGGTACTCCCCAAGGGAAGGCTGTTCTCAGAAAGTGATGGGGGGCTGGCTCCTATTTCTTACAGATCAAGGAGAAATCTCAAATTGTATTTACTTAACTGTGCTGTTCTCATCTCTCCCAACAGGTCTCACCTTCTAAAAACTTGCGGAGCATTGAGTCTTTTGTAGTTAGAGAAACTTCATCTCCATCAGTCGGAGTGTCTGGTTTTGACTGAAGCATCTCTACATCTATTAATAAAAAAAAAAAAAAAAAAAGATCAGGAAGATGAACCTGTTGATTATGCTCTTAAAAATGTGGAAGCTTAACATAACCAGATGGCGTGATATTTCTGACTGGACTTTTGGTTTATAGTTAGAGACAAAGCAGAAACTAGACAACAGGCTGTATGTGCCTCAAAAATGGCTCATGAGTTGCTAAGTTCAGTCCACACTGCACAAATCTTTGCCAGCTGTCTGATGATCACACTTGAGAATACAGACACAGTAGGCATTACTTAGCAAGAAGTTCAGACAAGGCTCTAAGCAGATGTTGATTATTAGTTATTGCTTTGAAAGTGTTGGTCAGGTGAATGTTTTGGCCTCGGCACACAGTTCCTGAGACGCCAAACTGAGCAGGCATTTTGTGGACTGACAAAACAAGGCATTAAGAGCAATTTGCCTATTATGCAGAACATTTTTGTTTTGTTTATAGGATAAAACTCAAAATAGTTAGATGTGTTAATTAGATTAGAAGATGCTTAGACTGACAAAGGATATTTTAGCATTGAGCAAGAAGCACCAACAAGCAACAAGGTGAAACCTTGTGAAGGTGAAACCAAGCAACTTCATGAAACCACTGTTTTGACACAAGGATTCTTATTAAAAATATATAAAGAAATGTTAAGGCATACTGCAAAATATCGGTTATCGTATAAATTAGATTGCTTGGGTTATTTGAGACAATAATTAATAAATAGCCCTAAATTTCTGAGGCTTTTTTTTTTCAATATCTGCTGACCCATTTTTCCCCTACAAAGCTGAAGACAGTCCAATATGTTAGCAAGATTTTGCTTTATTATTATTTTTTTTAAATAATAATAGTCAAAGAACACATCGAAGGTCATGTGAATGAACCCAGGTTAGCTTTAACCTCAGACGTGTACCTCCAGTGCAGCCACAGCAATACTGCAATGCTGTTCAGCTTCATTACTGCAGCATCTTCATCACTCTGCAGCCCATGGCAAGTTTCCTGCAGCCAATTTGCTCACCAACAACCTGCCCAGAATTTCTCTTGGGTATCACTGCACTACGTAGGAGGAAAGATTTGCCCTTCGAGCATCCTAAAGGATTGGCATCACACACTATTTTTCTGTAGAATGATTTTTCTACCTATCGGCAAATCAGAATACTATTTTAACATAGCTCTTAGAAATGAGCTCTAAGCAATTACAGGCCCCCCACAAAATCACAACTTCATGGATTTGGAGGTAGAACAAAGTGTGAGATGTGTGGAAAGTTCCTTTCATTCTCTGTGAAGAGAACACTACTTTCATTTTTTTTTTTCTATTTTTGTTTTCTATTGTTTGTTTCCTATTACACAGTCAGTGTAGTTAAACTTCTCATCTAATTAACTTTCCTTAGTAGACATGACTGCCACTTTCCTGTCCTCTGGCACATAGTCCAGTTTTGCATACATATGAGACCTAGCACCTTACCCATACACCAAAACTGAAGAAACATGCTGTATTTCTTCTGGATTTATGTCACCTGTTCTAATTGCTGCAAAAACAGGATATTGAAACAGAAGTGATGAGGAGAAGGGACACAAACTCTAGGCATCACAGCACTGTTCCCAGGTTTTCTTGAAACTATTGGGCAAAGCTGTTTTGAAGGGCAAGCAGGGAGAGGGTACAGAGTTTCTAGGTGCCAGTCTGCACCAAATTTAGTAACCTAAAAGGTTTCTCCTCAGAGAAACTTTCATTTTTCCTTTGCAAGGTTTCAGGCTTAAGGAGCTCAACCAAGTTGCAAAGAGACAAAAGACAAGTTATGACCTACTGACCATCCACAAGAGCTAAACTATGCATGCTATGGGCATCCTTTAAAAAGTAATAACATTTCTTCTTTAAACATTCATAAAATCTGACTGTCAGGTATTCCTGCACATGATGAAAGGCACCTCTTGGCAGAGATCAATTCTTCATTATGTAAGACAAAGACTTCAGTGTACTGCTGTAAATCACTTCCCAGAACTTTAAAAGTAGTTTCATTCTTTTGTGTACAATTCCTTCATTTTGCTAAGGAAAACAATGAGGCTGCTGTTTCTCATATTAACTAAGAAAAACAAACAAAAAAACCCAACAAGCATATATTTGTTGCAAAAGAACAAATATCACAGAAAAGGGAGAAGGTATGTTGAGGAGTAGAATAAGGGCATCACAACTTGCTTATATTACATAAACTTGAAAAATACTGAAGAGGACAGAAATATATTTTTCTTGTCTGAAGAAGAGAAAACCCTGAGACTGAAACATGACCAGAATCAAAACATCCAGGTTTCCTATCAATACCTCCCACTACACTTTTGCTTTGGTGACTTAATGAAAAGGACAAGAAGGACTGGATGAGAAAAGTAAATCTGGGATTTAGGGATTAGAAATAAGGAAAAAAATCAAAACACAACAACAAACTGATGTTTGCAGAATTTGAACAGGTCTGACTTGTAAAGTGTGATGTCATCCCCTGCCCTCCTTGATCATCAGCTCAACCTCCACAGATCAAAAAGGGTTTCCAGCACTTTCAGGAGGCCTGAGCCTGTCCTGTACACACTGCTACAGCCTACCATCAGGCTCTATTTTGTAAAAATCAGCAGAAGGTGCTGGTGAGAGGAGAACAGAAAAAGCGAAGTACTTTGAGGTTCATACTACCAGACTGGTATGGCAGAAATAACTCCCTTCATGCTGTTCAGCTGCTGTTTGTTATAGTGGATAAGTGACTCCGCTAAATGAAATTTACCTTCAACTTGCACAAACCTGGAGCAAAATCCTTACGTTTTCTGGAAAACCATGTTTGACTTTAGAGATACTTGAGAAGTATAATAAAAGAGAAGTGATCTTCTGGAGTAGGAACCATTAATAGTTAATGCTAAGAAATTGAATAAATAATAATTCAGCTTCATTGTTAAAGCGGCAAATGCACTAACAGTAGGTGGTGGTAAGTTTGCCCTGATTTGGCTAGGGAAAGCACTTTACAACCTGCAGTGCTCAGGGCATGAAGACCTACCTGGAAAAGAGCCCTTCCTTCCAATAGAGGAGGAGACAGCATTTGTAGTTTAACAAAATGTTTTCTGGTTTTATCTCAAAACTTACAGGGACAGTTAGCAACTCAGCACATCTTTGTGCAACTCTGATGTGGCATCAGTTTATGTAATATTGGTCCTTGTACAGCTTCTTCATCTTCCCCGAAAAACCTCCCCCAGGACCAAATGCAGAGGAAAAGAAAAGCATAAAAGTGCATTGGAAAAACAAAGAATGAAGAATTCAAGAGCTGGCATAGCACTCGGGCACCAACTCCAATCCTGTGTTACCTTGTTTTCAGACCAACTGCTGTCAGACACACTGACTCTGTGGTGCCCAACCTTCCTTTGATCAGTCCTCTGAAAACCTGTGGTGGGAGCAGTCTGACTGCAATAAATGGGCATCCTGCCAGCAGGGCTACACTTAGTAATACCCAGCTGTCCTCTATACCACAGCCATAACCACTCACCTAAGGGCTACTCCGACTTCAGCAGGAGTTGTTGAGAGTTCCTAGGAAGCTCTTCATCCTCCGAAAATTTCAAGTTTGTACAAAGACTTGAAGTCTTTATTTGTGATGGCAGTCCTAACCCAGCCAGCACTCCCAAATTCAACAAGGGTTGCTAACCTCCGTATTAAAAAGTACCTTTGCTTTGAGAGAACCCATCTTTGTGAAGCACTGTGCTAATTTAACTTTACCCATTACAATACAGATCAATTTTAAGCATGGTCCAAAAAAGACATTTACGTTCTTCAGGCAAACAGTAACAGACTGCATAAGAAATACAGAGATTTTGCTGGATGACAGATACGTGTGCACCAGGGCAATAGACAAGGGAACTCTAGAATAAGAAGGAAACACTCCAAAATACCTTGCTGAGGTGTTACAGATATAGGCCAGACACTATATGGCTTAAGGAAAACACGTTTCAAAACAACACATTCATCCAGCTCTGCTTTTGAGTAAAGGATTTAGAAACACCTACATTGGGTCAGTTTGGCCTTTTTTTTTTTTTTAAGCCTTTCCAGCCCTACTAGTCCTACAGAGCCTGCAATGCCTTTGAACACGGGACAGCGTTCATTAGAGCACAACCATCTAATGCAGATCCGAAAGACCTCTTCATGCTTCTTGGAGTCAAATGGGAAAAGGGACACAAGTACAAGCACCTCAGGCAGCACACTGAGGGAGATAGTAATATTCTTCAGCAGGGAAGGAGAAGCAGGCATCTCAGAGCAGTTAGATACAGTTTGCAGGGCTGCCTTTCCCCGTCCCCCGTTCTTGTTTTTGGTCAGTGAGCAATTCCGATCTAAATCTAAACCAAAAGGGAGATACTTTGATACTATTTTCAGAGTAGCTTTCCAGAGGCCAGTTCAGAAGTGGTAAGTTATGGGGAACCTGATTTGTACCCAAGAGAGGAATACATCCTGCATGATTTCTAGGACATCTAGACATTTCAGGAGTGGAGGAAAGTAAATTGAGATTAGGGTGTTAGGCATGACTTTCCCTTTCCCCAGTCAATTAACCTCTTTCAGAGGCTCCTGGCAGAGTTTCCAAACATTTAGAAACATCCCCCACATGCTACAGGGGACAAGAGTAGCTTTGTTCCTCAGGAGCATAACCAGCCTTACTGCTTATTCTACCTTCAGGTGAAGAATAATCCTAGTTTTGGTTGTAAACAAAAAACTTTAGAGAAAGGTTTACGATTTCAGGCACAGAACTGATAGCAAAGGCTCCCGGACTCCACAAGTCACATAACTGTGTTTTATAGTGTCATTTGATCAAAAAGTGGGATAAAACTAGCGCAGGACAAATACAGTCTATAAGCCAAAAAAAAAAAAAAAAAAAAACACTTCAGTATGAAAAAATTTCTCCTTAGCCACCATACCAAAAAGAACAGAAACACTGGAAACCTTATGCAGGTATTAAGTCATAACAGAGCTAGGTTCTCTGCTTATCCAGGAAACCATAAACTACACCTGTGGGATGAAGCCTCCTCATAAGACTCAGACTTTATGATATGAAGTTTTCCTCCTCTATATCATAATGCACAGACTAACTGCAACAAGCAGTGTCCCTCTTTTCATCAATGTCTCAAATTAGGAACAACTTATTAGTACACTTATACCTGGCCCATGCTTCCCACACACCAAATACATTGTTAAATCCTCTGGCATTCACAGTACTCCAAAACCATCAGTTTCTATTCCTGTTTTCATAGAAAGTGCATAAGGTGCATGCCTGTCTCACACTGGTCTGTTACGAGGTAACTAAGCTTTGGTACAAGCTACAGCAAAGCTCAGGTAACTCATTAGAACAGAAACTCACTTCCTTAGAGTGAGTGCAGAAATGCTATAACTAGCCCTTACTCTAAAACTCAGCGAGGACTCTGCTACGTGCATGAGACAATGCTGAAACTTCCAAGTGGGGCACATGACAAAGATTATACGTACAAAGGTCTTCTGAGGCAGCGGGGACAAAGGCAGCCATGGATTCATAGAGCTCTTCATCACAGCCAGGATTCAAGGAACATTTCATCAACAGGTCAGTGGACAGATGAGCCATAGACTCATAAACAGACTCATCCTTCTCGCCTTGCATGAGCTCTTCTTTAATGTGACTCTTCAGCATATCTGCAGTTTCCTGGTAAGAAAGGAATGCAAGAAAAAATTCAAGTCTCCTTTAAATATGGAATCTAGAGAACCTAAAAAAAGCAGACCTCTCTCCTATCAGTAATGGAAGGAATCTTCCAAAAGCATCCCGTTCCCAAAGACCATGGCTCTTCAAATAAATTAAACCTGCATTACAACTGTCTGGGCACAGCTTTCAGGATCTTCACTGAAAACAATGAGTCTTTACGACCACAGCACAAGCAAACCTGGTGCTTCTACTAGTAGTAGGATCTGAACAAGAGCCACTTGGACTCCCATCACATGGATCTACAATGCAAAACAAGTGGTGGAAGAATAGTCAAGCCCAGATGGCTTTTGGGAAGCCAGGCAACACACACGGCTCATTTAACTTCACCTGCACAGTGACCGTAGACGCAAAGCGCGCTAGGGCTTATGGCCTGGGAAGAGATCCCAATTCCCATAATAAATACAAGATTAATAATCAATATTGCTACAATATTAACAACTTGGCAACTCTCCAGGGAAGGTGAAACAAGGAGGTGCTGACACATTCTGAGCAGCCATTATTGCCTCCTCTTTCAATTTGGTTTCTTGCTTGCTATCTGCAAGCTCCTGGAACATAAGCAGAGCTCATTCTGAACATATAAGGCTTGCGAAATGTTATTTCTGGGAAACTGTGGCTGAACGCGATGAGAAAGTTTTCTGCATGCGGAGCACTTAAAGCAAAGCTTTAGCTTTGCTCTGGGTTCAGTTTCAGTTTCTTGGCAATAGTAGCAGCATGTAACACCCCAAGCAGGAGTACACAGACCACCTTCACCAAGAGTCTAACAGGAAACCTCATAGCAGGCAGCTGTTCTTGCAACACAGGCCACTCTTGATTTGCAGGATAGCGGAGCTATTTCTCAAACATTTGCCACATGAGAGAGGTACTGCCCGTCAAAGCTGCACAAGAAAGCAACATATAAAGCTTCCCTCTTCCCCAAGCTATGTCATAAGCACAGTTCTCTTAGCTGGCTCCTGTACAGTAAGATACTCCTTTCCATCCACAACTTTCACTTCCTGGGCCTCCATCCACATGGCATCCGTGTCAATGTTTCCACACATGCTTCTCTCCACAGTACAAGTGGATCAGCATTTGACATGCTGTGCTTTAGGGAAGTACAGATTAACTTATCCCAGAGAGAAAAGGGATTTCCAGACATCATGCTAGTACTGCCACCAAATATACAGGGCTCCCAGTCATTACCCTGAAGCGGACGTATCGTTTGTGTGGTCTGGCTCTACACTATATAGATACCTTGATGGTCAGCAAGCAGGGCCCACTCATAAACACATCCCTGCCGCAGTGTTGGAGAGGACAGAAGAGCACAGCCCAGCCATGAGAGACTGGCATCATTTCCCAAGCATCTCACACTTGCTCCAACCAAAACATTTTTATCGTACTGGCAACTTTTCAGCCGTCCTGATCTTGGAACAAGGAATGGCCTATATTTAGCTCTCGCATATGGCCCCCAAACCATCCTTGTGTCCAGAAGCAGATAATACTATGACTAATCAAAAAACATCTGGGGCTGCACCTACCCAACCATGCTCTTTTCCTGTACTACTCCCTAAAGAAAGCAGGTTGAAGGGATGTGGTACTTCTACCAAGACCAGGGGGTTAGAAAAACCTAACACAAGGTACTATATTCCTGCAGAAGCATCATTAAATGGGTGGAAAAACAAGTATGGCTGACTCTGCTTCCTTCTTTTTTTTTTTTTTTTTTTTTTTTTTTTTTTTTTTTTTGTATTATTCAGAAGTTTTAAGAACTATCCTGGCTTCAAAGCTGCACCCAAACCTCCATCTAGGAGAAGCTCTCATGGTGGCTGAGCACCTACCTTGCACACCCTTCCTACCCAACCACAGTGCCCTTTACTACCCCAACATTCCTGCTCCTACAGCACTTCCAGCGCTAGGCTCGGTGCCTCTACCCACCCCTCCTGTAGGGGAGCACAGGAGGAATCTTACCACATATTCGTCGATGAACTGGCGGAGGTCTTTGAAGCCATGCTTTTCTGCTATCGTGTTCGGATAGTGTCCATATTTGTTGGCTACACTGTAGGCCTGCAGTGCTCCTGGGCAGGTAAGCAGCAGGGCAGTGAGGTTCTTCAGCCCGTATCTTGCAGAAAAGTGAAGCAATGTTGGCAGTTCTTCATCCCTTTGATCTGTGAGGAAAAAAAGGACTGTTTAAAATCTAAGTTTCTCTCTAGTAGGAATAGATCCAGTAGGTGAGAAAGACTTCCAAGCAAAGACACAGACCAAAGCAGGCATGAAAGCCCTGAAAAGTATATATACTATTACAAAATGGAACTACCTTGGCATGAGTGAACTATCAGAGGTAACTAGTGTATCTTCAGCTTTAAATTCTACTTTTAGTGGGGAATCTTGTACTGTAATAGTGGAAGATATGTAGGAGCACTCTTCCCCTTATCATAATTCCAGCAGGAACCAGCTGGTGTAAGGCACACATACCATGGTGCCACATTCATCCAGCTAATAAGAGTGCATTCTTCAAATTAGATCAGTCATGGAGCTGGGGAGAAATGACACCTAACTGGAAAGAGGAAAAGGGAGAAAACATCTGGTGGAGGCGCACTGTCTTTTCACTGTGGTTGTTTGAAGCTGTCCACATGGCTCTGTTTGTCACAGTGCAACAATATGAAACTGATGCGTGTAGTAAAAAGGGTGATCCAAATCAAAGAGCAGGCCCCTTCCTATAGTCATCAGACTTTTAGCTTCCTGGTTGAGATCCAACATTTCAAGACAGTATATATATGCACTGTAACACTGCAGTGTTAAGGAGCTCCAAGGTACCTTCAAGGAACACAATTGCTAAAATTTAAGGAAGTTTTTAAAAAAAAAAAAAAAAGAGAGAAATAAAAAAGAACCCCCCCATCCCTCCCACATTTTACAACTTACTTGTTGTCATATCTTCTTCTTCCAGTTGGTTGATTCCAAACAGGTGCAAGCCACTGGCAGGAATGTTCTTCTTCAGTGACTCAGTCAGCAATTTGTCCAGTGCTTCTATGCTGTATGGTACAATTTTAAAGGCCTAAAGATAAACGGAAAGCAATTTAATTTTTTTTTTAAAGTATATACGTATTAAGGTGATTTAGGAAGGTTTCTTCAGCATGCCTCTGAAAACACTACACTAGTTTCTTGATCTAGAAATAAAGTATCACCAACATAACAGATGAGATTTTATATTCCAAAAGCAGCTGAAAACACAACAAGCAAGACAGAATGCAAGGAGACAGTTACGTAACTGTAAGCAGGGAGGACAATCATTTCCTACTTCCTTGATTAGTATCAAAAGTGCAAAAGAAGGACAATTCCTCCTCTAAGCAGGAACCTGTTCATTGTGAATTACTCTGATGTACGCTCTGGGTTTGGCTTTTGGAACTAGTTCTTAATCAAAGACTGTGAAGCATTGCTATTCCCCAAGTAGAGACACAAAGACATCTATTGCTCTATAACCTGAACCAAGAAGAAAAGAGAGAAGAGACTCATCAGCCCTGCAATGCTGGTGACTATCAGTACTCTGTAGGCATCTGTTCTGTGGCTGATCGGGGACACGCAGACAGGCAGTAAAGGCATCAGAGCTAAAAAACTTGCTCATGAAAGCTAGAGCAGTGTTCAGTGATCCTCTAGAGCGTCCAAAAAATGCCATGAGAACTGAGGATTGTCTTTAAAAATAGCTACTAAGAATAAATTCAGTTAGTTTTATTTTACTCTATTTCATTCAGCTATTCAGAATCTTTGCCAGCTTTTCACATCTTTTCCAAAAAGCTTCGGTAAAGATTTCCAAACAACCTATTTCTTCATAATCTTCTGTTCTTATCCAATTCTGTCATTCCAATTTTTCTAATTATGCTTTTGCTAAAAGGAAATGTTGTTAGGCTACCCCCAAAAATAACTTTACATTTTTTTCCCTGCTCAGAAGAGTTATCTCATAGCAAATGTTTTTACTTATGTCCACTTGTCCACCACCTGAAACGGCTGTTTTCCAAAGCAGCTGTTGAGTCATTACCTGGCACATGAACTGCACTGGATTGGCTGCATTAGCCAACAGATTGCTGATTTCCTCCATATCTGTGTGATAGATGATGCTTGTTTCTCCCACCATCAAGTCCCCTGAATATATCTGCATAGGCACTTTTCCAGAAGTTAAATCTTTGAAAAGAAAGAGAAGAAATTAACATTAAGAATAAACAATGGGAATGAGTATTCATCAAGTGACCTAAGGATAGGGAGGATGTGTAGAAGCCAGCTGGATACCAGAAGGATTTATGTTGTGAATTCATGAAAAGTCATGAAAGAGATGTTGGTCTCAACACAAGGTAGGAGAGTACTTTGGAAGTGCCTTTTTCAGAGCCATGTTAATGCACATCACTGCTGAACTACTGGGTCCACGTTCAAATTAGACGTTTTGGTTTAGAGCAGATTAATTTGAACTTTCTACAGCGGCTCAGACCACCTCCCTGACTTTACGGGAGTTGCCATAATGACTATTGGAGTCTGTTTCCACATCTGGCACATTGACTCATCAGGAGGAGCCGAAGTGGATAAAATAAAACCATCCTGGGAATTTGCTATAAACCTATAAAACTCTTCTGATATCTTACCCTATACTTTTGTGAATCTAAAGCTCAGACAACCTAAACTTCTGTAAATCTAAGTATGTACAATGACTGAACAACTCTGATTTAAAAGGCAAACTAGGATGAACAGATTCAGCTCTGATTAACACAGTTCTTCACACATTAAATATGTGTTGCTGTAGTAATGAAGTTATTTACTGGCACTCCTGACACCTTGCCAATACTAATATGGTGATGGTAAAAACACACAGTAAGCTCTAATATGCTTTCTAAACAGCCAGTAAGATGCCTTTGCATTGTTACCCTACCATTACTTAGTGGCAAACTAGAGATCCTGAGCAGCAATTACCCTCACTTCCACACCACAGAAGTACCACAGATGGGACATGTTTAAGATTTCCTGGCCTCTCGTTTCCTTATGTTACAAGCCCTACCTTGTAACCCCCGCCGGCACTTTTCATAACAGATATCTTAAGAGAGAAAAGGAAGGAAAAGAGTGAAAAATCCCTCAACCCGGCTTACTTGGAGCCTCCACTGAGACTGTGTACTCATTCTCCATTTTGGCCAGTACACGCACAGATGATGCATTTTCTGGAGAAAACTCGACTTCAGTTTTCACTTTGCCATCTAGTTTGCATTTCATGATAATATAAACTGTTGTCTGCACCTAAAAGCAAAAGCATTAGTTAACAATGTAAGAATGTTTACTTTGTTGAATTCCCATTTCCAAGGATTTTGCTGCCACTGCAATTAGCACATAAGTCATCATCAATTATCTCCATGGTTCTGAGTAGTTTTCAGAAGCTTCTCTCAGCTCTCCTATTAACTACTCCAAACTACGTAGAGGGTTTCTTATTACAAGCTTGTACCAGCCTAGGCATTAAGCTGACAAATTCTTTAACAGCAGAAAGCTATCCAACTTGCCGATTATTTTGAACATTGGCCTCAAAAAACACAGCCCCATTCCAAACAGGAAAAAAAAAAAAAAAAAAAAAAAAAAAAAAAAAGAGAGAGAAAGAAAAAGTGAACTTTGAACTCAAATGAGCATATTTCTGGGTCATTTTTTGTGGTATTCATTTGTACTGCAAGTGTCTTATTGCTCAGCTCTAATCCTGTCAGGATTTTCAGTATCACCAAGACCTGGGTTGTGGCTGCTCACATCACCAAATACTACAAACTAGTCTGAGCAAAACCTGAAGAGACTTTCATGCCCATAATCTTATGCTGAACATAACAACTATTGCCTGGGCCAATGGAAACAGCAGAGCAGCTGTAGGTAACTCAAATGTTTCTGAATATCTTACCATCTCCTCATTGCAGGATCTTCAATAGCTCTATCCTGAGTTCTGCACTCCATTCCTAGACACTCCTTGCCATGCTGAAGTCAATATATTTATCTTTAACTTAAAACACTGACAAGCCAAGGCAGAGTAGTTTTACTTATCTCACAGTCACTGTAAAGCATATTTTATTAATATCTGTCAACTTAGGCACTGAAGAAATTCCACCAGCAAGGAAGTCAAGATATCAAGATATGCAACCAATTCATGGAAACAGGTGAAGGGATTGCAGTAATAGATGCCCAACAAACACACAGGGATATAACAGTACTTCTACGGTCAGGCAAACAGAGCTGATAGAAAAAAAAAATCTAGATAAATCCACTTTTCTCTCTTTTAAGATAACAATTTTGCCAGAGTTTGAAGCAATCCAGGAATTGGCTGACTTCTCCAGCCAATTCCTGGATGCGGTCAGGTCCTATGTTACATACACCCAAAAGAGACAACACGGACAGCCCAGGAAAGGATACTTCCTAAAATGGCAGTTACTTTCTTTCACTCCTCCCTCCTCACTGCTAGCATACTGTTCCAATTCAAAAGCAGATTACATCCACGCTCTGAGGCACATATTCAGAAGCTATCAAGTAGCTCTACACGACAGAGCTGTGACTCCAGGCATAGACTGAAATGCAGGACACACCTAGTGTGCTGCAGGGTGGACACAGAAGCTGCACCACAAACCCATGTACCTGACTAAAGGAATTGCAGAGTCATTTTTATCATGCTCAGCACCTGCCAAGGCAGAAGGAAAGCTCTAATGTCCATTTTCAGGCTTATTACTCTCTCTGCTGTTTTTCTGCAGCAGAATATATGCTGTTTAATTCTAGGCTAACTTAAGAGTATGGCCAATAGCATTCCAGATGTCCTTTACAAAATCACAAGTGAGGCTTTTTAATTTAAGCCTTCTTGTTTACTTCCCCCCGCTTCCCTTTTTTTTTTTTTAATTCAAGCTTCAGCACAGCATGAAGATCACATTAAGTACAAGCAGAGCTTTCCAGAAGTATGTGATTCCTTTAGTTGGTGCTTTAAGAAAAGTGCCATGAGAAATTCAAAATCCCATGAAACAGCAAAACTGATACAAGTAGGGGAAAAATATCCAATATTGCCTCAGTGTACTGGAGCTTGAATCTGCCCCTGCCACAATCACATGAGGAGGAAATAATGTAAAGCAGCCGTCACACTTCAGTGAACCTTTGCTGAACTGTTAACTTGAACATTTCCTGACCAGTTCCTCCCACACTAGTGCTTCACACCTCAAAACTGTGCAATGAAAATCCAAGCTACACTGGCTGGAAAGTACACTGCAGAGGAGGTGAGGCTAGCTGTGCCATATGCTTTTCTCCTTGCATGTGGTATGACAGCTTTCTGTCTGAGGAGATGCTCCACTAAGAAATGCTATTTCTTGGACAGGAAACCATAATCCAAGCTCTTTGCAGGCACTTGCACGACGTGCATCAGAACGGTTGTATTACGCTGTGTTTAGTTTCTGGTGTTAACTGGTTCATTAGAATCACCTTGCTTCACTTTCTGCCCCAAAATCTCACCAGGTGAGGATTCAAGAGTATGAGCCTGCCTTACAATACACAAGACGAACAGTGAGGTTAACAAGACTGTCAAAAAAATGACATTGCAGCCTAGAAAACACTGGGCTCTGCACGTCACCTAGCCGTTTACTCAGCTTAGGGCAGTCAGCTAATGAAACAGACACTGAAGACTGTGAGTGAAGGTGGCAGGAAGGGAATAAGGGATTACTGCCCATCCCAGTAATGCTTTGCATTAAATATGTGTGTAAGTTGTTTCATCAGCTCACAAGAAGAACACTGTCAAGGAGCAGACATACAGTACCCCACAACGTATATGGTCAGGTTGCACCACTGGATGGTCCCCCACGCTCTTGGATGACCCATGCTCTTCATTCATGGCAAGTGTGGAGGAGTAAGCTGGGTTCTTCTCGTCTTCTGCCTCTGTATCAGTCACAGAGTCACAGCCCGAGTCTAAAATAAAGCATACAGAGTCCTGTGACGTCATTCTCATTTTCTGAAAATGCGCAAACACATCATACACATCCTGAGACACATCCTGAGAAACAGCCTAGAAGAGAATATGGAGCAGGAGGGAACTTGCTGCACTTCTCAAAGTAATGCTCAGAAAAGGGGAACTAGTTGAAAAGGGAAACAACAAAATTTCCTTATTTATTCCCCTAAGGGGATTGCTGGGAAACATTTGCAAAGCCACAGAAGTGCTAGAGTAGCACTGAATATGCTTATGCAACACAAAATCACTCTGGTGAGATGGGCAGTCCCTTCCTCATAGCAGATAGGAAATATAAGAATTATTGATCAAAAACTGGAGTCCAAGTCCTCCTCTCCTAGAATAAATTTCTTTAATTCCAGTAGTGTCCTTAGTTTTCTGGTCCTATTTGAATTGCTTGCTGCATCTCCTAGGTTCACAGCTGTATTTAGAAAGTAAAACTTCAGGCAGTGTTCTAGGGAACCTGCACCTTAAAGCAAGAGCTGTAAACACTGTGAACACTAGAAGAACTTAGTCTGTGTAGCTATCACAGCTACAAAATGACTTTTCCTGAATAGCAAAAACAGAAGACAATTTGGTATCCATTTAGCAGACAGAAATCTTACCTACTTTCTACCTCTTCATACCATTTTTCTTATCTGCTAAAAATAGGAAAAAGTCACTAACTTCCTTTGCTAGAAATCTGACATGAATGCTTAAAACTGCTTCTCCTACAACCAAAATTTTCTATTCAAACTTCAGAAAACAGTGAAGTGGACAAAGATTTAACACAATATTTTGGAAGTTACTTTTTAGTTAATATTTATTTTATTTAATACTGTAAAACATTTCTGTAAAGAGATGTGCAAATTGTTCACTACATAAAATCTTAGATTTGGACTCTCAGAGGTTTTACATTTGTAAGAAGTTTTGTATTTAAAATACTTGGACATAATGAAAAAGACTTAAGAGTCTTGCTAGTATCTGCACTATCTACTAGTGACTAGTGAAGAAGTAGCATTCATATAGTGAAGATGACTGCCAGGCTTTAAACAAAATTATCTCAGCTACAAAGTACATCAAGTTTTCACAAATCAAGAGAGACAAAGTGATTAAAGGGGGCTTCCGTTAGAAATTCAGGTCCTGCTAGTTTCAGCGAACTTAGAAATCAATTAAGAATTTAAGTCTAAATGTCCTCAGTATTATTACCAATAAAGATTTAATTTTAGCATACTCAAAATCCTCTGGTTTTGTCGTATTTATTTATTTTTAATTATTTCCCACATTTAAAGAGGATTTTTTTGGATTCCACAGATAGAGCTTTGTTTTCAGGTGACAGATTTGATGCCACAAAAGTTTAGCAAATTATTCAGCTGAAGTTTTGACTTTAAGCATGTGAATCACTGCACAGCTACATTATTGTTTGCTGGAGGAAGAGCAGATAAAAAAAATCTGCAGCTTTAGAGTCCTAGTAAGGCATCACTGCCATCATCAACATTTCTTAAACCTACAAAAGCATTTGTAATTTGGCAAATAGATTTCAAAGTTGCACCAACATAAATATATGTATTTCACTAAGACGACTACTTTGCCATGGGGCTACATGCTAAAGGTAGTATTTTAATGCATGAAGTCTTACTGGAAATGGACTGAGGCTTTACATTCTTTAACTCAGTGTTTCAACTGAATCATCAACTGCAAGGGGCAGATCTCAGTTTTGGGAAGCCTCCTCTCGGGGCAAGGGACACTGCTCCTATATGGGAGCACCGGAGGAAATGAAGTGCCGGTCCCACAGCCCCCATGCACCACTTGTTGGTACGGGCACCCCAAGGCACCAGAGCCATGCGAGAGGAGGAAGAGGCGCAACTGCTGCTGGAATGGACTTTCGGTAATCTTTTAGTCATTTCCAGTATGACTAAATCAGAAAAATTGAGACCTCTGACCAAATCACAGCACAGTATTAAAAATCCTGAAATTTATGCATGGGTTGACACTTGCATATACCATGGCGCTAAATGCTTCAACTGTCACTCCAGAACGTGGAGTAGTCAGTGTGGTAATTTGTACCTACCTTGCCTAATGTATGCTCCATTCCATAGGGGAATAAAGCCTAAAGCTGTGGACCTCTCATAAATCCTCCTCAGCAACCAAGGATAAGAGGGGAGCAAGCAGTTACAAATTTGCAGATGAAGGAGAATTATTGGAGTCTGTACTTGAGCTTTTAAGAAGTTCTAGCATTGCTTGACCCTGTCCTGTACTTCTGCATTATTGTAACAGAGCTGAGTGCCTAGAGGTCACGGAAGAAGAGAGCTATTAGGTAATACTGGAAGAAACAAGTAACGTTTTTCCGTTATTAGACTGACAGCCAGTGAAACAAGCATTTGGAGTTTCGCCCTGGAATCATTCATCTGTTTCTCTCAGAAAATTCTGAAATTGTAGATTACCAACTTCCCCTATAAGCAGCCAAGAGATGCTTATAGATAGAAAACATCTTGCAAGTTCCATTCACACTAGCAGTTTGTGGACATGTAAGCATCAGATGAGGAAGTCAAAAAGATACTTGAGAAATGAAGGACATTTGCATATGCTACATTATTATTATATTGACTGCCATAAGGACAAACAGGTTAGAGAGGCCATCGCTGAAGAAGTCAAACTTATCAGAAAGTTAAGAGAATACCTGAATTGAGCTTCTCCATTAGCAGCTGCTGTAGATCAACAACCCTTGGTTACAAATGATTCTGCTTGCACAGAAAAGCCTTTCTGTTCCCCTTTAAATGAAGGCTACCTGAGGCCACGCCTGACACCAAAATATCCGTGAGAAGACAAACCAGGCAAGGAGACGCGGTCCAAGAAACCCAACCGCATTTCACTTTGAAGAATGTGCCCCCTCCAGGAAACACCAGCAACTGAGATGAAGAGCAGCTCTCTGCATGCCCCTCCTAGTCACTCTTGCTTGGTTTCCCAGAGCTGCCATGCTGCCTGCAGAAACTCATGCCAGGGAAAACCCCAAGGAAAGCAGAGCTCTGGACATATGCTTCTTGAGCCATTTAGCAGCTTTAGAAAAAAAAAAATGAAGCAGAAAACTACTTTAATCTGCTCTTCTCAGAGCATGTAGCTTGCTGTCATCCATTTCCTCCTGGCTAAGCTGGCCGACTATCTGTAAGGAGCCAGCAGCTGTGGTTTCTCAGCACAGCCAGCTCAGCTCTTACACCATAGGACACATGAACTCTCAGAAGAGGGTAGTAGCCTGTCCAAATAATGCGAATGACACGACTGAGCAATAGCCTCTTCTCCATGTGGGACTGCCCCATTGCTGGCATCTTTGAGCCCTTCCATTTTTCCCACTGACCAACTCTCTAGCTTCTCACTCTAGTAGAACTCTCTCTCTAGCTTTCCCAAGGCCTCAGACTCTCACTGCAGTGAACCCAGAGCAAAAGAGAAGACCCTCAAAGAGAGCTCCTGCTATCACTGGAGGCTCACAGCTCACCAGCCTCTTTTTTCCAAGGAGATTAGGTCTCCCTGAGTAACTCCAGTTGCTTTTGCAAGTAGATGAAGTACTGATAAAGAACTCCGAGGGCAAAGTCATCCTTTGGCATGCGAACCTCAGTGCCCCTGCTGTACCAGAGAGATAGGGGCCTAGCAGTGAAATGCCTGGTGGTAATTCCTCTATCCTGCTGGTAGCATATAGGGAAAAAACAAAATATACACAAAAGAAGGGGGGAAAATGTAAGGTCTCCTATATGTTATTTGTTCTGTAAAGGCAATTTTAGAACATCTCATCCTCCTTTCGAAAACTTCCCCCCTCCCTCCAATCCTACATCCTAAGCAGTGTGGTTTAGCCACTATGTTTATGGACTTAAGGGACAGATATTCAGATCTAAAAAGTAATGGCCACATTTTATTTGTCCTATAAAAGTGATTTTGGAAGTTAGAGTAAACCAGTTTTCATCTTCCACAAGTGAAGAAAGTTGTATTTTACGAGGCCGAGTTTTGCTTGAGTGTTATTTATTTGTGCACGTGATTGTGCCTCAGAGAAGTTGTATTCCTATGAAGAGCACAACTGGGCTACTATGAGATCTGTTGACCGAATCAGAGTTTTAACAGGTTATGAGAAGCTGGAAGGTACAGTTGTGTTTACTTTCATAACCTACTAAGATAATATATAATCCTTAAAACTCAAAAACATACACTACCCCACAGTTCCTCTGTAAAGTACATCCCATCTTATCTTTAAGAGATTGTCCCCTTTAGTTATATTTTAGGACTACAAACATGTAACTGAAAGGAGAAAGTGTATTTGCAGCAGAGTACAAAAGGCTTTTATAACCATCATTAAAATTTAACCCAAGTGAATGAATTTGTTCACTTCTCCTAGCTCAGCATTCCCAGACTCTGCTTCCAAGTTATTTTTTAGTTTCATCTTTGAAATGAACAAGTTGAGTCACCAAAAGTTGTTTAAACTATGCCAAGGATAACTCCAAGTCACTCCTGTAAATATTAGCATTACAGATAAGAGCATGGCCAAAAAATATCATGCCTGAACTGTAGGAACAGGAAGCACATAGTTCTGAGAATAGTGAGGTTAAGAAAAGAAACCCAGAAAAGCCACGATGATGGAGAGGACGCAGAAGGGAAAGCACAGACAAAAACTTGTAATGGTACTAGATGCTAGAAGAGAGAGTGATAAAATAAAAACCTCAAGTAGCTGAGGAAGCAGCAGAACACTGAAAAGTAACCATGGGATCTAAGGCACTTTCTGTGACAGAATTCTGGTTTTGAAACAAATGTCACCAGCAGTTCCATCTGCTCCTACTGGGCTCAGTTCTTATTTACCAAAATTTAGCAGTAACTAGTAAATTATGGTTTTATGTTATGGTCCTGACCTTGTAGTAGACGCAAAGTCCATTGTTTCTCCCTTCCAGACTTCGCAGTCAAACCCACACCAAGATGGACATCAGCACAAGGCTGCCTGGCTCTCATTAATGCTTCAGGTAGCTTGGACAAAGGAGGCAAAGTCAGCAGTGAAGCAGCTGTGATCAGGCTGCTCCTCATAGGACACGTGTCCTCCTCTGCAGGAGCACAAGACAGTCCCAAACGGCAAGTCCTTCCCACACTAGCAATGCAGGGAAATGGGAACTAGATTAACACACCCATGGGATTCTTGTCAGGGACCCAAGCCCATCCAGGTAACAGCTGAGAAACTGCTGACCACACATCACCTGCCCCAGCATCCAACACTACTGAGCCCACTGTGTCCTAAACACGTGCAGCTGCAGGAAAGGATCTTCTGCTAGTTCAGTTCAGGTTTGTTGCTTGTAGGCCCCCTCTCTCTGTAGCTCGGGACAGAACACTTTTGGTCTGTAATGTTACATATCATGTGAAGAAACCCTCCACAAAGACCTAAGCGTAAGCAAGTTTCACAGTAGCTCAGCAATTTCCCCAGGGCAATACAGGAACACCAAGCAATTCTATCTCACAGAATAGAGGCAATTGCAATTCATGACCTTCCACAATATTCTTACAAGCACAGAGCTTTTGTTCTTTCACTAGCAGCCCTGAGCTAAGAGCAGGACCTCTGATGGAAACAACTAGATGCACCTGAGATAACCATGAGTCTTTCAATTGCAACATGCAAGACCTCAGGGAACATGCACAGTCCGAATCCAGCAAAGTTTTCCCTCCAACTCCAGCAAGAGGCAGATGTTCTGCAAAGTAACAGCCCCACAAAATACTGCTCTGAGACCAACTGACAAGCTCTGCTGTTAGAAATCTTATCAGATAACCTTGCGCAGTCCTAGAGAAGAAATATCTTCTTCCATCACCTAACTACCACATCAGTAGCAACATTCCCCACCACAGGGCTATTGCTTGTCCAAAAAAAGATTGAGCTTCATCTCAAACATATGGTTCACTCTAAAGACTAACAACGGCTCCATGACTTACCTGAGCTGCAAATTTAAAAAAAAAAAAAAAAAAAAAAAAAAAAAAAAAAAAAAAAAAAAACCTTTGCACTTAATTGGGGGCAGGTGTTACTAAAGAGCTGCAGCAGCTTCACACACTACTGTTGTCATCACTGCCCCCCTTTCCCATCCTGCTTCCCCTTCTTGCTTTATTTGCACCAGAGACTACAGCCCACACAGAAGAACGGGTGTTTGGCTGCCTCCCTGAGTTGACCAATAACTTTCGTTCAATCGCTGACAACAGGGAGGTTAAGCTAAGATGGAAAAGGAACGTTTCACTCATCACTACTGCTAAGTCAGTAACTACCAGCTCAGGGCTAAAATAACACACAAAAGATCCATCCACTGACGCTTATGACCATGTCTAAAGCCTCCTACAAAGGATATTTATACCACAGTTCTTTCATGAAGGTACAAAGATGTTTCCACATTGAATCTGCCTCTAGCTAAAAACACACCTTGCTATGATTGTTCACCACTTGCCTGCTGACTCACTAAATTTTACAAGCTTTCAGCTAGCCTTAGGGAGCTTCTGAGGAAGGCACAGGTTCAGACCACGCCATGTAGATGCCAGATGCTTAACATGCCCTATCAAAATCTCAAGAAAGAGGCCTGGATGGGAATTTTTGGTGGTGCTGAAAATCAAAATACATGAGTCGCTGATTCAGGCCTTTCTGGCAGGCACATTCAGCTTGCTGGTTAATTGTTGCTGACAGAAAAGACTGTTAATATAGAAGTTCACAAAGCTGAAGTCCACCCAAGAGCACTGGGTACCTGTTTTAGAAATGTCCTGCTAGGGAACCACTGACTGGGGGTGCAGTTCTACAAGTGGCCTCAGTAGATCTAAACCCACCTTACTACTGAAAGAGGCAATCCTGCCCTCGCTCTCCTTCACACAGCTTCCCTTGGAGTTCCAGCAAACCTGTGCCCAACCATATCACTAGACTGTTTAACCAAACCAAAGTCAAAGAAGTTGCATAGACTACCACTTTCTGCAACAGTCCAAGCTAAAAATTAGTCTATGCTACTGATGTTGAAACCTTTCTCTGAGAAAGTTGAGGTACACTGATATGCTCAGTACACTTTTGAAAGAAGTGTCCAAAGTTTCCCGTGTTAATGATGAACAGCTGTCAGAATTATAAGTGTAACATTAAAAACAAAGCAATTTTCAAGTGCACAGCAAGCTTTGTCTTTCAACAAGCTCTCTGCCCCACACTTACCTTTAGACCTGCTCTGTAAAGCACATATATTCAGATCAGAACTTCTACAAAAATCTTGCAGAAATTACTTAAGTTGTTCCAAAGTTGGAAGAAGCCATCAATGATGATCCCTAGCTTCTTTGCTTAGTCTTTATAAAAGGTTTTTTAAAGCCTTGTAGTATACTTGGGCGGATGTTTAAAATTAGGTCTAGTCACTATCCTTGCACAGCTTGTGGGAAAGATTATCAAAAACGTAAATACAGATAAATATTTTTAGTATTTATGATGTGCACGAAGTGTCTTATAACCTGATACTTCTTAACCACAACGTTTTCTGTACTTTCCAAGTTCTGAGCTATCATTTCATTACATCAGTCTAACGAGGTAGAATGCAACCCTTCTAGCTTTTCTTGAACCTTATTCAACTATGAAAGACAAACAGGGAGGTATCACTTTAAACTTGCATAAACTGGGAGTTTGTGAGAACTTGATGGCAAGCAATGCATCCACCCTGCAACTGGGAAGACTGTTTCAATTGTTTGATCCTTTTTGCACAGATGAATGTTTGTGCATTTCTCTCAGCCTCCCTTAGTTAAGGTTTATCCAATTGCTTTAACCAGCTCTCTGAATTCTCCAAACATATGACTGGCTCTATGGAAGGGTGCGCTACCAGCATGTTCTCTCACCCGTAACTCCTGTGCGAGAATATCAAAGTTGCCTCCCTTTGAGGGGCCCTGAGAAGCAGCCAGGCGGCAGACCATGCACCAAGAGGCTCTTGCTGCTCACCAAAGGCTAACACGTCACCCACTCCTGTTCAAACAGCAGGGTCAAGGCAGCACTTCTTCTGTTTCAACACAACAAGGAAATGGTTTTGAGAATTCATTTAGATATTTGCCCTGTTAGAGAGGGAAAGAGAGAGCGAGATAGGGAGGGAGGACTGCAATGCAACAGGCACAGAGCCACAAGTAAACACGAACAGACCCCAGCCAGCCTCACATCTCCCTGTCCTTTCCGATCTGTACATCAACTCTTGTCGTTTCCTATCTGCAGCTCAATTCCTCCTGAGCAATTCCAATATCCCAACAGCCTCTGGATTTGCAAGCAGAGATCACAAACTTGGTGCAGACACCCACGTCTGATCTGCAGCTCCTAGAACCTCCCAAGGGCCCAAATGGTTTCCGTGGAGAACAGCAATTGCATGTTCCTGACCTTGGTAGGATGGACAGTACAGTGCGGCGGCTTCACAAGATCTGCTGGTGCGGTAAATCCAATCCCAGGATCTTGCACAGGCAAATGAAGATGCTCCAACGAGGCAACAGGAGCACTGCACCAGCCTAGAGCTGCATACACAGCATAAGCACCAGTACAGGGAAGAGCTGCTGCGTAACTCGAGCCTTGTGTTACCTCCAAATGCAACATCAGGCAACAGCAAGCTCCACAGGCACTTAAACCACAGCATAACACTTCTTGGAAGAGGGCACTACAATACAGGACCGACTGAATCTGTGAAGAGGGAGGCTGCAGTTGCCAGTGTACAGCATATGCACCGTCCTGTAAGCTCAACAACCCTGACACTGCCCTCGCAGCAAGCCTGTGCTTTGGTCCGGCTTAGAGCTCTAGAGAGAGGTACGTATTTATGACCAAAACAAAGCATTGCCATTTCTTGCTCAAAAAATAACTTTGTATTTGCAAGATGACCTCAACACTCCAAGGTTAAGAAGGCAGCATGCCAACAACTCTGACAATGAGCTTGGGTTGGTGCTCTTAGAAAAACAGCTTTTCTCTCCTCTTGCCGTTCTTTCTCCCCACTCTGTGGGCTCAAGACAATACTCTGTGCTGCCTTCTAGTGACCTCCGGCTGTGCCTGGAAAAGTAACTGTGACTACTGAAGAACTCAGATGAGCAGCATCCTTGGCAAGACAGCACATACTGATTGAGGCACTCCATTTCTGACACCTGGTGCCTCGTGTTGCCTCTTCGTGAACATCTACTGAGCTGGAAAAAGGAGCCATCCTTGAAGCAGACAGAAGATACATGCTGAAGCTCAAATCCACTTTCTTGACTGGAACTAAATAAGGGCACTTCAGCTAACCAGCTGCCGGGGTGAATGAGATCAATGTGTAAGAGTGAACAAATAAGCAGTGCTCAATACTCACAAATTTAAAACTATTCTACATGCACTAAAAAGATAACTACTTACTTCAATAAAAGCCCACATGAGCAGGATCCTGAGATGAACCACATGCTACATAACATTTTTTTGCCATTAATTTCACCCAGATTGCTCTCAAAGGCAGGTCTCTTCTTTTGTTCAAGAAAGCTATAGAACCAAGTCAGCTTATATGCACATAAAGGCAAGCAGTGAAAGAAAAAAAAATAATCACTCATTTGATGGTAGCTGGTAACAAGCTAAGAGTTAGACCCCCATACATTTGGATTTGTAGCATCATATGTCTTGGAATTTAATTCATAGTTTCACCAGTACAACAGAAGAAATACAGGAAGTTAATTCAATACTTAGTCACGTGTAAGAAGAATGACAGCAGCTTACATGCTTTATCTCATGCCATTTCACTCCAGCAGATAAATCAGCCCATTGATAGCATCTTTCTTTCCTGCAATGGCAGACCACAGGTCCTCGGGCAGGCAAATAACTTCAGTGTGTTAAGCTTTTCATAGACTTAACGAAAGAGCAACAAGCCCAGTATGGAAAAAAAACCTGCTGTTTCCTGACCACATGATAAGAACACCACAAGCCTCATACCCCACCAGCTTTCAGACTGGCACAAGCATGGTCCTACCCTGAGAGTCGCTACTGCATTCCTCCTAAATCATACCTTCCTTGTGGCACTACCAAAACTCATTGCCTTGCTCTGCAGGTGCACCAGGACTAGGAAGATTCAGGAAAAATTCCAACTTTCTGCATTTCCTCCATCTTACCAACTAGCTTGTCTGTCTAGCTGTCCACTGTCCTTCATCCTATTTTGAAAAACAGAAACTGCCTGATAATAAAAACCTTCTACCTTCTGTAGTTCGCCATGATGAAGAAGCTGTAGAGTTTAACATTGCACCATTTAGAAGAGAGCAACGGTCAGCAGCAGCACACAGTTTGCTCTCATCAAGGCTTCATGAGAGCTTCCTCATTTCTTACTTTGTGCTAAACTAATAGTAGTTAAAATAGCTTTGTGTGTGTGATGTCTGGGGGCGGCATGTTCCCATGATGCACTAACCAAACCACAGCCTAACAGCTGCACTAAGAGGTAGTAGCATAGCCCGAACAAGGACAGCAGGCAGCCTCTGGAGGAGGATTTGTCCTCACTGTGCCACGTCATATGCTCCACTCCCTCAGATTTCAGCCATTGGAAAGCTGAAGCTCTCTCATTTTTGCATTATTTTTATTTTTGTCACTGTGTGCTGATACTGCTGTTAGGAGTGCTGACAAATGCACACAGATAGAAATACTTCCACAAAAAGACCCAGATACATAGTATGGCCCTGCTGGAAATAATCTAAGTGCTGTACAGATTGAGTAGTGTCTTCCTCGGAAAGGATCAGTCTACTATAGAGAAAAAAATTAACATCTCCCTAGAGCTCCAAACTTCAAAGTCTTCATCTCAAAACTTAACAAGAAAGTACCAAGAACACAGCATTGGCCACATGTTCAGAGAAACATGTGTGGGTCTCTTGGTGGAAGAGGTCAGCTGCCACAAACACTCTTACTTTAAATCACTCATACCAAAGTTGTCTGCAATGAAACTACAAGGCAGATGCTGATTTTTAGTACCAGCCAAGAGGAAAGTTTTTGGTTTCCCCCCTAAAAAGGGAACTGTGTACACCTGGGGTTGTCTCCCCTTCAGAGGAAGCAGCAGAGCATTTGCATTTGAGGTCATTCACAAAGCTTGGTCTGCAGAAGGACAGGACAGAAGAGGTCACCTAGCCCTTTCTCAATGCTGAAGCAGGATCAGCTATATTCATCTCAATACTTCTGCCCTGAAATAAGCCTATCTCGAGCAGATTCTTCCTTCACACAAGTCAGGGTGACAGGGAACTACTTGCCTAGAGAACTACTCTGACATGCATAATGAAGCAGCTTGACATTGCTCAAATCTTGTGTACATTTGGAGCTCACATCAGGTAGGGCTTCTGTAACAGTAAGAGAAATCTAACATCTATGTTTAGCAAACTGTTTGGAAATTGCTTTAAAAAATCATAGCAAATGAGAGTCTCTTTCTTCTCACTTTTCCTCTGCCAAATATTGTGTCATATTTGGCATGTGACTTCACAAAGCCAATTTGAGATACATACTTATTCAAGTAAGAAAACAGAAAATAGAATTATTTTTATTACATAAAAAGCAACACAAATCCAAAGCATTACTCCCTTGGAAAAAAAAAGGTGTTATATGTGTAGCTAAAGCACAAACACCTTTTTTTTTTCCTCCAGTGCAAGCTAACTTTCAACAGAGAGTCTTTTCCCAGAGGTGTCCTAAGACTGACTGTCATAAAGTCAGACTCCTGCTGCCTTTCCCCAAAGATGTTTTGCTACAGATGCATGGCAGTCAGGCTCCCCCAAAGCCACGCGCACAATACAAGGGTTTGCTGGCTGCTCAGACAGTCAGTGCAGAGCTGCCCTTCATTGGGGCAGGCTCGAGAAAAGCCGGAAGCTTCCACCACCCAGGAGCCCTGGCTGCAGGCCCCCGAGCCCCAGGGCAGCTGGCTCTCCTTGGGGGGCCATGTGGCAAAACGCTGCTGCGGAGGATGAGAGCCAGGCAGCCGAAAGCAATTCACTGCCTGCAAATCCCACCAGGCGATGGGAGGCTGCCCTTTTGTTCATAAGGACCAACAACGAGCACACCAGGGCTCTTGGACACAAGAGGTCATATCTTGGGTGCTTCCCTTCGACAAAGCAGCTTCTCTCTACAGAGAGAGAGAAGTGGTTGGCCCAGAGTAGTTTGTAGGTGATTCATTCCCATGCCCTTCCCTTCACCTCAAAGTTTCTTTGATTTTCAATATGTTGAAACAAGCAAGAGAGGTTAGAGTTTCTCACTAACAGGGACCCATTTGACTAACACCTTTCTCCTGCAACAATCCATTTTCTACCTCCCAAGTAATTACCTGCATTCCTAGTGTCTCCCAATCTGAACTACTAGCTTAAAGCTCTTCAGACCAGACAGTAGTTCCATAGCTGTGACCCACACATCAAGTCTTAATAAAAGATTCCACTGAGCAGCGGCAGGACACAGATATTTGTGATTCCCATCTCCCCACAGCCCGAGAAGTGTCTGTCTGACACCATTGTGCTTCATACACTTAGAATGCCCTGGGCTAGACCAAAAAAGACAGACAAAAACTTGCTCTGGAAGGAAGAGAGTTCAGGATCAATATACTTCTGTGTTCCCACACAGAGCTCCTGCTCTGATTTAAAACTCGGGCAATCCTTGGATATATTCAAAGTAAAATAATTATCATTAGCAATCCAGACACATGTTGCTTGAACCTCCCTAACTTTGAAAAAGCATATTTAAATCAATAAGATATTCATGCTGTTCTGGGGGAAAACAGCAACTAAACTTTCACTTTTGCCAATAAATGGCAGAAAAGCCAATTTAATCTCTGGTCAATTTTTTTTTTTTTTTTAAGAGTATAAAAGCTCAGCCACCAGTTGCTGTCTTCATGACAGGCCCGAAGGGAGAGAGCCAGACTATGTCTAGCTCATCCACTGGGAAGTCCAGATGATTTAAGGGAGTTTGAAAGGGAGGTCTAAGCCATAGCATAAGTAGTTCTTAAGTAGCACTGGAATTATATCTTGTGATCTGGTTATCTGAGAACTTCTTCTCCAGCAAAAAACAAGTCATATTTTTCCAGTAGGACTATGTACCCAAGAACACAACTTTAAAATATCTTTTTATTGTAACAAATTTGCCATCATAGGTAGTCCTTGGCATAAAGTCTCTTTTTACAGACATCATCAGACACACAAGTGTCTGCACTGCTTCATAACAACAAAACTTGATACAGATCCTCCCTAATCCAAGAGGCACCTGCAATACTCCTATCCCACCAATACTGGCAAGGAATACTACCCCAAAGGATGGATAGACAGTTTTGTCATACATAGGAGCTTTCCATAATTCTCTCGGAAAGGAGCACCACACATGCCTCCAAAGCATAGGAAAGGTCAGATGCACCAAAAACTACATAGATTAGACTCCTATTTTCTCCAGCCGTAACCACTTCTGTACTAGTAAAGCCATCTGGGCTTCCTATGAGATGATAAGAGATGTCTGGTCACTTTTGGACAGGCTGGATCACTTTTAAGTCCATTAGTGCAATTCTATAGTTAACCTCTGCCACTCATTCATAGCTGACAAATTGATCCGGCTTTGACTTTAGGCTGAATACTAGACAACATACATTAAAGGATAACTATATCTTGCTCCCAGTATGATGGAAAGATAACTCTGAAGAAAAAGATAACTTTCCCTTGATCAGGGTCAACAAACTGCAGGCAAATTTACAGGTAGAACTTTAGAGTTAATTTTACTTTCCATTTGCATTCAAAACCAGACACCTAAGGTACCATCAAAACTCAGAAATTATCTGTGAGTCACTCGTGAACTCAGTTAGTGACCAAATCACAAGCTAAACCAAAACCAGCTTACAGAACTTTTTAGCTTACACAGATTAGTGGAATTTATTTTAATTTTCTATTTCAGTATTAAAACAAGGATGAACAAGACCACACAGCTCTGTTCCCCAACTCCAACTAGGAAATGCAATCTTACCTTCTGTAATAGCCTTCCTGACAGCTGCAAGATAAGCATCAGGCTCATCATCATATGTGACTTCTTGCCACTGAGACCAGTCCTTGAAAAAGGTCAAATAGTCATCACAGTCTGTAACTCCGCAGAACAGTTTGACCACTTTGTGTGGAGGCCACAAAGCTTCCTGAAGGCTCTGCAGGACTGGAGGAAGATAAAAGTTCTGCACCAGTTCAGCAGAAAGCAAAACAATGATGCTCCGACTTCTGCCAAAGAGATCCAGCTCCTGGCGGGAAATCGCAGCCTCACTTTCCACCTGGTAGCTTCGAATCCGATGCTTTCGGATATGCTGAGTAGAGAGGAAGAGATTCTGAAGGTACTGGCACCATTCAGTGGCGTCACTTGCATACACAATCAGCACATCATATCCTGCAGGGGTTCCTGTGCAGGTGGCAAGAAAGAGAAGGGCATTAAACCCATAGCAAAACCTAATCCTCTGTTTTACAGAAAAAAAAAAAAAGAGCTAGAGGGCTGTCCTTCATTAAGACGCTCCAAAGCACTTTAAGAGAACAGCAGGTATAGGCAAAGCAAGCAGGTGTTCAGAGCCACTGAACAATTCTAAGTTTGGCCAAACTTCTGTTTGCATTTTACCTACTAAAAGTTACGTAGCTTTTTCATTCTCAAAATCCCTATGTTACTTTAAGAGAAACACACCATATGTGGAAGTTTTCAGATGTAAGGCATGTCAAGAAGAAAACAAATAAATAGATAAATAAATGAAAACTCACCCCCCTGATCAAAAGTAGCTTGAAAAGGACAATCTGCCTGACAGATGAGACTAATTTTAGTCAACATAAGGGCTCTGCAACACAAATTTAGACCGTTACATGCTGAGGTGGAGCACACACTAAGCATAGTGAAAGGTCTTTATTTAAATAGCATCTCACAAGGCTCACAGGAAGCCACTGTAGCCTCCATGGGGCTGGTCATCTGCTGTCACTGCAGCAGGAGGAAAACTGCCCAGAAAGCACACGTGCAACAGCCCCAATGTTTAAGTTTGAACTTATTTTTCCCTTCACCTGTGAAGAAGTTTACTCAGATTTGAGGATTATGGCTGCGGTCCCATGGTAAATTGCAGTGTTTAGTATTTCAAAAATTATTAGCAGACTGCTTTTTTTCTAACCTCAGTTTGACTCTTCAAAAGTACCATCATTTTCAACCCATCTCCATCCAGAAGCAAGCAAACACATACAGATTTTTCTAATTAGATGACTTTGTTTAAAATTTCACATGCCAGAAAGAGCATCTGCAAAGAGCAAATTTACCAAGAATAGAGATGATACTTCTGCAGTCACCTTATTAAACTTAAATCAAAATTGAACAACCTCCAAAGACTCTATTCTGCCACCTAAGCCACAGTCTTTATTATAGTTGTAAGGAGGATTGAAATGTGAAAGAAGAATTGAATGTGAGTGCTAGAGCACCCAGCTCCTAACAAATGTTTCTTTAAATTGCAGTTAAGCAGAAGTGGTGCAATTGAAAAGTAAAGCTTAGAGGTATCATCTATGCCCACCCAATAATGTTACGGTTACCTGCATAACTGGAAAGGCTCTAGCCAGGAAAGACTGACATCTACATAATATACAGGATGCCGTTTGGGAGGCCCTGTAATACCCACGTGCTGCTGTGTGTGTACAATTCACAAACCCCAGGCTGAAGTTTGTAGGAGAAAATATTCTCCATGGAGGAGATGCATCAAATATATGCATATATGTTATATAGTGGCCCTGGAGGCTGTTAGGGAAGAGAGCAGAACTGTTCTGAAGAAAGATGGTTTTCACCCCAGTAAGAAAACACTGTCATCAAAATATCACCTTCTCATTCAAGACCGCCTCACAGAGAAGATGTAACTGCAAAAACAGAAACAGGGGAAACAGATAGAATTTAGCAGGACAGTTGTCTTACTCTAAAGAGCAAGAGAGGAGAACCAGAGACTTCAGGAAGTGCAGTAGCAATTTCTGCTTCCAGGGTCCGATGGCAACCATTGCACTGGGCAGAGGGAAGGCGCAGCACAGCCACATGCAGGAAATGCAGCAAACCAGATAGAGCGAACCCTGGTCAGATGGGAAACCCACTGCTAACCCTGGAGGCCACAAGGGGAGGAATCCAAGGCACCTTGGAGCCAGTGGCTGTGATGCAGGAAGAAACAGAATGATTGAGATTGGAAGGGATCTCTAGAGATCATCTAGTTCCAGTTCCCTGTTCAAGAAGTGACACCTAAAGCACGTGGCACAGGGATGCATCCAGGTAGGTTATGAAGATTCCCGAAGAAAGAGACTCCACAAACCTTCAATTCCCCCCACATTTTGCACCGTTGGGACACTATGAAGCCAGAAGCCTTTCTTCTCCGAAATAGGCACAAAGATGCAAATCTGACAGATCATGTTCCCTCTCAGCGTTCCTATCTCCATCGACAACACGGCCAAGAGCAGTACAACTCCAATTCCATTCTGTTCCAGGTCTCCACAGGCTCCCTTATGTTCAGGTCTCTAGTCTCTTACACTACCGGGGAAGCTGAGGAGCAGCTTCTTTAAAAGAAGAACTAAATAACAGAATTACTCTTAGAGCCATGGAAATTCTCCAGGGTCACAAGCAAGTACACTGCATCTTGGAGTGTTAAGTCAGCTTGAGTCAGCAGATGAGATTGTTTTGAAGAAAATAAAAATCTTTTAAAATGATATGTTGCAGTTTAAAACTTTTCTGGAAAGATGGCACAGGATTTGTTTTCTTGGATCATGCTGTTATTTGCCTGGTGAAATACTTCACTTTGCAGCACAAACTACTCTCTAGTCCTCAGGGAAACAAACAGGATACACAATGTTTGGGAGGTGAGTTTCCCCACCTTTTTATACATCAGTAAAATTGTAACTGATGTATGAACACACTTTTAAGCACACTTCAAAGCACAATATAAACTTTGTCTGTTGTACACACATAAGGAAATCTCTAGGCAAACATCTAGCACTTTATTCCCACTGAGCCCTGATATGAGTTGTCTGCTTTGACAACACATTTCACAGGCTAGTTTTTGGAAAAGGAAGATCAATCAGAAGGTGGCCTTCACTCTGCAGCAAGAATGACTTCGGACGGTGTATATGGTAGTAAGATGAGGAAAGGGGACGCAGGCAGCTAACCTTTTCAAAAAATAAAAATAAAATAAAAATTACATTTCCAAATTAAAATTAGTTTAAGATTCAATAATATGTTGTTCCTAGATCCCAGACTAATGCATTAAAAGTGACTATTGCTTTAGTTTACAAGATGTCAGCAATATTGAAAAACTTGCAGGTATTGTTTAATTGCTCATTTCATAGAAGAACATATAGATGTGGGTCTGTAGCAGTTTGCAATTATAAAACATAACCCTTGGACTCCTTTCAAGGTGTAACAGTCCCTTTCCATGCTTAGTAAATTCCAATATACAGCAATAGTATAAAATTGATGACATTGCAAACCAGTGACATAGAAATGCTGAAGACTTCTAACTGAGGTTGCAATCCTGCAAACTAGATAGTGCAGAGACAAAGCAAGAGATAAAGCTTTTCTAGATTATAAACTGCAAACGAAATAGAGGAGAAAATAAAACAAGTTGCTCAAAAACAAAGGTGGCCAATGGCAAGTCCAAAAAGAGAATAAAAGTGCCCTAAATTGTCCTAAATGATATAAATGAAACTTAGCCCTGTGTTTCTTAAAACTCCAATTCCAGTATGAGTGAGAGCTTCCCAGAGCTGCTAGTGAGCCATTAACAGTCCTTGGCACCTTTCAAATATTTTAGTGTCTAATGTTGGTGCATTTAAGTGATGTATGACGAAATGAACGCATACTTTGCCTGCCCAGAATGCATAACAAAGTAACAGAGATCACATGCAGTAATTATTAACAGGTTAGTGAGATCTCTCAGTTTGAGTGGAACCGAAAACCTTGAGTTTATTTAAAGTACTGCAAACAAACAAGAGATTAAAAAATAGAATCAAACTAGAGAAAAAAAAATGTGAACAAAACTTTAGTGATAGGAACGAGAGATTTGCATTAACAATATGTGAATCTAAAGTTGTTCTATTGTTCTAAGAGCCTTATTGAAACTTACTTCTGGTTGTAGGGAGAAAAGCAGTTTCGCTCTCTGTCCAGGAGTCTCCCATGTGGTTCATTCAGATTATTTTTACATCTCAAGGAGATGTGCGCCAGTGAAACACTAACGTTACTTCACACCCGAGGTGGCACGTTTTTCCTTTTTTAGTTGAAGCAAATATGTACACTCCCCTGCAAGGAGGGGAACTTGCAAATGGGGCAAACTTACACAATATAGATTAAATTTCATTTTCTCTGGAGTCTGCAGATGTGTTCTAACCAGCTTTACCCATACATCAGTAGCCAAAACATTGTAAGCAATGGCAACTTACGATAGCGGGCAGCAGGCCATACCCCAAAAAGGCAGCATGCAAGGGCTGAGCACTAGAGCAGTATTTAGGGAGAAGCGAGTTCCAAGCAGCCCGATAAGGGCTCGGCACGGGACAGGCTGCTCTGCGGGATGCCCTCCCTTGCGCGCTCGCCGAGCTGAAGAGTGCGCAGGAAGGCAGGCATCTCCTCCGGGACAGCCCCGGCGAGCGGGGCAGGGAGCGGATGCTCCCGGCGCCAGGCAGAGCAGTGGCCCGGCTGCCGCCGCAGGAAGCTCCGCTGGCCCCAGCGCTCGCCGGAGTGCAGCAGGAGGGACCCTCCTTCCTCTTTCACACCAGCACACGAGCGTCAGAGCAGAGCTGCGAAGCCGGCTCCGTGCCCCAGAGCGGAGCGAGCCTCGCCGGACTCCGCACCCGGGCGGCACTGCCGAGCAAGCGCTGCCCCGCCGAGTGACAGCACGGCGGGGGGGCAGCCCGGGGGGACCCGCCCGCCGGCCGAGCCCCCCGGGCGCGCAGGGGCCGGGACGGAGCCGCACGGAGCGCGGGACGGCGGCGGCTCCGGCTGCACGGGGGCACCTGGCGCAT
>JAWLRI010000165.1:201504-214349 GCA_034781795.1 Crypturellus tataupa
GGCGCGCGGGCCGCGGGGGGCGAGCGGCGGGGCCCTCGGCACTGACACACGTCACGCTCTGTCCCCGCAGCAGCACCAGGACCCCAACGCCGCCTCCCTCCTGGACGTCTTCAGTTACTGGCTGAGGTGAGGGCGGCTCCCGGCGGGCCGCCGAGGCCCCTTGCGAGCCCGCGTGGGGACACGCGCCCGCAGCCCCGCGAGCCGGGAGCGGCGGGACCTCGCAACCCGTGGGTGAAATGTGGCCGTGAAAGTCCCGCGGGAACCAGCTGTGGGGCACCAGGGCCCGCATGGGTGCCCTGGTGTGGGGGAGGCGCAGTCCCAAAGAGTGCGGGCCGAGATCAGCCCATGGGGTTCAGTATTGCAGTAGTAACTTTGGTAGCACCCTTTATTCCTTCAGACCTGTGCCTAACCCCAGATTTGGGGCTGCAGTGCAAAGAGTAAAATGGATCCTGGGGAAGTGATTGTGGCTAAGGGTAACGTTTCGCCTTCTCAAGGCAGGGAGGACATAGGGTTAGCAGAAGCCTTGTTTGAACCTAAGTCATTCCCTTTTCAGGTCTCCTGCTGCCCAAAAAAGAAAGATTGTTCCCAATGGATCTACTGCAAAGAGGAAATCTTCCTCAAGCAGTGATGACAGCTCCAGTGAGGAAGATGAAACACCACCAGCCAAGAAAGCGGGTAAGGATCCTAGGAGCAATTAGTGCAGACAGGCATTATGCCTGACAGTTTGTTCAAGATCTAGATATAAAGCTCAGTTTTGGGGGCTCATCTGAAATCTTTAAGTTGCTCTCAAAGATTTTTATTAAGTCATCTTGCTTTCGAGTAGATCTGCCTGTAATTCCCATCCACATCTATAGTATATGTTCATCCAACTTGCAGCCAATTTCTCAATCCAGTTATAGTTGAAGTAGATCAGGTTTTGAATCTGCTAGCAGCTTTTCATGGTTTATCTCTGTTGGCTGAGACTAATGAAAGCATTAGGCTGTAGTTATTTCTGAAGATGCTTCTGGAGTAGCAAATTCCTTATGTTATGGACTTGGAGATTCTACTGTCCAAGCACTTGTTGCTGTGGTGTCTAGGCAGAGCTGCTCTTACCTGCTTAAGTGCTTTCAAATTCTGGGCCAATACATAAATCGGGCTGATACTTGGAGAAGAATGTACCCCATGATTTTTCCTTCCTGCATTTTTCCCAGGACTCACAGTTCCATTGGAATCTTTCAAAGTATGGTTTCTTGTCTCACTGTCGTAGGAAAACTGTTTCAGAATACATTCCATGCATATGTATTACAATACACATAATTTGACAAAACTTATACTTGGCTTAGCTTTATCAGGCTCTTTGTGTTTTGATGGATGTCATCCCCTGGTTGAGGCAGGGCAGTTGTGGAAGAGATCCTCAGGCTGCAGAGAAATGCCAAGTGCTGTTCCTCACCTGCAGTCTTACCCTGCTGCTTGTGTGAGCTTCCTACTCTCCTTTCTAAAGCCTGTGTCCTAGTGTTGTCTGGAGGCAAGTCCCTCAGCTGCATGTTGGCAGATAAGGAGCTATGTTCCACTTCTTATCTGGATTTGATCTTATGCCCTGTCTGAACTTCGGTGTACTCCATTGTGTGAGCATCTAGCAGCAGTTTCAAGGGGAAGGAATAGGCAGGAAGTAGGGAGACACCCAGAAATAAAACCACATTTAATTCAACCTAGCCTAAGGTTGACTTTGAACTTAGACCTGATTTTTCCTTGATAAGAGAGGTCAGAAATATACTTAGAAATGAAATGATTTATTAATCTTGTGGAACAAAGAAGCAATCAGTAACCAGAAGGGAGCAGACTTGTCTAAAACAAATTAAGCTGTGAGTCTGGAAGCTCAAAACAGTGCTGCAGTCTTCCCTTTGGAAGTCTGCACTTGGTGAAAGCTTTGGTTGTAAAGTTTGCATTTAAACTGGTGTGTGTCCAAGACTGAACAATGCTATTTTTTTAATTTATTTTGGAGCCTTCTACCATGCTCTACTTGAAATGAAGGCTTGGAGCCCAGTCTTGAACTTCAGCTATGATTTAATAACTTTAATTTCTTGCCCTCGTGCACAGGAGTCCAGGAAATATGTATATGAAAGATATGAATTCACTTATCAATGTCTCTTATTTGCAGCTAAAATAACCACTGCACCTAAGGTGAAAGCCACTCCTCCTGCCAAGAAGGCAGAGAGCAGCAGTGAGGATTCCAGTGAGGATTCAGACTCTGAGGAGGAGAAGCAGCCAGCAAAGGTCAGCCTTTCTTTCCAGTCTCCTTAATGCATATTTGACATTGATATAGCAGTAAGTTTGACCAGCAGAGTTCTCTGTGGAGTTGGGAGCGCTTTTCCTGAACTGTGAAACCTAAACTGGTGCAGGTACAATCTAATAAGACAGTTCCATAATGCACAGTCTGACATTTGCAGTGGTCCCAGCAAAAGGTTCGTGTCAGGTTCAGCACCCACTTTGTTTCACATCCAAAAGCTTCTTGGTTTTTTTCCTCAGACTGCCATTGCTTGCTTTCACTGCAGAGAAAAGATTATTTAAGATTGCCTTTTTTTTTTTTTTGAGAAATAGAAATGCATACTTGAAGAGATGAACAAGAGTTGTTCCACTCACTGTTTTGAGCCTATAAAGTAAATTTGTCCTCAAAAGAAAGAATGCGGTACCAGTCCCTGAGCTACCTCATTTGCAGAGGTAGAATTGGGGGCTGAAGTGCAAGAGAAATCCCTTATCCGTTCACCCTGTGGGAGATTTTCCTGAGCAAAATCATTATTCTGGGATTTTAGGTCTTTATCTTGAGGCAGAGTGAAGTTTCCAAGTAAAAATAGCAATATCTATGAAAGACAGCAGTTTGTACTCCCTGCATGTGTGTCATTAACCTCTTTTCTTGGCTAGAAGATTGATGGGTTTTCCCTCTCTTTGTTTAGAAAGGAATAAAACCAACAGTGAAGCCAGCTGGCACCAAAATCCAGCCTCAGAAGAAAGCAGAGAGCTCCAGCTCTGACTCGAGCAGCTCAGATGAGGAAACACCAAAGAAACAGCCAACAAAATCAGTGACACCTAAATCAGGTACGACTTTATTATGTATCATAGGTATAGCTCCCAGTTATGGGGGCTATACCTATGTATCAAGGCATGTATATTAGTGGAGTAATTTGAACATCTACTGTCACAGCCATTCATGTTCCAGCCCAGCCTGATTCTGACACGGGCTATGTGTATATGTGTAGAGCTCATTTTTCAAATGAAACATCTGTTTCTAAATGCTACATTTTCTTTTTCTCTAGAAATAGCTGCATTCAGCAACCCAAACTGCAGAAGCTCTGCTTTTGCCAATGTCTTCTACCCAGTGAGCTGCACTGGGCTGCAGCAAGTTTTAAAATAATAAACTCTGCATTTGATTGTGGAGCTTATGACTGACTGGAATAAACAGTTTTCTGAAAACCTCTAAATTTTCAATTGGATAAAAATTAGTTTCACAATACTGCCTTGATTTCATCTGTTAGCTTCCTATGGTTTGTTCTTCTCTCTGATACTTTAAACAGAATGTAATTGCCCTTCACTTCCCATATCCAGCATATTTTCTGATATTTCTTTTGCCTTGTCTCTAAAGGAAGTAAAGCTGCCCAAGTGACTACCAAGCTGGTCAATGGAAAAGCAGCAAGCAGTAGCAGCAGTAGTGAAGATTCTGATGAGGAAAAGGCTGCCCCGAAGAAGGTATGTGAGACAGACTTCATGAAGTGTATAGAAATCTAGTCAGAGAGGGTGTATTGCTGCTTTGCAGGGTCAGTCGGATGTGTAGACCACTGCACAGACTGTCTGGCAGTTGAGTGCAGCCATTATGGCTCTCCTGATGACTTTGTGCTTTGTATAGGGGAATTCTGTGTCTTCTCTCCACGCATTGACTTTCTTTTCTAATGCCTATATACATGTTCTTCTGTTCCTTCTACCTGAAAAATCTTCTTTATCTTACCCATGTTGTTGTCTCCCTTATGTGTTTACTTTTATGCAACCTCTGTTAGCTACCTGTAAAATTTGTATTTTCCATTATGGAATTTATTTTTTTTTTTTAACACAGAAAATTTCCATATAAAAATATGTTCAATCCAGTGACAATTGCAACTATTTCACAGCCATTTCAATCAGTCAGTGTTCTGTGCTACTCTTCTGTAGTTAGAGGGACTGCCAAGAGGGGAGCAGAAGATAATAGATGGGCCAGAAAAGTAATGCTTGTGTTTCCCAGAATTTGCTAATTTTCACTAATCTTCCTACCTTGATTTTGAAATCTGCTCTCTGAGCAGTAGGCATTGAGTTAAAATGGGATGCACAAATCTTGGACAGACAGTTGGATATGGAATTTAATTTTGTGTGTATTTCCTTCCTTTCTTGCAATAAGGCTCTTCCCAAGAAATCTCCTGTAGCCAAACCTCCAGCCCCTCAAGCTTGTCCAGGTAAAACCAAACCTGCCAAGGCAAGTTCCAGTAGTGAGGACTCTTCTGACAGCTCGGAGGACAACAAACCAGCCGCAAAGCAAAAGCCAAAGTCTGGCAAGTACTAAACACTATTGTTGCTGTGTGGGAGGCTCCTTGCTGCTCACCTTGCTATCCTGGAGAGCTATTTGCAGACACTTCTCCACTTCTTGCTCCGCATAAGGCTCCAAACAGTACCTTATGTCAAATGTGGTAGAAATAGAGCAGCTTAATTCCATGTACTGCTAGGACTAAACTTGAAGTGTAGCCCCTTTTTGGCAAAGGATGGGAGGAGAGAGATTCTGACTTACCCTGCTTGCTTTGCTAACAGTCTTCTGTTCAGATAACTTCTAAGGACATCCCTGTTGCAAGTTTCCTATTTGCCAGGATTTGGAAAGTGATTTGTCTCTGATTCGATTAGTCTGTAGTCACAGGGCTTTACATCTTTCTTTTTCTCTGAAGTATCCACAGCCACTCAGTTTCAGATCAACAGATGGGCTGGATGGACCTCTGTTCAATGTGGTACAGCACTTCTAGGATTCCAGTAGAGAACTGGTCTGAGTGGAGAATCAGACACTGAAACTCAGTCTGAAACTTTGGAACAGAGGATTCAAGAAAGGAGTAAATGAAAAGGAGCAACAATAGAAATATCTGTTTGTTCTGAAACAGTTTGGCAACCCAAGTTTCTGTTGTCTAAGGTACTGAGAGAACTTCCTCAGGAGTTGAGTGAGCTGAGCCCAGAAGAGGGGAGTTAAATTCATAATAAAAACACAAGGTAGCAGTGGAGTGGGCTGAAGTAACCCTTCAAGTTACAAGCTAATGTCTTCATAATTACAGAAGGGGAATAAATTGAACTGAATAGCAGAAGTGGTTTTTTTTTTTTTTTCTAGTTGAAACAAAGATCTCAAATGTACTACCTGTGCAACAGTGTTGACATCTGACTGCTGTGTTATGACTGGATCAATCTCTCTCTTTATAGGTCCATACAGTGCTGTACCACCTCCTCAAGCTGCGCAGCCGAAGAAAGGCCTTGCGAAGGCTCCTGCAAAAGGGGCTGAAAGCAGTGACTCCTCAGACAGCAGTGATGAGGCAGAGCAGGTGCCCACAAAGAGAGGAGCAGGTGTGTTGTGAGGAGGCTGCAAAGGAAGCACTATGTGGTGCTGTCAATATTTGGCCATCTCTTAGTTTCTTTTAAAAGAAATATGACTTTGCCCTATGTTGGCACTTGCTTCTCGGGAGGTTTCTGAGAAATATGAAACTGTCCCAAACAGAACACTGTGTTCTGGATCCAAATTGTGTGCAGTGCAGAGTGGATAGGTTTACACATGCTGGATTGAAAAGTCATTGGGATTTACTTTAGCAGGGATGAATTAGGCCTATTAGTGCAGTTGGAGTAATGCGACTAGTGTTCCTTTCTTGGCTTTTAGTGGGGTGACTGAATGACTGGTGTGCTGAAGAGTGACCTTTTTCATGTCTGGAAAAAATTGGATCTTGAGGCAAAGGTTTCATGTAAATGTGGCCTGTTAATTTTAGACTTGATTTTGTAGGCAAAGCAGTGGCGGCTAAAATGGTTCCTGGTGCCAAAAACAAAGCTGTGACTGCCAAGAAGGCTGAATCCAGTTCGGACAGTGACTCGGGTATGTTAAGCATTTGGTTTCTGCAAATGTTCTTGTTGACCAAGTCACTCTGTAATGGCATAATTGCTGAGATTTTTAAGAGTATGAGCTTGAAAGCTTCAGTCTCCATAGCAAACCAATTGGGAACTGGGAGAACAGCAGCTTACTGTGCAGAATGAAACCTGACCACAGAACACAGGAGCACAAAAAGGTCTATGTGTTGTAGGCTGGACAAGGTATGGCAACATGCAGAAGAAGCTTCTCCAGGAAGGTTAGCAGTTACGCTTGGTGAGAATCCCGTTACGTGGATGTTATGTTCTTCAGTAAAGTTTCCCAAACTAAAAATACTTTTTACCATGCCAAGAATAGACTCAAAGGATGCTGCTTCTGAAATGATGCTATAATAGGGGTCAGCATGTCTATTGGTCAGGTTTATGACTTCTTGCAGCCCTGAATTTCCTGCACAAACTCTGTATGTGCTGCATTTCTGTCCCCACACATTTGAGGACCTTGTGATTTACATGTCTTGGTATCCTTAATGCTGCAGCAGAGGCTGTGGGTGAAGGCAGCCTGTCTATCTGCAAACAGCTAGCACAGAATGTGGGACCCTTCAAGAAGTGGCAAGTTATGTGTGTTCTCTGGATTTATTACCTAGTTTCTCAGAAATGAACAGAGTTTTGATTATAGTTTGCAAGCAGATGTTTAGAATGGATCAGGCTTAGCATTCCAGATTAATATGAAATGCAATACAAAGGGCATATTGTATTTGTACACAGAAATCTCCAGTCTCATCCTCAGTCTGTTGATGAGCATACCTGACACAAGAAAGAGCTAAAATGGGAAACTATCTTATTGTCTGATCACTTTTTTTCCTCCTTTCATCAGTTTTATTTTTAAGTTTGTCCTTTATCTCAATCTTATCACATTTTTTCCTGATTTTTTTTATTAGTGGTATCTGTACTTACTTTTTTCCAATTCGTTATTTCTTACCTCTTCTCGCATTCTCAATATTATTTGCCCACTTTTTTTGTGCATGCAACAATGAATGCATGCCTCTTTCCTCTTCTGTCATCAAAGATGAAAAGTAGAAAGATGATCAGTGTCCACTGATTTGGGAGGTTCATCAAACTCTTTGTGCCAGTTCTCTAAGGGTTCAGTCTTTGACCAAAACCCATTTTGATTTTTTTTCCCCTGTGTTTTGTGTATGTTACATTGTCTCTCTTTGTTGTGTTGCCATAAGTAAAAGTTATCCAATAACTTTGATAACTTGCACCAGAAGCTTATTAACTTAAGGAACATCCTTCTGCTTAGATTCTAGCTCTGAGGAAGACAGGAAAGTTGGAGTAAAGCTCCCTGCTAAACAACCTACAATAAAGAATCCTTCTAAACCAGCAAAGATAGCTGCCAAGCCCGCACAAGCAAAGAAAGACTCCAGCTCCTCCTCAGACAGCTCAGGTAACAGGACTGGAGAAAATGATAATTAGTGCTCTTGCCTGTCTAGCATGTTTCTAGACAAGGTGAGGAGGGTAGAGTTGAACAGAGTATGGCCATCACAGTGCCGTTCTAAGCGGCCGATGGTGCACCAACACTGATCGGAATGTTAGCTTCATATTGAAGGATTTGGGCTTAGGCTTCACTTTGCCTTTGCAATTCTCTTCTAGATTCTGACAGCTCTGAAGATAAGGGCCCTGTGAAGTCTGCAACTAAAGCAGCACCCCCTGCAATCAAGAAGCCACAAACTACTGCAAAGAAGACACAAAGTAGCTCTGATTCAGATAGTAGCTCCAGCAGCTCTGAGGATGAGAAAAAGAAGAAAGCCCCTCCAGCTAAATTAACTGGCAAAGTGGGTAAGCCAGTGTCCAAACCAGCTCCTGAAGCAAGCTCGTCAGACTCTGATAGCTCAAGCAGTGAGGAAGAAAAGAAGCCAGCAGCAAAACCTGTCACCAAATCTGCAGTGGCCACAAAAGCACCTGTGGGGAAGAAGGTGGCTGCTACTAACAGTAGCAGCTCATCTGATAGTTCCAGTGAAGCAGATGAGAAGCCAAAAAAGACAGGGAAAGGGGTGCTGAATGGTTCTCATAGCACTGCTTCCACAGAGAAAGCAAAAGCTTCATCTACACCAACAGCAAATAACCTGAAGTCCAAACCAGCTGATGGCAGCAGTAGCAGCAGTGAAAGCAGCTCTGAAGAGACTGGAAAAGCAAATGGAGGTACTGCCTGCGGGTTGGGAAGTGGGTCTGCTGGGCAGTGTGTAACTGAGCTAAAACATGAGTGGGAGACTTGAATGATATTCAGTATAATCTGTATGTTCTACTAGATTATATGATCTGGTGCACTCCAGGTCCAGGATAGCTGTTGATGGAATGAGACTTCCTGTTTTCTTTGTAAGGTACTGCAGGAACTGATTATCACATCCGTATGTCAACACTGGGTTTGCATTAATGGGACAGCAGTGCCATTACCTTTCCCAACATTCCCAACATGGCAGTTGACTCCCATTAAAGTTTTACTGCTCTATATCTAACAGGCACGATCTGGAAGAAAAGGAAGAGGGAAGATGTCCAGGAGCTAGAGACACCAAACACTAAAAAGACAAAGATCAAAGCCAAAACACCAAACACGTTTCCCAGGGTGAAACAGGTGTGTAAGAATAGAGCATGCTAGTGGGTAGGAGGATATCTGTGCCTCCTGAATTAGTACTTTGGGTTGTTTTTCCCTGGAAAATCCCATAGTGTTTTTTGTTGTTGTTTGTTGTTGCCATTTTATTTTTTTTTCCTGCAGAAATTGTTTGTATCTTTGTCCACTCACTTGAAGAAGTCTGTCCATAGACCCCTAGAATATGTGCCTATGTGTGTAATGCTGTCTGGCAAAGATTGGTTGGCTATACTTGTGCAGGAGCATCCCTATGCTGTAGAAGAGGAAAGGGTTATGAATCTGGGAAATTATAAAGGATTGAGGTTACCTGCACCAGAGTCTGTATTTGCTGATCTAGGAGGCAAGATGGTGGTTGTTAAAAGAAGCCCATGTGCATGTATTCACTTAACGGTATCTGGTTTTCTGTCTCTTAATAGCCATCCTCTCCATTCCGACGAGTAAGAGAAGAAGAGATTGAGGTGGATGCCCGTGTTGCTGATAATTCATTTGATGCAAAGGTAGGGCTAGATAGTGCCAGAATAATAACACACGCTTGACCCTTGCAATATATTTGCAAGGTCACAAGAGTGGCCTTGGTTTGCTGGTGGGTTGTCCACTGGTGGGAACTTCTTCCACCAGGAGGTGCTGTTAGGAAATGCATGAGCACTGCTAGGAGATGCTTGGATGTGGAGTGCTGTAAGCTCCAGCCCTCTTGAGGGATATGTTGGGCAGGGTTAAGTGTACTGTGTGTCTTTACCCTCTTGGGTGCTGACCTGAACCTTTTTTCCTCCTCCTTGCTTTGTCCATCACAGAAAGGAGCTGCTGGTGACTGGGGTGAGAAGGCTAACAACATCCTGAAGTTCACCAAAGGCAAATCTTTTCGTCATGAGAAGACAAAGAAAAAACGTGGCAGCTACTGTGGGGGCACTATATCAACCCAAGTCAACTCTGTCAAGTTTGAAAGTGACTGAGAATGTCTCCTTGGGAATTCATAAACCGTCCACTTACAAGAGTCACTTGGATGGGCATGTGAACATTATGGACACCAATTCTGTCTGGAATATTATCTCCCCCAGCTCCATGTGGGGCAGGCAGCTCCAACATGAGGGTGTGGGAGAATGATTGGACATTTCCCCCATTTGTTTCTGGCTATTTCTGGTTTAGACCCCTATAGAGGACCCTTCCCAGACATAAATTATGTACAGTCTTATTTTAAAAGGTTGGCAGTAATTTTTTTTTTTTTTTTTTCATTTCAGGTTCCTGCCTATCTAGTAAAGGAAAGAGAACATTTTCTGTAGTGTAACCTCCCATTTGTTTTTCAGATACCTAAACTATAGGTACCCGTGAAATTGCAAGTCCAATAACTTGACTTTGGCTGGTTGCTGTAAGAGCAACAGCTCCCTTGAACCATTCTGCCGTAATCCCCACACCCATTTCACATCTGTAGTTCACAATTGCAGTATGACAGGGTTCCTCTTTTCTGTTTCTTCTTTATATGGTTTTATGTTGCAGTAAGCTCACACCTTCCTCCCTCTCCTGTTCCTGTTGAGGCTACTAAGTCAAGTAGTTAAAGAAACAGAGCATTAACACACCAGGGTAGTTGAGGAATCATTGCTTGGGGTTACCGGTGGCTGTTACCAAAAAGGACAAGTTCTGTAGTGCTGTGACACTCTTGATAAGGTTTTTGTGAATGTAGCCAGGACAGGAAGATGTACAGGGACTCTTGGCTGTATGGAGGTTCTTATATTAAAATTTTTGGGCCTTTATGAAATGCTTAAATAGGCATGGAAAAAAATCACTTTTTTTTTCGTATTCAGCTCTGCTCTTTGTTGTGTTTTCATTTCAGAGGTTTTAGACTGCAGCATGGTGCTGCTCCTTATTCTCTCCGAGGAAATAACATGCCAGCATATGCTTTTCCCCAGCAATGTCCAGTGCAGCTTATGAAGACTTAAGATGAATGTAACATTGATGCCTTAAATTTCTTCCCCAGGTGGGATCGCTTGCTTGTCTATTTTCTCCCTGGGAAGAAGTAAAATGTCACTTTCCCTTAGTGCTATGGTATGTAAAGCCTGGTGCTGTGAGGTTTGAGGTATTGGCTTCAAGCACAAAGTCTGTATTGGGTGTGGGGTCTCAAGACAAGTTCAGCAACTTGCAGCCTAAACTGAGCTTTCCCGGGCAATGGAGATGATCTCATGGCTTGCTGCTGTTTAAGGGAGATCTTACGTTCTCCCATTTATTTGACTTTGGTTCCTTATTTCTGGTGCAACTCAAAAATGCGATAGAAAATGGTTGTCCCACCACTTTTTTTTTTTTTCTTCCTCCTACTAGATGAGTTAGTTAAAATTATTTCATGGAGCAGCCTGAGCCCCCAGCCAGTGGCAGAGCAATGCTAAGGACGAGGGGCAATAAAGGGCTGTTAGATCTGCTCACCTCATCTCATGAAACTGCCAGCCTCAGAGGAAGGTCAGGCAGGGTCTGGTGTCCATTTACTCTCAGCAGAATGACACAGAAAAAGAGCCCTGTTACAGGAAGTCACACATGTGTGCAATGCCAGATAATTGAGTGTTGGATGAGGCTGACGAGCCACCCCCATGTATGTGAGCTGCAGCTTGTCTCAGCATTTTTCAGCACTTCCCCTCAGGCTTGCACAATCAGTTGGATTCTTTGCAGTAATGCAGAAGGGCCTGAGACTCTGGTTGTCACACAGAGCTTAGGGTTAGAGGCTAAAGCAGTGTAGGAAGAAAGTATTTTTGGCCTCTAGGGGGGATTTGAACAGTCTTCATTGTGATTTGCCCTCTTGTCCTCCTTATTGGGAACTTTTAATTTTGAAATTGTCATGGTTAAACTTTTTAGAACTTTTATGTCTTGGGGTATTTTATTTGTGAGCATACAAGTGTCAAAAAATAAAGACAACTGCCTTTGTAACCTGTGTGAATTTGACAAGGTGTGGAATAAAAGGGTGGCAGAAGGGAGAACAGCACTATGGAGCGGTGTATTGCTGTATCTCAGGGTCAGTCAGTAAATCTCCCCTGGTTCTATACTCACATGGATGTAAGGCATCATCAAAAGGGAAAGGTGCAAGTGCAGCTAGAAGCCAAGTCACACTCCAGAAGAGATTTGGAGAATATGGGTATAGAAGGACAGGTACCGGGACAGACTGAGTTCTACGGGAGTTTCTTCAGGCAGAATAAGTAGTTCTCTATTCTGCCAAAGTAGCTTTATGGTATCTGGCAAGATAATTTATGTAGCACCAGCCTATGCAGTAAAAAACAAGAGACACACAGAATTTTTAGTTATGTGCCTGGTTAAAGAAATCCTTTGATTCCTTCCTGCTCTGTGATCATCTTTGCAGGATTAAAAATAATAATAATAATAAAGCTAGTTCTTTGGGCCTGTGCTCATTTTCCCCCTTCACCAAACCTCTCCCTACAGTCATAGTAAAAGTGTCAGGACAATTGGGACATCTGTCACTACCCATGGAGCTGCATGAGATGGGAGCAGGGCTCTAACAAGTTTCAGCAGTGTGTGCAAAGAGTGTCATTTGTTTCATGGGAGATTGGTACCTGATGGAGCAAGTGTAGTAAGTAGTGGGGGGAGAGAAATGCTCTGTGAAACTTGTCAAAGCTACAGCCTCCCCCAAGAGCTTTCTATGCCTAGAGAAAACCTGTGCTCTTCATCTGTGTTTTGCAGCTGCTGAGCAGCCTTATCTACCTTGCTTGGCTGCTGCCTTGGTGAAAAGGAGACATCTCGTGGAGCACTAGACCTAGTTTCCCTGTGCATCATTAGTGTAATTTTGGCTTCACCCGAGCTGTGACTAATGCTGGAACTGGACTAACAGGCTCTTCCTCTCTGGGGAGCACACCTGTATGGGCGCCCGGGCAGTGTCCTTCCTCCCCGCTCCTTCCCGTGCTATCATTTCCATTCCGAGGTGTGCAGCCTGCGAGCGGGGCCCTCCCCTCCCTCCTCCTTGCCATGGATCCGCAGAACGCCCGGTTCCTGTGAGTCTGAGCCGAGACCAGCTCTAAGGTAACGGGAGCGCAGCTGTACGAGGGTCTCCGCGCCGGGCACGCTCTGTCTCTGGGGCCGGGCGAGCCGCCCCCCGCGGTGCCGCCGCAGGCTCCGC
>JAWLRI010000165.1:214548-260353 GCA_034781795.1 Crypturellus tataupa
GTGCCGGTCCTGCCTCCTCGGCGTGTGCCGCGAGCGCGGCGCGGAGCGGGCGGCCGGCGGGGAGGGAGGAGCGGCACTCTCGGGGCTCGCGGCGGGGCCGCCCGTGCGATGCCCGCTTGGCGGGAGCCCTTGCAGGGCCCGCTGGAGCTCCTCGAGCAGGTGGCAGAGGCTCCAGCCTGGCCGCTCTCCGCAGGACGCTGTGCGCGCAGCTTCTGCACCACTCACGAGGTTACTGCAGGACACGAGTTACCTCGGCAGGACCAGGGCCTTGGGCATTGGGAGTGGCACAAGTGTTCCGAGTGCTCTGTGCTTCACCTTCCCAGCGATTAGATCTTGGCAGCATCCTTCCCTCTGCCTCCTCTTCCTGCCCTCTCTCCCTGGGTTTGCCCATGGCAGGTCAGTCACATTTCATTCCTGCTGGGCGCTCATGTCCATAGAAGCTTTTTGGGGTGTTTTTTTTGTTTGTTTTGTTTTGTTTTATTTTGCTTTCTTTGAGGGCATCAGTTGCTCTCTTCAAGGTGAGTCTTATCTCCAGCTTCTCTGATCGTGTAACTCAGTTAAATGCGATCAGACTCGTCTGGCAGGACTTTATCAATCCCCAGTGCTTCCTACACAAGATTTCACAACCTCCTGGGATCTTTAATGACTTATTTCTTTTAATATGATGCTTCCTTGCTGAAATAACAGGGCAATAAATGGGAGAAATCCTTCCTTTCCGCTGTTTCTCTAAGATTTTGTGCCTTTGCGTGTCTCCAGTTTTCCCCGCAGTTTCAGGAACCTGTTCAACTTGACTCTGTTATAGCACAGTCTGTTCCAGTAGGCCTCAAGGTGCGTTGAACTGCCTTATGTTCACGCTTCAACTTGGAAGTTTGCAAATGGCCACAAGCCTCCCTGTCTGTTGCATCCAGGGATTACAGATAATGTTCTTAAATGCTTTCATGCTGCAGACCCGAGAGGTGCAAGCGGTGAGGAACATCCTCACGTCAGCTGCTTCTGCCTCTTGCAGCCACGCTGCAGGCAAGGGGCAAAGGCCATCTAGAATAAATCATCAGTGAGGACGCTCTTGTGTATACCCTACCTCTTGTCCTTGCAGAAGACAACCTGGAAGCTTGTGCATATGAAGTGGGAAAAATCTCACCATCTAGACAAGTTTAATGTGTGTTGAGAGGTCAGGCTGGGAAGCAGCTCTGTAGTGTTTAACACCACCCGCCAGCCCAAGTTGTCAAAGGCGTTTGTAGCTTCAGACATATTGACAAGCCAAGAAACAGATTTTAATTACTTTCTTGGCCATTATGGACCTGTATTGTCTTTCATTCCATGGGCTGTGATCTACAAAGTGCCAGGCTGCTGCTGGCCCATAGATTCACCTTACTGGAAGAGCTCCCTCTGTTAAGATCTGTTGATGCAAGCACAGTGCTGAAGATGGAGCAAAATCCCCAAAGCCTGGGAACTACTTAGCACCAAATCACTCTCTGCCCCAAACTGAAGAGGTTGAACATTGCACCAGGATCTTTGGGGAACCTGGACATTGTTCTTCCTCTGTGTTTCTAACCACCATGGAGGGGTCAGATGAGAAATGCTGAGCAGGCTGCCTGTGCACAATTAACTCTATGTGCAAAACAGTATTTTTAAAAAGATCCATGTTGTAACCTGCCTGGAGATGTTTGTATTAGATGCTGTTGGAGGGGAAGTTTTGGTTTTGCTCAAGGTTTCTAATTTTAAAAATTTAGTATTAGTATATGTGTTTTTTACCCAGGTTATACTGGTGAAGCAGGTCTGTGAAAATGCAAAACACAGAGAAGAAGCCTACCAAGCTGAGGATCATATTTGACTGGGGCTTTCCTTGCTTCAGCATTGTTAAGTTTAGTCTATACAACTTTGTGTCTTCCTGTTTTTTTTTCTCTTAATTAATTTATTAATCTATTTTTTCTTAATTAATTTATTTATTTAGCTAAAGATGATCCTGAGTAGCTCTGCTCTTAGTGACACCTTCGTGCAGTCGCAGAGCTGTTTTCAAACCTGCCAGGTTGCACTGAACTTTGATGAGATGAGCCACAACTGGCTTTGTTGCCATTAGCTTAGTGGTAGCAGATGGTGCCAGTTTCTTTCAGGTCATGCCCAACATGAAGCAAACATTGGTTTCCTATTTAAGTCTTTTTTGATATATTTATTTATCTTTAATATCCAATGTTTTGTTGATTCTTGAGGAGTTTAAATAGAGAACATTTATTCTGGGCAACAGCTGGATAGAGATAGGATGCGGGAGAGGAAGAAATTCAGCCGCATGGATATGGTTTCCTAAGTCCTAGGCACAAATTAAGCAATACTGGAGTAGATGGAGAAATGTAAAAGGCAGAGCCCTAGTAAGGGAGTCTCTGGTCATGTGTGGACTTCTCTACCTATATCTCTTGCTGTTAGAAGTTTTAGCACTTCACCCTAATAGAAGGCACCCAAATTGAAGAAATGTCTGTCTTGCAGCTGTAGCTGTTCATGCACCTCATTTTAGATAAGCTGATGCAATCGGCCATTAATGGCAGAGCCATACACCGTCAAACATATTTAATACGGCAAAATCAAGGAGCAAATTTCAGCCCAGTAATCTCTTACTGGGCCTTTTCTTTTCAGTGGCAGTGTTATTTCTTGCAATATTTGATTTAGGGCCAGGACTTCTGGACCAAAGATGAAGAGGTACTTCTGTCTACTCAGTTCTTGGACCTATTTGTGATCTATCATTAATTTGAATTTCATACTCTTGCTGAGGTGCAGAGGTGCAGACTGTGAATTTGCTTGTCGCCAGGATCAAGGTCCTGTGCACTGCGGTTTGGAGGCTTCTTGCTGGAGACCTGCAGCACAACTGGGTGTAGCAGCCAAGCTCCTGCTAACCAGAAGGCTGGGCTGGAGCTTGCAGCTCTGGCTGCAACGCAGCATGTGGTACTAGTGCGGTTGCTGCTGCAGGATCCTCCTGTGAAGCTTGTAAACGACTGTAGCTGCACGTTTGCCATTAAGTATGGAGGGAGAAAGTAGTGCTGGAGCTTACTTTCATCTAGTCCACAGGTCTTTCTTCTGGAAGCTGCCAGTGCTCTGCATCTGGTTGGCAGGGTCGTAGCCAAACACTTTGCCTTCCCTGGCTGAGCAGATTTCCCCTTTGGGCCTCTGAAGTGCGCTGTGAACTAGACTGCCTTTTTGGGATGCAGCGGTACAGAGGCCTTCTGCTGCAGTGCCTAGGGCCTGACCCTGCGGCAAGTATGTGACAGCCTGTCCCAGCTGGCAGGGAGGAAGCTCCTGTCCCCTCAATTCCACTCCATCACCTCTGTCTCCATCCTCCTGGTGCTCTTGTTCTGTGGGTCCAAACACCCCTCCGGTATCTGAAACGGGATATTTTTTTCATCCTTCTTCCTGTGGCCGCACCCAACCAGCTGGCCCTGGACAGGAATGGTGAGGTCCAAATGCCCAAGCTGCGCTTGTCCAGTACAGCGAGGCCAGGGGCACTGCCAGCAGCTTCTCCTACTTTCTTTGAGTGTCCTTGCTATGTGAGACAGGAAGGCTGTAGGAAGGGGGCAGTGTGTTGCTTTCATCTCCCATCTCTGCATAGCCATCTGCTATGTCTGCCTAGGGTTTCCCCTTACTGCCTCTATCCAGCTGCTGAAGGGAGACTGAAGATTGCATTTAGCAGGAGCTTAATTAGACTTTCTTGCCTTTTAATTGATCAAGCATTCCAGAGGAGAGGCTGCAACTATGTCCTGGACCAAACTCAGCTCTGCCATATTCCTGCAGCCCCAAAGGGGTAGAATTTGGGGCCATATGTAGTTGCTCCCATTGTAAGTTGTTCCCCAGCCCCTTCCTAACATGTCTGAACTGAGTCCTTAGGACACTGCTCTGTTTCTGACTCTTCCCAAATAATTATCATGCAATTCACTTCCCAAAATAATGCAAGGTGTGGGTGAGGTGCGTTCGCTTTCTGTGATGTAACAACACCCCTTGCACAACAGAAACACTGGGTGTTGCACCAAACTGCATATGGGGTGATGGCTGCAAGAGTGACTAAGGGGCGTCAGGATGCTGTGTACATTGCAGGTTGTCTTTGGGCTTCTTTCTACAGTCAGTCTGTTTTCCTCTCTTCCAGTGATTCAGTGACCTGGCACCTGCTTTCCCTTCCCAGCCCTTTGTCCTGAGCCTCCCCACTCGCCTGCAGCCAGCTCATCACTTGTGCAATGGGTGTAGTGGGGCAGTTTTCCTTGCAGGTGTCTCTGTGCTCTCTGAGATTACTGCCCTTCTCTGGGGATCCTGTTGTGACGTGAGCTCTCTTCTGTCTTGTTTCAGCTGAGCGAAGTGGCTTGCTCGCTGCCAGCCTTGCAAGATCTAAAGCTGGTAAGTGTCCCTTGGCACCTTCTCTGTAGCTCTTGCAAGGAGATTGCATTAAGGCATCAAGGGCTTGGAGGTAGCCAGCAATTCTAGCTGTGGAGAAATAAAATCCAACTGTTCTAGGTCTGTTGGAGTAAATGGGGTTTGTGCAGTGAGTGTTGCAGCTTTTGGGACCCATCAGAACTCCTCCATGGAGTGTTCTCAATTTCTCCAAGACCCTGCCCTGAAAACTTGGGGATTTTCCTGCAGGTTCTAGACTATTCTCTTCTCTGAGCTCATGAACTCCTGGCTTGCAGCTGCAATCCCAGTTGTTGGCTGCCCAACTATGTGACTGTCTCATGCTATACTAATAGTATGTTTCTCTGCTTGCAGTGATGAAGATGAAGGTGCTACTGTGTCCTGCTGCTCTTTTCTTCCTAATGGCTGTTTTCAGTCTGGAGGTGTGTCATGGTGCCAAGGTGCTGATCATGCCTACTATAGTCTTTGACAGCCACTTGCGAGTCTTCATGCGAGTGGCAGAGGCATTGACTGATCGGGGCCATGACCCTGTGCTGCTGCTTCATGAGGACCGGGATGTAGACACCTACCTGCCGGGTTTCCGCATACAAAGGTACCAGGGCATCTTCAGCATGGAGAGTGCAGATGCCTGGGTGCAGGAAAAGATAAAGCGTGTCTTCCAAGGGAAGATGACCTCTCTGGAGGTGTTCTCCTTTCTGGAGAAGTACCTGGAAAACTGTGACCTGGTTCTGGGAAACTCTGCTCTTCTGCAGAAACTCCAGAATGAACACTTTGACTTGCTATTGGTGGATCCCAATGAGATGTGTGGCTTTATCCTGGCCTACCTCCTCCATGTCAAATATGCTGTGATCTCCACTGGCTTCTGGTTCCCAGCAGAGATTGGTGCCGCTTCCCCCATTGCCTATGTCCCTGAGTTCAACTCGTTGATGACGGACAAGATGGGCTTCTTTGGCAGGACTTGGAATCTCCTGGTCTACACGATCACTCGTGTGGCCACAAAGCTGGTCATCCTGCCCAAATTTGAACGCCTCATGGAGAAGCATAGAGTGGAGCCCAAGACATCCATGTTGGATCTTGTCCATGGAACCAGCCTCTTCTTTCTCTGTAATGATGTGGTGCTGGACTTCCCCCGACCAACACTTCCCCATGTCATTTTCACAGGAGGGATCCTTGCTGAGCCTGCAAAGCCCCTTCCAGTGGTAAGTGCAGGAAAGCTTTCAGCTGTGCTTGGTATTTACTTCAGGAATTACTTGGTGCAAATCTGTTGCTGAGGAGTCTCGTAAATGCTGTGGAGCCTTAGAAGAGCTGCTGTGTTTTGGAGTGCAGCAGGGAGACAGAGAGTCCTGAGCATCATGGGGAGGTAGGAAAGATACAGTCAAGCTGCCCATCCTGAAGTGAGAGTTGGCTGTGCCCCCCATGTCAAATGGCTGATGGAACCTCATCACTGGCAGTGCTACCCTGAGACTGAGTCAGCAGTAGTTTGTTTGTTTCTGTATAGCTGAGGAGGAAATAGGAAGAAACTGTATTGCTTCATCATGATTTAAATTAATCCAGAATATCCTCCTAATCCTATTTTTTGTAGGACAATTCTGCCCTGAAGCTTGTAGTCTTAACCCATGGAAGAGTGTCATCTTATTATCTGATCAAATTCAGTGTTACAAATTCAAATGTACAGGATTGAAAACTATCCCATCTTCCTTATCTTTAAATGGTGGCGTTGGCATTCCAGAGGTTTTCTCTCACTGATACCCTACTATCAGCAGTAATAAATTCAGAGGGCCAAGCTCTTAAACATTCCAGTGGACAGAACAGGACCTGTCTGCTGTTCCTTCATTGCTCTACCACTTTTACAAATTCTGAGGGAAACTCAACAGAATAGTGAAACTCAGGAAGTCAGATAGGGGACTGAAATGGAGGTAAGATACAAATTTCAAATTATCAGAGCTTCCAGAGTATTTAATAGATCACTAATGTTGTGGGTGCCTTTAATTAGAAGGAGGAAGCGAGACTAGATGCTTTAGAATGAAAGTTCTTCAGGTGTGTGTGGAGGGTGCTGACCACTCTTTCCCACGCAGCATGGTCTGTGGGTAATACAGTGCACGCAGGATACTCCAAAAGCTGTATCAGAGGGTGGCTGCCTCACAGGTCTTGCGAAATACCAGTTTGGTCCAATCTGGCCACATACGCACCTGCCTTTTAGAGAAGGGAGTTGTCTGCCATGACGTTACTCTCACGCTTCACAGCTTCCAGAGCGCCCACAGGATGCAGATAAGCCCCAAGCCCTTAATAGGCTATGGCCTGTGTGCTAGCAGGTAGGCACGTCCGTGCCTAGGTTAAGGATGGCAAGGGGAAAGAGAGCTTTTGTAAACCTAGGTGTATCTTAAGAACTCTCCCATCTGAGCAGGAGTTGAGCTTATAATTAAGGTATTTATAGCCTCATATTTGAAACACAGAGATTGAGTGCTCTTTTAATTAGGACAGTAGGGATTATAGAAACATATTTGGGAGGTTCTCAGTAGTCAATTGTTGCTTTTCATAGCAGCTTTAATGTTTCTGAAAGCCAAATGTCAAGGCTTGATTATAATGGATAATGTAATTAACAGAGTCCTCAGTTTTAACTATCAGAACCACCTTGCTGCTTTCTCTTCTTTAACAGTTTTAGCAGTTTTATTGCTCAAAAGAAAGTGTTAAAAGTCAAGAGAAGAGGGGAGGAAAACCCCAAAATCCTGAGCTGAAGGTCCATTGATTTTTGTGCAGGGTTGTTTTAGGTCTTTTTAAGCTTTTCTGCAAAGAAGTTTGCATCCCAGAAGCATCTAACAAAGGGCAGATATTCTCAGAGAACAATGCCTTTTGAAATTCTTCTGTACTGTGATCTTCAACTTTGTAGACTATTGGTTATATTGTGGGTTAACCATCCTATTTTTCTCCTTTAACAATCAGATTTTTTTTTTATCCTCTCCCTTCCCTGGCATGGCAGGGAGCACTCTGTGTGTGTTCTGCAGCAGTCATGCTGACTGTCTTCTTTCCCCTGGCCAGAGAAACAGAGGACTCTACCAGGTACCTACCTGTTTAAGTAGTGTCAGAGAGCACCTCAGAACAAACAATCACCAGCTCTGGTTTCTCACCAAGTTGTAGTTGCCTCTGCCTAACAGATGAGGACTACCTGCTACCTGAATGCAGCTATCCAGGAGAGGTAGGAGTATCCTAGAAAGATGGCAGCCTTCTGCCATCTCTAGCAGCTTTATAACTCAGAGCACTTGTGAGGGATATCAAGCAAGATACTGTTCCTGAAACTGTTTAACTGACATTTAAGCCATTGTCCGGGCCCAAAGCTACAGCCTGACGGTCCTGTCTTATATCGGTGTTGGAAGGTACCCTTGGTTTCCTCACTTTACTCCAGTTTTCTCTCCTGCTCGCAAGTGGGCCCCAGCCTGTGTTTTTAGAGCCCTCCTTACCAAAGAGTAATTGTGAGCCATCCAAGGTAGTAGGAAAATTAGTTGTTAGGCACCTCCCTACCGAGCGCCCAAGCCCCAGGTGCTTGAGCAATTTTTGCCTGGCTGGGTGCAGAAATTGCAGCAGTTCTAGCATTTGTTGCCTGGTCAAAAACACACTGCTTTGTGTTCTGGGTGGATTTGGCTTCAGCCTTTTCATAGAGCATTTTCTACTGGCAGAGACAACAGTGAGAAGATCCTATCTCCAAGAAGGCTACAAGGCAGCTGTGTGTGTTTTGCCTGCAGGGTCTGCGTCTCTGGGTAGAAGCCGCAGATGCAGGTGTTGTTGTTGTCTCCTTTGGCATTGGGATCCGAGCTCTCCCGACTGATTTGGTGGAGAAGATGGCTGGCGCGTTCGCTCGCCTCCCGCAGAGGGTCGTGTGGAGGTGAGGGGAAAGTGACATCCCACTTAACTCAAGCTGATGAAAATCACTATTGAGGGGTGATTCCAGCTCAAAATGCATATTTGTCCTCCATCTCTTGTTTTGGCTGAATTTGTAATTGGTGCATTGTGTGTGTGTGTGTGTGTGTGTGTGTGTGTTTTGTTTTTCTTTAACCTCTTCCTTCAGATACTTTGGACAGAAGCCAAACAACCTGGGTGAGAATACCCTGATGATGGAGTGGCTGCCCCAGAACAACCTGCTAGGTAAGACAGGAAATGTGTATGTACGGCTAGTGACATTCCTAGAGTTTAGTCCAAACCACAGCAAAGATGCAAGGAAAACGGCACCCTTGTGGGTCTAAGTCTATCAATTTCTGACTCTGACCTGTAAATAATATGGCCCTTACCTAATGCTTGCTTGAAGATGTATCTTGACCCCATCTCTCTCCTCCTCCAGGCGCTACTTGTCAAGCTTTTGACTGCCAAAAGCAGGATACATTCCCAAAAGATAACGTTGATGGTTCATCCTCTAAGTTCAGCACACCTGTTTACAAATAAACACAAATCAATGCTGTGTATATGGGTATGCACTGATTTGCTTCTGTTTCTTTCCCCACAGGTCACCCCAATGTAAAAGCCTTTGTCAGCCACTGTGGGATGAATGGCATTTTTGAGGCAATTTATCACGGTGTTCCAGTGGTGGGATTTCCTTTCTATGGGGACCAGTTTGACATCATGACCAGAGTGCAGGCGAAGGGCATGGGTATCCTCATGGACTGGAGCAGAGTAAGAGAAGAGGAACTTCACCAGGCGATAGTCACCGTTATCTCTGACCCCAGGTGAAGCATCCAAAAGCAGTGAGCTCTGCCTTGGCAAAGGCTGTAGGAACCAACCTGTGTTTGTGTTGTCTCTTACACAGCCAGCAGTGGCTTCTGGATCCAGCAGTGTTGCAAACACTGTTCAGCAGGCCAGACGTGTTAGTACCTTGTAATCCTGAGATGCTTGCGTGAAGAGATACTCTAGCACCTGCTGTGAGAGAGAGTGTTCTAGTCTTATTTGACTGTAACTTTCTTAGAAAGCTTTGAGATGCTAATGCATAAACCTCTTCTCCTTTTAATGCCAGTCTGATCATGTAAAGCGAGATCACGTCCTCACCTTTTCATCTCCCTGTTCTTGTCCAAACAATATTTAGCGAAAGCAGTGCAGGCCGTGGATTGCAGATAATTTTCCAGTTGTTTCTCTTTAAGCCAGATTCTTTACTCTTTCCTACATTTGTTACAGCACAGTGACACAGGGCACCCACTGTCTTAGTAGGGAACATCCAATGCCAGTTTCTGAAATGCTGTCTGAGAGCTGGAATTTTAGCTGTTGGAGCTCTCGGCTACTGACTGCAATATAAATTGTCACCACTCGGTACCTTGAAAGATTAGACAAGTCATCAAGTGTGTGATTTGTTTAATGGTGGTAAGATCTTCTGGTGCAAAATCCCTTCAGAATACCACAATCCACATGAATCCACTGAGCTTCTGTTACCATCTTACCAAGAGACTTGGAAGCTTGCTAAAAAAAACCACAAAGTAAAATACAGCCTTACTTGTGCTTTCACAGCTAGTGATTACCTTCAGAGTGGTTTTTGGAGGTGGCTGTGAAGCCAATTCGAGAAGAAATTTGCCACTCTTCCTAGGTATTATTTGGAACTTGAAGGCACTGGTGAACATAACAGATCACTTCTCAGTTGTGAAGTTGCTGTCACAGGGATAACTTTTCATCTTCTTTCTCCCTTACAGCTACAGAAAAGCTGCCAAGTACATTTCAGCTCTGCACCTTGACACACCAATGCACGCTCTTAACAGGACGGTGTACTGGCTGGAGTACCTCCTTCGTCATGATGGAGCACCGTATCTTCGCCCTGCTGTCTATGACTTGTCCTTTCACGAGTACTTCTGCCTGGACATCTTGGCCCTTCTCTTATTGTGTCTGGCTGGCATTGGCTTCGTGCTCTACAAAGCTGTGGTGTGGTGCAGAAGGAAGGGGACCAGCCCTATATATCAAAATGGCCATTGCATGAAAGGTCACCTCACAGAAGAGAAGAAATTGCAATAGTGGCTCAACGTGTTCTAGGGCATGTTCCTTTGCTGTGAAATGAACTTGTGCAGTGCCAAAAAATGCATGGCACGCAGTGATCAGCGGGTCTGGATGCTGCCCTCCTGGCGAAGGGAAGAGCAGGGAGGGAAGAGCATTGTGAGGGCCTGTGTGCACACCTCTGTGTACAGCACCTGTGGGCGGGGACGTGGATTCAGGCATGGGTGGAAATACTTGGCCAGGACTCTGGGAATGGGGCAAGGGTAGGTAGACTTCAGGGAGGAGTACAATTTGTTCCCTTTATATTGCACATTGGTTTAGATGCTGGTGTTATTCTTCTGGCTTTTTGGATCTTCGTGGAGACACTGGAGGTGGGAATGGTATCTTGTGTTTGGTAGGTACTATTTCATCTCTGCCTCATTACCACAAGCCCCAAGAGTTGGGATTCCTTTACATGATGGTGAGGACCTGAGGTATAGCAGTGGCCGGGGAAGGGCAACAAAAGTATCATAACAAAGAGAATGAAATTGGTCTGTTTTAAATTTTGGGGATAATTATTCTTCCTGCTTCCATCAACTCTCTGCAGTCTTGTTTGTGTTGGAGCTAAATTATTATTTTTTTTAATAAAGTTGTTTTCTTTCTCCTGTGTCACAGTTTTCTGGTCTCAGTTTAACGTGAGCCTTTGTCCCTTGTAATGGGATGTTGCTCAGAGCAAGATTAGAGGTTTCTTCCCTTCTTGTCATTGCTGTAACTGCCTCTGCCTGTGGATCACTGCAAATCTTTGCCAGTGACTTCTCTTGGTCTGGGATGATGCCTTCCCTCTTCTGCCTGTGTGATGCCCATGCAATCTCCAAAGCTATGACAAAAGACTAGTTTGAAACAGCTGCAAATGTCAGGACCACAGGAAGCAGAGTGAGCAGCTTGGAGTGATGGTCCTACATTTTGTCTGTAAAAGAAATAAGCTCTGCTCTTTCTAAAGGTGCCCTTTCAGCATGGGCAGGCATGCTGTTGCCCCCTACTTGGAGGCAGGATATGGCATGATGCCTGCATTTTTCTACGCACCCTAGACTCCAAGGGGAACCCACACCTTGCTGCTCTTACACCATCCACCTGCAGTGCAGGCTGGTGATCCAGGTGGTGAGGCTGAGGAATGGATTCCTTGCTGTGCTGTCAGTGGGGGCTCTTTTCATATTATCATTCCCTAGAGAGTCATCTCATTGCTGGGGTTTCTGAGCTCTCTTCTCGCTTGTGAATTTGTTTTTAAATGTGTTTCTTATTGCAGATGAAAGGTGCATTGTCACCTGCAGCCTAGCGAGCAGTGTTTGGCTGGGCTACTGGGATGCTGTCGTCTGAGGCAGTTGAGTTACCGGCTCCTGCACAGCATGGCTACCCAGCCCTCCCTTTCCACCAGCCCTCAGCCTGCAGAGAGGCTATGGCAAAGGTTTGGGACCTCTCATCTGTCTAGGGCAGATGAGAACAGCCTCCAGGTTTAGCTTGGACCCGTAACTATCCAGTGGCATAAGTTGTTGTTATTAAAATTACTGCTGCCTCCTGAAACACCAAGCCTTGTTGTTGTCAGTGGTGAGCTAGGCGCCCCTTCAGTCCTGCCACAGCCTCGTGTATCCTCATGCTTTCTGCTTTGAAGGTGTCAAGCCTGTCCCCGGTGAGCAAAAAGGGAAGATCAGGGTGAGGTGAGCTGCTAACAACTGGCCTGTGGGAGGAAAAAGGCTTTAGACAGGTTAGAAACACTGGCTAAATGGTATGTTTCAGGTTGACTTTTAAAAAATGATAATGCAGAGAGGGGAAAAAAAGATACTAGCACAAGATTTTGCAACTTAACTATCTGGTGGTGGTGGTTGCACCATGGTGGCTTTGAGGGAAATTTTTATTGACACTTGGCTATTTAGATTAGGCTGAATATAGCAAACAGGGAAGTTTGTGACATAGTGACAGAGCTGGATTGCTTTGAACAAAAGGAGAGAAAAGGAGAGAAATGAGACAAATGCTCCATTTGCAAACTGATGCTGTGACTGGATGCCTTGTCCCCATCACCCAGGCAGTGCGGCAAGACTTGGCTTGGCGGTGGTCCGCAGTTTTCTGGGAAAACTTGGATGCATTAAAGATGAGGGCTTCTCTAAACTTCTTGTCTTTATTTCTATCTTATTTTGTCTCTGTTCCTATTAAGAGTATAACTTTCCCTCACTTTACTTTTTTATTTATTGTTTATTCTTTCAATATTGAATACAGAGGGAAAGTAGAGCAAGGCCTGGAGTTAGTTATTAAGTTAAATTATTAATAATGAGTAGCTTGTCACATGGTTTAAAGGCTTGATGGGGAAACGGGAGATTTGTTTCTCAGGAAGCTCTACCTTTGAGATTGCGGCTGGTCTGTGGGCAAGATGCTGTGTGGTTACCTTGTGCACTCCCTTGTCAGAGACGTTGAGACTGCGGTGTCATTAGTAAAATTAAAATTGTGGTATCTGAGGCACCAAGATTTTTGCAAGGAAGAGTAGATTGTAACTCTACTTTTTTTTGAGGGCTGAAAAAGCTCTGAGTAACCTTGGTGAGGAGCAGCAAACCCCGTGGAGTTCTGCAAGCACAAGGCTGCTCTCCATTCTTCTCTTGGTGAGGAGCAGGGGAGTTGGAGTGCAGTGTGGAAACGCCAGCCCTCTCGTCAAAGGGCACAAAGGACACCTCTGGGGGCTGCAGGCGCTGTGGACTCAAGCCAGTTCCTTGAGAGTCCCCTCTGAGCATGAGGCAGGAGGGCCCCATGAGGGAGGAGCGCGTCCCTGGCACCCTGAGGCAGGGCGAGAGCGAGTGGGCCCTTGATGTCCTGGGCTGTGTGGTGACAGCCCCAGTACCTCCCGTGGTGCCTCTGCTCCCTGCCTCTTCTCACTGCTGAGGTGAAGGCGGGAAGCTGCGTGCCTGCCTCATTCCTCTCACAACCACTCTCGATGCCCGTGTCAAGGGCCAGGCGCACTGGTACATGCAGCAGCTCTCCTGGGGTGTTATTCAAGCAATTAACAAACTGCTGCTGCCGCCTTCCCAGTGCCTCACGCATCTCCCTTCCGCATCCGCACGGCAGAGCCTGTTCTTTGGCCCACGGCGGGGCGATGTCAGCTCCCTAGCTTGTTTTTCCAGCCCGGGAAGGTGGTGGCACCAAACTGTGTCAATGAGATTTGGCTAATGCTGAGGAGTTGCCTCCCTTTCCAGGCGAGCATGATATGGCTTGGGCTCTGCGAGAAGAGTGTCTGAAGGACGGGCGCCCTCAGGACTTGAGAACTTTGACTCATCACACCATTAAATGCCAGTGAGCAAAGAGCACCAGATTAAGGAGATTTCTTTCACCTCTGCACCAGGAAATTCTTCTTTAGGGCTGAGGTAGTTACTTGCCCCAGTTCAGCCCCATCCTGGATCCCTGTGGTTCCCCAGGCCAGGCATAGGGGTGAGGTGGGGACAGAAGCCAAGGCCTGGAGAAGCACTGCCTCTGCCCCAGCTGCTGCGAGCCACTCACCTCTGGCCCCTGCTCTCTCTCCTGCGCTGCCCACGCGCCTCTTTTGAGGCTGCAGGCAGGATCTTCCTCCTATGCTTTCCACTACAAATGTGGAAAATCTCTTGTGACTCCATGAGACCTTCTCAGCTCTGGTAGTGGGAACATTTCTCTACATGATCCCTGCAGGTAACTCCTGGGGAAGTCACCAAGATCAGGGCTCTTGCCAGGCCCCTTTGGCTGCCCAAGACAAGGATAGGTAGGGGATCAACTTTCAATTTTTCCCTCCATCTCTGATGTGCAGCCATGTGCCAGCTACCTCTTCTTCACTCCAGACTTGTGGTTGGTGGCACCTCTCCCCCTCAGAGAGGCCGGGCATTGGAGCCTCCCTCCTGGTGAGCTTCTGGGCCTGACTGGCACTCAGTTAAAGGCAGCACAGGCTGAAGGTCAGCTCAGTTCACATTCACCTTCGTCACGAGGCCCACGGCCCTCAGCCCCAGGGGAACACTATGTCACAGTGTGTTTGCATACTTAACTGTGGCTGTAAAGTGGTTTTGCAGGCCCAGTTGCCTAAGTTATACCCAAAATTTGGCCTCTAGGTGCTGCTAGGGAGCTTCATCACACTGCATTTAATACAGTAGATTATCCAACATTGAGCAATTCCAGGTCTTCCTCAGCAAGCTGAAACCCAGTAGGAGAACAGGGAGGCTGCCCAACCTGCAGACAGGTTGCAGGGAGGCTGCAGTCTGTGGTGTGCAGTCTGTGTGGAGGCTGCAGACAGCAGGTGTCTGCAGGTTGGGCAGCCTCCCTGTCTTGAGCAGCAAGTGCGAGGTGGGCACCTGGGCTCACAGGTGCTGCCAGGCCATGGGAAATGCCAGAGAATTTCTTTAACGCACTCTCTGCCTGAGACCCTCAGTCCTTATCTCAGGACTCCCCCATCCCTGGGTAGGGATGCTGCTTACCTTGGGCACCCTGGCTAGGGCAGCATCACTGTGCAGCCAGGCTCTCACATCCTGGAGGTTTCCCAAGCACATGGAGCCATGCGTGTATGGCTGACTGTGCCCTCAGCTGTTCACGCAACTGGTGTGACTTCACAAAACTGGTGAGTTTCAGCAGAGTGTTTAGCAGAAATCTGATGCAAGAATTCTCTTTTTGTTCTTGTTGTTGTTGTTGTTCATGCTTTGTGCTTGAGCAATAAATCAGCTCTAGCACCACCTGCCTCCCCTGCTCGCTACCCGGAGAGATGCTGTGAGCAGAACAGCACTGATAAATCCCTGTTCTAGCGTCTCCTGGCGGGAGCCCAGCAGCGCAGAAACCTGCTCTTCCCAAGCGGTTGCGGGAGCCTCGTGGCGCCAGTGCAAGAGAGAAATGTGAAGCACCAGTGGATTAAAGTGCTCAATACCTTAAAACTTAAGAAATAGTAGAGGTACGGGTTGTAAATTACCAAGTGCGTCGTTTTTGTTTTGTTATTAATTTAACCTTTAGACTCAAGGATTTGTTCCCTGGGACTTGTCTGTAATGGATGAACTTGGAGACATTTGTGAGCTCGGAGCCGAGCTTCTAGAAATATCACTCAGCAGAGCATGATGCTCCTCCTCCTTCAGCATTTAAAAGACTGTTTCTTTATGCTGGCACTATATTGCTTTGCAGCATTTACAATAATTGCCTCTTTTCTGCTCTTATTTTTTTTTAGTTCTCTAATTGAATGCCCATAGGGTTTAATGTTCTATTTTGTAACATGTGACAGTGGCAATTACCCTGATATGGGCAACCTATAAGCCGACTTTAGGTTATGGCTATCTGTCAGCTTTCCATCCTGTGCAACAGTTTAAAAGAAGAAAAAAAAATCCAAGACAAAAAAAATAATATTTTTTTTCAGTATGGTGAATGCTAAAGTCCAAGCTACACTGTTTATTCAGGTTTAGATATGTTTGAAAGTTAGCACAAAAAGAAGCGTAATGACTTAAGTCAGGAGAAAATGCTAGGTTTTAATGATTTTTCTAGAGAAAACACTAAGCCCAAGCACTGAAGGATTATGTACATAACAGAAAAAATAAACATGATGGTTCCTTTGCATTAATTAATAAGAAATTTACAACTTAGACTGATATGTGTTTTCAGATCTATTGATCTGACTGTATTAGTGAATCATCCCACTGAGACTATTCAGGAAAAGGCCCTTCAATTTGTATAGCAAACTGCGAGAAAGCAGTCAGAACAGTTAGAACCCTTAATGTCCACTGGAGATGATACTTAACCAGCTGATCTGATGCTTAATAAATGTGCAAGACCACAGCTTTCATCCAGCAGTTTAAAGGAGGCAATAAATGACATAGTTCTGCTTCTGTGGGCAAGAGGCAGGTGCTGGGAACTCGTCTGAACATCATCTTCCCACCTTTGCTTGAATGGGGTCTCTGCTTCCCTGGGGCTCCCTTAAAGATATGCTGGCATGGTATACGTTGGGGTGGGAGTAGTAGTGGATATTATAGTGCAGGGAGATTGCCTTCTAGAGGAGGGCAACAACATGTTTGTCCCCTGGAAAACACGTGTAGACGGGGCACTAGCAGTGACTGTAGCAGTTCTAGATGCAGGGCGGAAGGGGAGGTGAGGAGGCAAGCTTTTGCCTGTGTTTCATGGTTTGATTTTTCAAGGTTTGTCTTTTCTTCATATGAGGCAGAAATGCCATGGATAAGTTCTCCTATTTTCGCATTTCCCTCTCTGGACATGCCCTTTAGTTTTATGTGCATGTACACTTACATAAAAGTGCCTTGCACCACTGGACAATTATCCCACATTGCACTTGCTCCAGGGTAACCCCATCCAGCTGCCACCTATGAAAAGATTAAGCTGATTATTGTGAATCCTTACGCACACACCCTGGTGGGCATGCAGACCCCTTCCTAACGGTTTTATCTACGTCTGAGCTATTTTTCTTCATTACTTTTCTTGGTCCCAGTGAAAGTAGTGCACAGTGAGGAAAACAAGCCGTGCAAAAGCGTCCACTCCATCCGTGTGCTGCTCCCTTCACCACTAGAAGGGAGAGCCCGTGGGTTTGTAGCATCTTTCATCCAAGATCCTGACCATAGGAGAGGTCTTCCTCTGCGAAGGGGACATAAATACATTTGATTTGAGTTTTAGAGGCTTCAGTGCCGTTTAGCCCGGGGCAGGCGAGTCTGCAGTGTGGGGAACGGAGCCCAGGGTTGTGCGGGGGCAGAACAACAACACCCAACACGCGTGCCCCGTGGGGAACCGAGCCCAGGGCTGTGCGGGGCAGAACAACACGCAACACGCGTTCCCCTGAACCGCAGCCCGCGGGTATAGCGCGAGCGCGGGTGGGCGGAGAGGCCGGGCGGCCCGCGATTGGCTGCGGCGCGGGGGTTTATCCGCGGCGCGGGAGCGCGGCTCCCGGCGGTTCGGGTAGGATGTCGCTCAGCTTCAACCTCTCGGCGCTGCCGCCGCTGCGGCCCTGGGACTTCGAGCGGCGCTTCGACGGGCGCGGCGCGGTGCGGTGGGCGCAGGACAACTGGTGAGTGGCGGCGGCAGCCCCGAGGGGCGCCCGGGAGAGCCGGGACGGGGTGGCACGGCTTTAGGAATGGGATGAGGAGGAGCTTTAGCGGCTGTGCAAGTGCGGCAGGCTGCAGGCAGAGCCGTCCCTTGCTAGATGTGGCGCAGCCGGCGCACACAGCCATCCAGCTGTGGTCTTCCCTGCCAGGGGTGCAGGTGAAAGCAGACACCGGCAAAGAAAGGAAGCTACCCGGAAAAGGGCAGGTGCTGGAGCAAGAGCACTTGCTCTGATCTGCTTGGAAAGGGCTCAGGCTATAGCTGGAAAATGAACTACCTTGTTATCTTAAGCTGCTGTGCTTATTTTCAGTCTGGCTCAGCCAGAACCTACCACAACTTGATACTGGCCAGAAGCTGTTTCTGATGCAGCTGGCCTGAATTGTGGAGCTTGCGCTGCATGAATAGCCCCAGCCACTTGAGTTCAGAAAGAGCTATTCAGTGCAAAGTAGTTCCTGCTATTTCAAGTGAGATCTTAGAGAGCAGCCTCCTGTCCATGTGTTGAGCTTTATTTAAACTGTATCTCCACATGTTTCCTTGGAGAATTTCTTGCTTTACCCCTTCAAACACACACATTCATATGGAAACCGGCTGAACAATAAATGAACATGCTAGGCTCCAAGGCTGTCTTACTATTAAACTTTCTATGCCTTTTGAAATAATCGATGGGGCAGATCTTTTTTTTTTTTCTTTTTTTTTTTTTTTTTTTGTAGCTAATGAATCTTTTTGCCCTTATAGTTACGTCTTTTATAAAGATACCTACCTCTTCAGTATTTCTCTTTTGCTAAGGGAGAAACCCTACCGAGCCCTCCTGCAACTTATATTTTATAAGCCTGTTTACATTACAACCAATTTGCTGCTCATTTTGGAACTGAGGATTGACTTGCTTGCTTATGTTAAGCAAAAATATTTATAGTTACTCAAAACATTATCAGTGTAGATATATTTAAATCACTGATATATATTAATTGTTGTCTTTCTTCCAATAGTGCAATTTTGCATTTTGGAGTGCACAACTCCTTTTGTCTAGCACAAGCATGAAAGAAGGAATTTTTTCCTTTGCCTTCCCTTCATCCCTTCACAGGAGATGGTGGGAGGAAGGCTCTGTGTGTGGTTTTTTGTTTATTTGTTTTTGATTCTTCTCCCCTCCTTTTCTGCAAAACTCTTCTGGTTATGTTAGGCTGAAAATGGCTCTGTGTGTAAACTTCTGAAGGGAAGTTCAACCCCTTTCCTGGTTGACATATCCTCCTACCCTGGGCTTTAGGGACAAGAAGTGCCATTCAGATGTAGGAGAGGCAATCATAATGGGACACAGAGCATGGAAGTGGGTTTGCCAGTGGAGTAGTCCAGGACCTGCAGCCTTAAGAGAGGGGGCTGCAAGGGGGAATTGGATGAGTTATTCCTCAGCTGTATCTTTGTTCCTCTGGGTGGAGATTCATGGAGTTGCTCATGCCATGAAGCAGCCTTGCTGAATGTACACTTGCCCTCTGAAGTGCCCTCGCTGAGTAATCTGCCTGCCCAGCCAGACTGGCCCTCCGGCTCCTGCATCCCACAGATCTGCTCTACACGAGCCTTCCTGCAGGCCCTGCCATATTTACAGCCTGTGAGAAGGCTCTGTTCAGAAGCAGAAGAAATGCAAGAGTATGAAGGTGGGCAGTGTGGTGCCCCATCTCCCAGCAGTGCGAGTAGTTTTGGAGCTAGCTCAGGTGGGAGATCAGGAGAATAAAGGAGTCAACACCCACCTCACCTGGCAAGTTCTTATGCTGCTGCTTCTGAGCTGATGGAAAGAGCATCCTCTACCTATAAGTGCCTGTGGAAAGTCTTGTGTAAGTCTCTACTGAGAATCCTGCTTGCAGCTGATTAGATTCTGCCTTTCCCAGGCAACTTCTGTGGGAATCTTCATGATATAACAGCCCACTTTATTTTTTCTGCAGTCCCCACGATTTTTCCTTGACAGCTCAACTCGCTATTAGGGCAAGCTTCTTGTGAGTAAGCCCAGCCTCAATAAGAGGAAGGGAAGTGCTGTATTTTTTGGTGAGGAAGAGCTCAGATGGGGTGACAGGAGCCCTCTTGGGACTAGGAGGGAAATCTTGTGTTTTCCCTGACCACTACCATGTACTGGTTTGTCTGAGAGCTCCCCTCTTCTCCTTTGTTTGCAGGCAAAAGACTTTCTCATTCTCTGTAGCTTATTTGATACTGATCTTTGGAGTCCAGCATGTCATGAAGGAACGGACAGGCTATAAGCTGCGAACACCACTGGTCTTGTGGTCCCTCAGTCTGGCCTTGTTCAGGTAAGAGCCTTTGCAGAAGCTGGAGGCAGCTGCAGACTTTCCTTGTAGAGTGGGTTGATGAGAAGCTTTGGGTATCCACCATATCCTTAGGAAAATCAATATTCTTTCCCTTTGGAGGTCCTATCCCATAATCATCGGTGAGAGCAGAGGTAGCTATCTCCCCACCAGAAACACTGCAGCCGGTGGAGTGAGTAGCAGATGATCTGCTGCATAGGCAGGTTAGTGTGGGTAGGAGCTGGATGGGCCGATGAGGCTCCTTCCCAGCAAACTGGGGACTGAAACATGGCCCTTTCAAGAGAAAGAGATGACGGCCAGTTTAAGACAGAGGAGCAGTGGTAGTCGGTAGCTTGTTTAGCTGTTCCTGAGACTGTCCTCATGAAGATAATATTTGTGGGTGAAGAGCTGCCAGAGGATGCTGTGGAGCCCGGGGCATGGTGAGCTGCTCACAGCTTTCACTTCTCCTCTGATTTTCTTGCAGTGCTATTGGGGCCCATCGGTGCTGGAAGCATATGGCCTTCATTGCCTCTTCAGAGGGATTTAGACAACTGGTGTGTGATCAGACTTTCTATGTTCACCAGATCACCAAGCTTTGGGCCTATCTCTTTATGCTGAGCAAAGTTGTGGAACTGGGTGAGTCACAAACATTTCCTTAACCAATGTGTTTATAATTCCTTTGCTCTTTCTACATATCTCTCTCCAAGTGTTACTCCCAGAATGGAGCTGTCTGGCTTAGCATGTGCTGTTTGCTTTCTCTCTGACCTGTTGCTCAAATATTCTTTCACTATGGGGCTACAACCTGACATTATTGCTCTGGTTTAATATTCTAGCCAAGTACCTGGAACAGACAATTCTGCAGTGAGTAGATTGTGGTGAGGTGACCTCAGGCAGCCAGGGAGGCCTTCTTACCTGCAAGCATTTTCATTCTTGGAGTAGAAACTCAAGGGAAGTTTTGGGAAAATGTGTAGTTCATTAGAAATAAAAGTGCTTACAGCAATGCAGAGGGTTTGAATAAGTCAGTGGAAAGTTTTTCCTGGAAAGGATTCTAATATTGTCTGATGTTTTGTGTTCTTGCAGCAGGGACTAACCTGGAGTCAAGGCTAGTTCCTTGAAGAAGAGCAGGGATTTGAAAGCAGTAATCAGATTGTTGGCTCTTACCAACTGGCATTTGAAGTCACTCTGATGAAATTGTTCTGTTCCGTTCCATACATACAGACTGGGAAGCCTGGAGGAGTCGTGTTTATTGATATTAAACAATCTTCCACTCTTAACTGAGTCCTTGAGCAACATGTAAATGTAAAACAGGAATATACACAAGCAGGACTTCTTTCTACTCAGTTTCCATTTAAGTGTCTGAAGCGCTCTGTGGATAGAGGTATATAAGTTGCTGGGGAAGGGTACTCCAGTGGAGGTGTGCCTGTACGGGTTTTATCAATGCAGACAAGACTAGCAAGACCCTAGTTTTTGCTGAGATCAACCTAAAGCCAAATCAAGCCAAATAATAACTTTATCATTCTTGCTCAATCTTTCTGCCTTGCCCAAAAGTCTGACTGCTGTGCTTTTACCTGAGTAACAGTGCCTCTCTTTCCCAAGGTGACACTGTGTTCATTGTTCTCCGGAAGAAGAGGCTCATCTTCCTCCACTGGTACCACCATGTTACTACACTCATCTACACCTGGTTTGCCTATAATCAATCAACACCTGGCACGGTCTTGTTCGCTGCCATGAACTACACTGTCCATACTTTCATGTACTCCTACTACGCCGTGCGAGCAGCAGGCTTTTGGGTGCCCCGCTACATTGCCATAGCAATAACCTTTTCACAGATCCTGCAGATGTTGGTAGCTGTGATAGCAAACATCTTAATTTTCTTCTGGATGGAGCATGAGGTCTTCCACACCTGCTGGTCAGGCGTTTTATTTTCAGTCTTGATGTACCTCAGCTATTTGGTGCTCTTCTGCAACTTCTTCTACAAGACTTACCTGACAACTGCCAAGAAATCAAAGGAGGAGTAAAACTGGGGAGGTAGGAGGTAGATGGGGTGATGGGGGGTGGGTGGAAAGGGGAAATTTTCATTCCTGTATGGAGCTTGGTGCCTGATGGGGCTGCTGTGGTGATGTTTAGGAGGAAGTCATTCTCTGGATGAATGCCTTCAGGTGAACTTGTGCATTGGCCTTTGGTGAGTCTGCCTTGAAACAGGTGAATCACCAGAGTGCGGTGCAAGTTGTCTCACGCTGATCATGTGAAGAAAAGGAGAAAGGAGAGGCTGGAGTTATCGAAACTATGGTTCTGCATTTTCTATGCTGTTTGCCTTTTTCATGTACCAGTCAGATTTGCAGTATGCATTACAATCCTTAATGACTGCTTGGATCCTGCATGGCACAAATTTCATCTTGGGAAAAGGTGAGGAACTCCCTCTGAAAGCAGGGGTTATTGCTCTGTCGTGCCTCGTTCTGGGAGATGGGAGGAGAACAGAGCCCAAACCTTGCTGCTGTGTGCTGGGAAGCCCCTCACAGGGTTTGGGGTGGAAGAAGGTGTCAGTGGCAACAGCACTGACTTGGAAAGACACTGCTGTCTTTTAAAGATGTGTAGGGAGAGAGCAGGAGAACAGGAGTACCTTTGTCACCACAGTTCCTAAGGAGCCAAAAACTGTAAGGCTTTTTGAGAACTCTTTCTTTTCAAACCAGCTACTGCCTCTGGTAAAAAACGGTGCTTTTTGATTAGCAGCTAGTAAGAAGAGGGAAGCATTCCCTACCTCATCTAATGTTTCTCTTGATTCTTTCCTATGTCATGATGAAGATCCCTCCCTGCCTTTTTACACACTTATCCTAGGAGGATGCTGGGAGGTGAACAGCCCCTGACCTGCAGAAAGCCAGACCTCAAAATAGGTAGCTTGAAAGTGGACCTGATCCCTGAGTGGCTCCTTGCAGCTTCACCTCATGAAGCTCCCGTGGCGCCGCTTGCCTCAGGTGACCATGAGCACCCTGCTTCCTCACCCCCCTCTGGTGCGGGCAAAGGGCTGGTGCTGTCACAGCTCCCTCGCCTCTGTTGCCTCAATGCCTGGGCAAGGGCACTACAAAAATGTGGGTGGGGGGGCCTAGGACCAAGGTCCTCCTTGCTGACCTTGGGCTGAACTTGACTCCTTGCTGACCAAGGGCTGTCCCTGATGGCCCCTGTCTATGCTGCACGAGTAGTAGAAGGCTGTCAGGACCCTCCTGGAGGAGGCTTGCGTGCCACAGCCCCAAGGAGCTCAACAGGGTCTTCCTTTAGTGCCACATGCTCACCCAGAGCCCTGGGTGATGAGCACTGGTGGCCCCATTAGCCAAATCCCAGCCTCTGTCTGCAAGAGCACAGAACTTCCAGCTGAGAAAGCAACACTACAAATGTGGGCTGCACCAAAGGAATACCCTGAGCTTGTGCTTTACTTGACCTGAGTAAATGCTAAGCCTTTTGATGCTAGTTTAAGCTTTACCTCCTGCGCTGCTGATACAGATAGGAGCTTCAGGGCAACAGGCTCATCAGCAAGGAGCAACAGAGCTCGGCCCTGGGTCTCTATTCATCTTTCTTGCATGCTCTGGCTGCTGCAGCAGAACCTTTACTTACCTCCAGTGCAAGGCTCAGTAGCACATTGAGCCAAGTTCAGAATTAGGAAAATTTTAATGGCTGTTATCTTGACTCCGTCATTCATATAGTATTAAACATTGTATTTAAGTTGACTTAAACCTCAGGAGTTGAGCAGAGTCCAGTCTGGCTTATCTGCAGAGCACCTACAGCCTTGCTACAGTCACGGCTAGGGGACAGCCCTGAGGGGTGCAGGGGTTGGGGTCTGTTCAACAGTTCAGCTACAGCCACAGCAGCTAGGCATTGAAATACGAGGGTTCCAGAACCAGGCCAAAAACTTCCAGTGTGCATTTGGGAACTTTCACTGTGTGACATATAAAAATGATTAATAAATATGGTCCTACCTGGATGGCTTTCCTTATTTGCTGCTTTGAAGTTTTCTAGGGATATGGGGAGGGGGGAATGATTCCAACTTTTTTTATTCCAGCTTTTTTTTTTTATTCCACATGTAAAAAGAAACCTCAAGCAGGGATTAGAAAGCTTGTCCTCACAGCTGTTGGTGGTAATATGCTACTGCTGACCCAATATAGCTGGAAAAAACCTTATGATTACAAAAAGTCCACTGCAATTTTTAAACATTCTTAGCTGCTAGGGCAGAAATCTGGTCTTTGGAAGTGGTATCAGAACTCCACATGGCCCCAGGATAGTTAAACTCTGGCTGGGACTCTTTGGATGTGCCAAGCTGGCCCTAAGGATAATGTGGATTCCCTTGCTCTCAATGTGTGGGATGGACTAGTTAGGCTCATCTCCTTGCGAAGGGATGTAATCGCCTGGATGCTAGTCAAATTCCTGCTCCATTAGGGGTGATCAGGGAGCATGTCTCAACTCTGGCCTTTCCCATGCCTGAGTGCACAGGTGCTAAAGGTGGTAGTGAAAAGAAAAATTAGAGCCATCTCTTCCAAGCATCTACCCAAGCTCAGTTTCAAACATCTCCAGCAGAAGCCTGGTAGTTCACAGCCAGTCTTCATTTTGAGACTGTCTGGAGAAGCCATGGTAAGAATTGGTATGCACCAAGCAAGAGATGTCAGGAAACAATTTCCCACTATGTTAACAGCAAGAGACTAACCAAGGACGTTGTTGTGCTGCTTTTCCACAGAGAAAACAGCGATGGTAGCTGCAGAGAAGACATGACTGTTTAGCGGATTTTTCACTATCCTTCACAAAGAGACAGCTATGAGGAAATGGGTAGCACAAGCTAGTGATAAGAGCGACAAGTCAAGCCTTGAAGAGGGAAAGCACAAGCAAGGGAGTATTTAGATAAACAGGAATTTTTCAGACCACCTGGGTCTGATGAACTTCATCCATAGCAAGCTCACAAACGTTTGCTGTTATACTGGAGAAATGCTGTGGGACAGTGATGCACAGAAAGATTGGAAAACACAAGCTTTATGTCCACCTTCAAAACGGGGAACGGGGCAAGAGATCAACTGCTGGCAGTTGATCCTTCCCTCCCCCCCTCCCAAGACGCTGGAACAAACATCTCCTATTTGTAAGCAGTGAAGATGAGCAGGAGCCATATGAACTTGTCAGGAACTATCTCTGATCAAAGCAATCTCATTTTCATTTCTATGACAGGGGAAGAGCCATGGTGAAGATGAGCAGTGGCTGCTGTTTAACTGAATTAATAAGGCTTCTGACATTGTCTCATGCACTAAGCTCTTAAGCAAGCCTGAAAACCATGATGTAGACAGGATGTAGGGTAAATACAAAATGGCTGTGCAGTTGTACCCACAGGGTTATCCATGGTTTGCTGTTGAAAAGGAAGGGGAATGTTGAGTGAAGTTCAGGGACATCTGTTCTGGCTCTGGCTTTGTTTAGCGTTGCTACTAATGACCTGGATGATGGAGCAGAATGTACACTTGCTAAATCTGCAGATTGGGAAGTGTCCCGTGTCAAGGTTACTGTCCTAGCAGGTCTCTAGAATAAGCAGGACTGTGCTGACCCCCCTGCTTGGGTGGCAGTGTCAAGGAGGTGCAGCTATGGAGGTAGTGGGGACCTGGGGCAGAGAAGGCCCTGGAGCAGATCTGCAGAGGCACTGCTGTCTTTATGCTGAACATGCATAACAGCCACGTCCTGAGCACCTAGGAAGGCAGACAAGTGCAGGCGGCCTGGTGGTAGTGGTTCGGCTGTGTCAGGAAAGCAGGTGGCATCTGGGAATGTGGGAACATCTCCCAGGAAACTCATTTCCTTTGTGCAGTTTGTGCAGCTCAGAGACCAGACTGGATTGGCCTAAAGGTAACTAAAATGACTGCATGGAAGGCCTCAGATTGAAAAATCAGTAGCTAAATGAGGTCTTGACTTCTCCCTGCTGGCTGCAACAGGATATGGTGAGAGCTGTGTGCTGAGCCGGCTTCTTGCTCCCTAGGTGCAGGCACATCTTTTGTGACTGGCTCCTGCAGGACCCAGCAGCAGCCAGGCCACCCATCCCAGCAGTGTGTCCCTGCTTACTCACTCATGGGCTTCCCTTTCGCACCAGCCATCCCTACCCAACCCCTTCTTCTCTGTGAGGATCCCACAAGCAGCAAAGCAACACAGAAACTGTTTGCTCAAGGGAGGTTAGTACAGCAGTCTAAACGAGAAGGAAGATCCCATGTTGTTATTGATTTTGCCTGGGGAGAACAGCAGGGAAAATTTCCGTCCTTAGCCATGTAACCCACATGAAGGCAAGGGGAATTTCCCTTTGATTCTTCCTCCTGGCAAAGCTGTGTCTTTGAGCCCCTTGTTGTGGCTTTGCTGTGCTCCTTCCTACCCCAAGCTGAGTGTGGACATAGGGAATGGGGTGACAGGAAGGGCAGGCTCCATGTGGGAGGAAGAAGAGGAGAGGGGAGCTCCCTTGTGGCACCATCTGGCAGTAGTTACTGGGGAGGGGAAATGTGGACTCAGGTGTGAAGCAGGCTTTGCAGGGGAGGAAATTAGAGAGGACCAGGAGAGCTGCAGGCCCTTTCTGCTTCCCTCAAGAGAAGAGCTTGGCCAGAAGAGAGAGCTGAGGCAAAAGCACCAAGGTGTGTTTGTTTGGTGGGAGGACTCTTGGCGGGAGCCTGCTGCACAGGACAGAGCCTAAAGCAAAGCAAGCTCAGCAGCACTGAAGCTTAGAGCTAAGATCTAGATCTGGTTGCTTTTGCACTATCTATGTTTTATTGAAAGTCTGTGCTTGATCTTTGAGCACATGTTGCAGAGCAGAGTTGTGTTCTCCTTCGTAGCAGTTGCAGCTAGGGGTAAAGTGGCTCCCTTGTTTTGGATTAGCCCAGAGCAAAGCGTGGTTTTCCTACGGTGGTGCTGGACCAACATCCGCATCTATGCTGCGTGTGGAGGGGCTGACCTGCCCCAGGCTGCTGGATTGAAAAGCAGCGGCCTCATCCAGCCTCCCCAGGCAGGAGCCTGAGCCAGGAGAGGCTCAAGCTGCCCGCTACGGCAGGCGCAGGTCGTCTCCCCTGCGCTCCTGAGGAGCCACGTGTTCTGGTCTGTGGGTGCATCGCCACGCTGCTTCCTGTAAATGGCAGGCCCCTGTGTGACTAGGGCTGCCTCGCCGGTGCTCACAAGAGACCCTCGCTCTCCTGCAGGCCGCTGCTGTGTGACTTCTGATCCTGTAGACACAGGCTCATGCTCTTAATAACGAGGCAGGCAGAAGCCTTAAAGGGATTGTGCCAACTTTCATTTTATTTTATTTTTTGAAAGGGGATTTGGGAAAGGATAAGGGGAGTTGTGCAAGGGGGAGTTTATCATTGCAAGAAGGAGCTCTTTGGATGTACATGGGCAAAGGAATTCCTACCTGGCTGGAAATGACTGAAGCAGTAAAGCATTAAAGGCAGATCACTGCCTTGGTGGGCATGCTTGTTCTATGGGGTTTTTGGTTTTAAGGTCTACTTCATAGGTTATTCCATGTACAAAACAAAAAAAAAAGCATATTTTAATATATATGTCTATATGTATTTGTGTATATATATAAAATATATACACACACATATTCTATATCTTTACAACTCCCAGTCCCTAAAGGCTTCAAGGCCATGCGTATATATGCATTATAAAGAAATATGCCAATCTACTGAGTCAGCACTTTCCTTACCAGCTGCAGGACTGGTGTGATAAATAAATGAGCAAGTTGTCTTTAACTAAAATCCAACAACCTCACACAAGTTTGGGGAGAGGAGGTCAACCAAGTGTTGAATAGCAGCACCACGTTGCCCTGTCCCTGGCTGTTTCCTTCATCTGCTTTGTCTGGCTGCTTATGTTTCCTGGGCCCCCTTGTCTCTAGGGAAGGGAGCAGGGAACCCTCACACCTGGAGGGGTTGGAGGGTCAGACTGAAATACGCTCAGGTTTGCTGCCCACCTCACATGTCAGGGGCTCCTATTTCCCTGCAGGGATTCCAGTAGACTTTTGTTTTTTTTTTTTCAACAAGAGGGAAGAGGTTTGATGGGCAAGAGGGGAAGGGATTTGGGAGGGGAAAGACAGTCAAAATTCACCATACGATAGTTAGACAAATCTTCATAGAGGTCTGACTGCCTGCTTGCCTCTATCTCACTCTCTTTCACTCTTTCACTCTCTTTCTCTGCAGGACGTACGATGTTGTAGGGCTAAAGGTCTCCTTTTGTCAGGCTAAGGTCAAGTCCCTGGGTAGTGGAGGGCAGCCCTTCATACAGGCCTGTCCACAGCGTATTGGCAGGGGCTCAGGTTGGAAGCTGCTGTCTGCACCGCCGGGTAAGTGAAGTTGGCGTGCTGCTTCGCCTTCAGCCTCAGGCTGGCCAGACTAGAGTTGCACGTGTCCCTGTACATGTAGGGGCTGGCTGTCGAGGCATAAGGACAGGCACTGGATGAAACGGCGGAGTTGAGGCTTGGGCTGTTCAGGTTGTTGATGTTTCCCAGGTTGTTGAGGCTAGAGCCTGGTACTCCGGTCACTGCCGAAGGGACCATGGAAGAAGGCATGGTCATGGAGGCGATGGAGCTGGGTGGGGAGAACATGGGCTGTGAGGAGAGAGGACTGACATTCATGGAGTTGAAGAAGGGGAAGCTCTTGGCCGAGAGGGGGCTGGTGGCAAGCCCTTTGGTGGCCCAGTTGTTGTAGGAATAGCTAGAATACATGTCATCATAAGGCTGCATCAGTCCGTTGAACTGGGCTCCAAAACTATTCTTGCACAGTTCAGCCTGCTGGTTCCTCTCCCGTTTCCTCCATTTGGCTCTGCGATTTTTAAACCAGACCTGCAAGTGAAAGATGAGGGGAATCATTCCAGGTTATCACCTGGAGGAGGCTCTGCCTCAATCCCTTGGCCCAGCAAGGCCAAGAGCAGTGTAGATACCGGAACGCTTCCCAGGGAGCTGGTCAGGAGGGAGAGTGAACTGCAGGAGTGGCTGGCTGTGTCATGCCTGGGCTGCAGTCATCCCCAGGAAAGAATCATCACCTAGGTCTAAACCCAAGCATTTCTACTTGCAATGCACAGAATAATCCTACAGTATTTGAGCCCATTTAATGGGTAATGGTCATGGTGTACTGTAGGCACTTGGTCCTACCCTGTTGCATGGATGTTGGTGCCAGACAGTGGTGCTGATGCTCTGGAAGTGGTACATTCAGCAGCCTCCTCCCAGAGCCCTTTCAGGTGTCTGCTGTAGCTGTGATGGGTTCACTTGGCATAAACTGATGCAGGAGACCAAGGAGTCTTATGTCTGAAGTCCGTTTCTCAGTCGCTACTGAAAGGCTGGAAATCTGTAAATGTGTCCTTGTATAGGCCAAAGCAAATGCATATGGCCTTTGAGATCTCCAGTCCTCCAAGACCTGCCTTCTGTCCTATCTCACTTAAATGCCTTTCACATGGGAGAAAAGAGAAGAAATCCTTGCTGTATTTCCAAGTGACCCCAGCCCAGGAGGAGGGGTTGGGGCTGTGTACCTTGCATACAAGGCATTTAGGGGATGTGATCTGAGCTGCAGGAAATCAACTCCCTTGTTTTGACTTCATCTTGACTTAGCTGTGGAGGGATGTCAGAAGTCAGGAAAAACTAGCAGGAAAACTGTTAGTGTTAAAAGGACTTGAATAACACAACTTCCTGGACCATGGAAGCTGCTGGAAGGCTATTCACAGTGCAACCAGCTCGTATTTCTAGCAGCCGAGAGAAACTCCCGTTCCAGCTGGAGCACTGCCACGTGAGGCCTGTGACTGCCCTATAGCTCAGGGTACCCCAGAGGGTGCCCACACTAACAAGGCTGAGGCTGGGGGATGTGGGCACAGAAAGGCAGACTTGTGTCATGGCCACTTTCCACCCCACAAGCTAAGGGCATGTTAAAGGACAAGGCAGGTGAGGGGATGCAGCCCTACCCGGACTCGTGCCTCTGTCAGGTTGGTCCAGACCGCAATCTCCTCCCTGGTGCTCATGTCTGGATAGCGGTTCCTCTGGAAAGTGGCTTCCAGCTCCTGGAGCTGCTGGCTGGTGAAGTGAGTCCTCTGCCTCCGCTGCTTCTTCTTAAGCGAGCCGTCCTCGGCGTTGGAGTCGTCCGTCTGGTTCTGCTGGGACTTCTCTGTGTCTGTGTAAGGAACAAAAGACGGAAGAAATCCCCAGGGTTGGTACTGGGGCTTGGATGCGTTCAGTGGCATCTGTCCTCAGGGTAACCAGCATGTGCCCTGTAAGGGCCCTTCCTGCTGCCATTGCCAGCAGCACTGATGGACTAGGAAGCCTCCTGTCCCCCTTCCCTTGCTAGCAGTGCAACGGGTATCTGCCTCTTACCAAAACTGCTCCCCTGACACCGCAGTTTGCCCTAGCTTAACTTGTGTAATGGATACGAAACCTGGACAGGCTGATTTTTTTTCATTCACTGCGGTCAAGGTGCTCCCTAATCCTCCCGAGTTCAGCTCATGTCAACAGAGTTTAAACCATTGGGATGGTTATTTTCTTTTGCTGTGGGTATTTCTGTGTTTTCCTGCACCATTTGTTTGACATCAGTTCTAAGCTAGATTCTGTTACTAAGTGGAGTTTTTCTTCTGCACCTAGATGACAGGGGAAAGGACAGAGAAGGTAGCCAGTGTGGGTCACAGATGTTGGATGAAGTGGGAGTTCGTGTCACTTCGCTCATCCTTGAAAAGTATCCCAAGGCTTTGTGTGATCACGGCAGAACTTACCTCGGTTGGCTATTTCCAGCTGTGCTGGTGTCTTTCTGTCTAAGACCTCTTAGAAAAGTTGAAAGGAAACACACAACAAAAAGTTCAAATAGGGTTTTTTTGTTGTTGTTTTGTTTTTAATGATTGTGATCAAAGGGTTTGAAGCTGCAGAGAGGTGAAGGGGGAAGGCAAATTGCCAAAGACAGCAAGTTGAAGATCATCTTATGCAGCTTGAGAAGTGCTGAGTTTTAGTCTTACCTCCCCCCACTACCTCACACCTTGTCACTTAAGTGTACTTTTTATTATTTTTTTAACATAGGACAAGGCTTCTCCTAGACCTTACCACAGTGTATTTCAGCATCTCTCTTTCTACCCTGCCCTCCTATTTGGAGATTTCTCTCCTAGAGGAGATGTCTCCTGTTTCGTTATTCCTTCAGTGAATGCTTTCAAAATCTATCCAGTGTTGGCACTGCTGCCAACCCAGCCCCTGCCTCACCAGCGAGCTCTGCCGGTCAATAAGCTCAGGCCCCTCTGCGCCTCCCCAGGCTGTGCCTTGGCTGCCCCCACTACGGCTGGTGCTGCTGCTGCGGTGGCGCTCGGCAAAGCCAGGAGCCCTCTGTGCTGCAGCCCTTCCTGGGATGCCACTACCCTCTGAAGTGGGGCAGGGCACGAGGACAACTTTGTTTCCTGCAGCTAGTGTCACAGCACAGTCACTCGGACAGTGAAGGGAGGACTGTGAGTAATGAAGCACAGGGCTTGCACTTCAAAGATCTGCTACTGGGATCAAGGCAAAACCTAGTACAGTAGAAAACTATTCCCGAGAAAATAAAATACTTCTGATGTTCAACTTCTGCTGATGATGATCCAGCAGCATGGTAAAATATGTTTTTCAATGCAGGGGGCAGGTGTTCCTATCCAGGGGGAAATATTCAACTAAGCTAGGTAGATGTCATTGGAAACAACTGCCTGCAGTGCCATTAGGGAGAAGGAACTAACAGGAAATCGAGATTTGCTCTCTGAGATTCAGATGCAAGTGGTTTGGGGCAGGAGGAAGCTCTTTCTGTGGAGCAAGGCAGGTGCAGGAGTCACAGAGAACACCTGCAGGAGAAACACTGCTTTTTGTGGAGCTAGGCCTGGGCAGAGCCTGAGGAGATTTGTTCCTGTCCTCCTGTCCAGCTCTCCTCCCATCCGCGCTGCCTGATGAAGCCAACAGAAAGGGGTGTTACAAACCGCTCCATGCCCTTGGAGGTCACTAAGGATCTCTGTGAGCTCGGCTGGGAAAGGCAAGCACTATGCTCCACTCCTACCCTGTGCAGGGTCTCTCCTGCAGGTGAAGGAAGGGAAGCCAAGGAGAAGTAGGGCTGCTGCTTCTGCGAAGGGCAAGAATTTCCAAAAATGCAGTCGTGCTCTGCACAGGCAGCACAACCCTCCCTGCTCTTGCTGACAGTGGTGGCATGGGCCCTGCTGGTGTGGACGCTGCCTGCCTCTCTGGTGTCAATACGCAACCTGACAGCTTTTGCGTGCAGGTAATGCTGGCAAACAGCCACCTCCCAGACCAGTTTTATTTCTAGACTCGTTAAGACAGTGGGGAGTGACGTACCCAGGCAGCAAAGCATTTATTGTCAACTTAAAATAGGCTGTGGAATATGTCTCGTGCACGTTCGCCCCCTCAATGAAACTACTGCAGTCATAGCTGGAATTAGCTGCTCAGGCTACATGGAAAAAAGTCAGCAGCTAAATTGGCAGTTCTGTGCAATGAGATGGTGGGCTCGATAGGGAAGGCCACTTGAATTGAGATGAATGCTGTGCATCCAAAACAGCTGACTAGGAGCCACCAAGCTTGGGAGTTTGCCCAACTAAGGTACACGTGCGGTGAGGAATTCAGCTGGTGAATTCTCTGGCCAGAGCTGCCCCAGGGTGACTCCCTTTAGGGCACTTATTCCAGGGAAATTTAATCTGCATCATTATGCTTATTAGCTTTTGCATGCGACTGAGCCTAGAGACTTTACGCAAGGAGCAACAGGCTGTCCCCACCCTTGCACTGGCGGGCACCAGTGGGTGCCTTGCAAGAGAGATCTCCTATCGCCCTGTAGTGCTCGGAGTGAGGGTACAGAGCAGGAACAGGACAGCTACAAATGCTAGAAAAACTTGTATAATTTGGTAGTGAAATTCTGAGCAGATGTGAATAATGCTGCTGCTTCTTCAGAGCCTGACAAGAAGGTCTGAGAGTTTGTTTAGTTTTGTAGGAATGGCCAGAGGCACAGCAACTTGCTGCCCACTGCAAAGCCTTGCACTGAAGCACTAGTGACTAGACTTTTTAACTTAAAGCTGGGGTAAAACAATATTTTTCCACTAACCTTCTTGCTGACTGAATCTGAGCTTGCCTGTGGCTGAACTATCCAATCTAAACAGTTAAAATAGAGTTAAAAAAAGAGGGTGGGGGGAAGACAGAAGAGGTGGGGCAAGGTTTATAACTAGATATAGCCTTCCCTGCCTTGCTGGGATTTCCTTGTTGTAGGGAGAGCTCTCCTTCTCCAGAAGCCCCTGTTTAGGTGAACAAAACACAGCCTTGGTTGGGTAGTGACCTGGGCTCACCTGTGTCCCAGCTTTGCCACTTGCTGCAGAGGGTAACTGTGCTCTCCACGAGCTGTGGTGAGCAGCCTGGACGCAGCAGCTGGTGCATGACTGAAGGCTTTGCTAGGGCCCCACTTGGGTAGTTTCCTGCAACCCCAGCTGGGCTGCCACAGTTGCTGTTTGTTCTGCTCTTGACCCTCTACCAGAGTGGAGGAAGGGGCCGGGATGCATCCTGCCTTGGGATGCGTCATGTTCCTGGAACGAGCTGCTGTTGTGCTGAGCTCGCGTGCTGGCCGGAGCTCAGCGTGATGCTGGAGGCGCCACAGCCAGGCCCGTGAGCAACCAGCCACTTGGGTCCACCTGCAAAACAGCTTGGGGTCCCCTGGACCTCTTGGGGAGGCTGTGGTCATTGAGGAGACAGCCTGCCCTTTATATGGGGTGAAAAATCCAAACTTGGAGAAGTAAGTGTTATAATATTTGCTAAAGAGCACCAAAAGACTACTCCACTATGTGCCAAAATGCCTTTTCTGTGTTGGTACCCAAGATCATGAGTTCCTCTGAATGGGTTTCCTGACCCTGCAAACTACCCACTGTGCAACCGAGATTCCAACCCAACAGCCGGGCAGCGCGTGGAGCCGCCCCCGCCTCCCCATGGGGCCCGGCACTCACCGCTCTGGTCCTGCCCTTTGCAGCTGTGCTCGTGCTGGGGGGTCCCAGCGTCGGAGAGAGACAAGGCCGGGCTGCGAGCCTCCGAGTCTGCCAGCAGGTTGAAATCCATGAGGCAGGAATGGGTGGTGGAGGAGATGGAATCTGAAAAAGTGGCCACAGGATGATTGGGTAGATGAATCTGTGTTGGAGACCTCTTCCCACCCCTTCTGGGAGGGACTTGCCAACCCTTGAGGAAAGGTCTAGGAAAAGCAAAGGTTCCCTGTGTGATCCTTGGACTCCTCTGAGTTTCCTGGCTGGAAAATAGACATGCCAGGCTTTCTCCTTAACCTCCCTATAAATCAAATATCATCTAGTGGCACTTCTATTTGCAGCCTTCAGAGAAAGAGCCTCCAATTTATAGGTGACATTCAGACTGAAATAGCAACACCGTGAGCATGCTGTGTAACAGAGATCTGAGGAAGTAGTTCTGGGCCAGCCAAGTGCTGTTAGCACCTTCCCCAGCCATCCCGCTCTCCCCATCCTCCCTGCTGCACCTTCTCTCTCCTTTCTCCTTCACGTCTCAACGAGCTGGTCAAGTACAACTAATGATTCGCACACACAGGCAGTGCAGAGACCAAACACAGACACACATACACACACCTGAAAGAAAAACCACCGCTGTGCATGGCCCTAACAGAGAGGTGTATAGATGGTGCCACGAGCACAGACCTGGATCCATGCAAGCAAACACCATTCCCTCCAGGCACAGGGACCATCAGAGCCTGAATTAACACAGGAATCGCGTTACGCACCCTTGGGTGTCTGGGGACAAGTAGACTTTGCTGAAACAGCAGGTCATTCTTGAAAGCATCTGAGCTGGGAATGCTGCTGGTGCTGTTCCCTGGATCTGCAGGCATGTTGGGGAGTCATCCACACCCCTTCTCCATATTTCTTTATCTCAGGATAAATTATTCTTGACATGTTTTTACTCAGGAGCCCCTGTACTTTCTGATTGTGACTATATTCTAGGAGAGAGCTCAGATGAGAGCGGATGCATCTCATCAGAGATGCAGGGGTGAGGCAGGAGGAGTTATGAGGGGTCTCCACATTCCCTTGGAGAGGTGAACTGTCCCCTGAAGTCTCAGTGTCAGTTGTGAGCCAACTACCTGCGCTGTGTTGTACTGTCACGCACACAGGTTTAACAGTTTCTGCAAGCTGGCCAGTTTGGGGAGGCTCACTGGGCACAGCAGTTTCTCAGGCTCCGATCACCCAAGCTCATGCCATGCCTTTCCCAGCTAGGGAGTCTGTCACTAGAGCAGTAGTAACGAGAGATGCAATGGGTTGGGGGATCTGGCGCCTCCAGGCCTAGCACCAGGCACTTGGGGTTTGCATACTACAGATTGAGGTCACTTGTGAAGCTTGAGCTCTCGTGTATAAAAGATGCTTGGCAAATGTATGCACATTAGGTCTGAGCTTCTGAAGGAAGTATTTTGTCTGGATGTGCTAGTGTTAAACATGTAAACAAGAGATTAATAACATAGCTGATGCACGTCCTTTGGAGATGGATGACGGTGACTAAGAATGTATTTTCAGAGCTGTCTAAAATCTCCCGTAAGTTCAAGGAGGGCTGCTGCCGAGGACCTTGGCAAAACTCAACCCGTACCTGCAAAGTGCTTTCAAGGGCAAGGCGAGAGGGCAAGAACCCAGGTCCAGTGGTTATCCTTCCCTGGCTTCTGCAGCAGCTCTTGGTCACCCTTGTCCCCAACAGTTTTTTCCTGTTTTCTAATAGTCCTCCTGTTCACCTGACCTCCCTCTCCTGCCTTTCCCCAGCACAGAATCTGTCCTGACATTGGTCTGGGTCAGCTCTCTCTGAAAAGCAGTGCCTAAAGAGCAGACCTGGTGCCGCTTTCCCAGACCTCTGCCCCCTTTGGGTTTTTCATCTTCTGCAGACAGGAGTGGCAGGGGCTCCATATTTGCCATGAGGCTGGTTTCCATTTCCACCTCATTGCGAGCCTGACCTTTGATGTCTGCAGACTGCGTAAGCCCCTGGCAGCAGCAGGGCACAGCCCTGTTGCTTTCTGCCATGTCTATGTACACGAAGTGATGTGACAGGGGCTGTGTTTTCTTTAATACCTTTGCATGGGGTAGAGGGAGTCCATCTGCCGCTGATATTGCCATGGCTTTTAGCATTAGTCTTGGAATTATGCAGAAACGCGCAGTGAATTAATTCCCTGGATTAAGTCTTGATTAAGATGTGTGTCACTTTGCTGTCTCAGAATTTATTAAGAGCCCTTCTTGAGGCGGCGGCAGATGGAATTTCTGCCCAATGTTTGTAGATGATAATTTAGCCTCTTCTACAGCCATTTGCATATGATTGCATCTGTCAAGCACAATTTCCTCTCTTCTAGGGCTTGACTCTGTACTGGACCAGATTTAAGGAGGAATTCAGACTCCTGCCTTGCTGTAACTGAAGGACAGTGTCCTCCTGTGCAGGGTCCTGTTTGCTCTGAGACTCTTCTGCACATCTTGCATCATTTTTCATCTGTGCAAACTAAGGTAGAGATATGAAAACTAGAAGGGGAGTATTTTACAACTAGCTTTATAGGAAAAAAAAAGACAAATTAAGGTACATGACTCGGGAGAATCTGGTGCTGATACATACAATTCATGCTCCATCCTGAATTGCGTGAGGGCAGTGGTTACCAGGCTGGTCCATGTCAGTAGACACAACACTGTGTGTTTAGCCTGGCTCAGAAATGCAATGGGGACTGAGGTTAAAAACTAGGTTTGATATGTGGCCCCTATTCAAATAGAAACAAAGAATTATGAATCGGAAAAAAAAAATGCTTTTTGAGCTGAATTTAAAACTGTAAGGATTTCAGAGAGGATATTATATACATATATATGTAACTATGTACTTATTACTGTTATTATAGTGGTATCGTGTGGCCTTTTTAGGTCACTGAGTAGATCACAGATGAGCAAAACAAAAGGGAGATCTACTCAGCACCATTATGAAGGTCTGCAGGAAATGTCTGCAAGGAGCTTTGCCCCAGTGTATTTGCCCAAAAACACCCTCATGCCACTGACAAAAGGTTGTAGGTATTATTCTAGATTATGCATTGCTTTTGGATTTAATTACAGGAGCTTTCTTCCACATTGGATAGATCTCATTGTAGGCAGAAATGTTAAGAAAGTCAACACTAAATCTTCAAAGCATTTCTACCAAGTTGCTTGTCTGTTCTAGGGGAGTATTTGAAATCGGCACCACCAAAATGTCTCTAAATAACATCAAATTTACCATCTCCTTTTGAGCCTTCATGCTGACCTTCTTTTAATGTAAAAGAAAGATTTCTTTAGGGATGGCTTCTCTACTAGTAACATGGAACAAGGCTTGCTCAGAACTTCTGATTAAAAAAAATAATAACCCTGATTCCTAAGCTTCTGCAGCGTGTGTAACTCCTTAGAAGCAGTTACATATGTAGGCAGAAGATAAAGATTCTCAAATCTGTTGCAAACAGGTCCTCTCTTCAAGCCATTCCCTGCCTGCATCCTCTGCCAGGTTCCTTGCTGGCAGTGCCAGTGACTGTTTCTGTGGGGACCCACCGGCACGACAGGGAGCAGCAGGGTGGAGGCTGTCTGTATTTTTCCCCATATAGGTGCTATGATGGGCAGCTGAGAAGAGAGATGCTCTGGCTCTAGTTTTTTTCTCCTTTCAAATTCAACTTCCTCATATTCTTGCGTCAGTGACAGACTGTTTAAGCCAGGGTGACCAGGGGCAGGAGGAAGAGGGCGCTTCTGCATGAGCCCTAGTCTCTAGAACAAGCGAGGATGACCCTTGCCTATTTAAAAAACAAACAAAAAGCAACAAGCAGGAGTCCCTGTGGCTTTTCTCTGATTCTCAGTAATGCTTTGCTCTATTACCTAGGAGCAAAAATTCCTTTGCTTGTGGGTTGTTCTTTGTTTTTGTTTGTTTTTTTTTGGGGGGGTGGGAGGGAAACAGAAAGGCTGAATGCAAGCCAAGTAAGGCTAATTATAGTGGTGGCTTTTGCAGTGCAGATGTTGTCCCCTGAGCCTGGTGAGTGCGTGTTGCTGCGTGTGAGTGCACCTGCAGCTCCTCCTGCACAGCTCTAGCTGCGGGCGAGAGGCTGCTTAGCTGCTTGGTGCTCTCTGAATTCCCATGGGCATCTGCAGCAGGGACCTGCCACCTGGGATCCCTTGGCAGGGGTGGCAGCACAGGTGACGCAGGGATGTGAGGAAGGTCCCCCCCGCCCATGGGCTTCCTGCAGCAACCTGCATGCAGTGCAGGGGTAGGAGCCTTGTCAGCTGCTCTGGACAGCCTGGTGGTCCCCCTTCTGTGAAAGCTGCTCTCCGTCAGTGGGCCAGGCTTATCCTTCAAGCTGCAAGGTACTCAGTCGGTTTGGGAGGGGGTTCTTTGCCCCAGGGTGGAGGTAGTGGAGGTATGGGGTTGCATTAGATTTCTTAGCGTCGGAGCTGCCTCTTCCTGCTCCATCAATTCACAAATCAAACTCCCGCGAGTAACTAGTTTCCTGGTGGAGTTTAACCAGTTGCTTTTCTGCTGTCTGAGAAGCGTGCGCACTCTCATGCTCACCTCTCTCCTGTGGGCTGGCTTGCTTTTCGCAGAGATAAACATTGGGGAGTTCAGCTAATGGCATGTTTTCAGGAAGATGATCCATCTGCTGTACTTTGGCCTCTGAGAGGGACTGAGCTGAGGTGCAGCAGCCCCCGTCTTTCCTTTGCACCATGTTGAAGGGGGCCTGGGCTGAGACAGTGCCAGGCTCCTCCTGGACGAGCGCGTAGTGCTCCCAATCCCTGCATGCATGAATCCATGGGGATGATGTGTTCGAGTGCCTGGGGGCTGGGGTTTGGAGCACTGTGGGCACAGGGATTGCCTAGTGCAAGAGCCAGGCTTTCCTCACTGCCTGCTCTGCTCAGGGTGCTTTCCCTGCAGCTAGAGAGCAAAAGGGTGGGACACAAGACCCAAGTTAATCTTCATTTCCTCAAGACTACAAAAATAAGTCTAGGGGGAGAGCAGGGTCACCTACTGCAAAACCTCTTGGTGTAACTGCAAGTCTCTAATCTTAATGGAATTGCAACAGGAACCAAGAGCGATCATTAATCACTGGAAGATAAACAGCGGCAGCAAACCAGTTAGCCGGCACACAGATCCATTACGGGACACGCGAGTGATCTGCCTGCCTCCCAAGCTCGAGGCTGAGCACAACGCGAGGCTGGCGGAGCTGCGCTTCTAGCGCACGCTCGTCAGCGGCTCGTCGGCCTCCAGCAAGGGCTGAGTCACAGCTTATAATAAACTTGAGCTCTCAATTTAGTCCTCGCAGCTCGGCGCTAACCCCTGAGCTCTGGCACCGGGTGTTTTTGTGGCACGGGCGCTGCTTTGAAGCCCGGGCTCCCTGAGGACGCTCACTGCTATAGTATGGTCAGAGCAAGTTGTTTCCGGCTGCTGAAACTTGCCGAGCGCATTGGCAAGCACCGTGGGCAGCCCGGTGCCACACTGTGCAGTGGCCCGAGCACTGGCTGCAGTGTTTCTTGCCCCAGGAGCCACCAGCACGAGCTGTTTCGCTGGCAAGGGCTTCCTGTCGCTGCTTGTGCCTCTCTGTGTGGCACAGGGAGCTTCCTGGAGAGCGCGGCCTGGCCAGGAGGGCAGTGGGGGATACGGTGTTGATGTTGACCACACTTGCGACATAGGTAAAATCCCTGGGCTGTGCGGGGAGGCCTACGGTTCTTCACCTCTGTAATGATGCTAATGAGCCTGCATGAACTGGTGGGGGCAACGCGGTGAGACTCCCATAGGTGCCGCCAGGTCCTGGCAAAAGGCGCTAGGGAAACGCACAACTTTGTGGGACGCAACGCAGAGCGCGCGTGAGGGGCCGGAGGCAGCTGTCGCGGAGCGAGTGAGCCGCCCGCGCTTGGACACGCGATGGCGTGTGCAGCCAAAACATCTGCTCTGGGCATTCGAGGGTTAGGAAAACACTAGTGTTCCAGAGGGTTATTGCAGTGGAAATATCCCAAGGATAGGCAGCTGCAGCAGGGCAGGCTGCAGTGCTGCCCCTCGCCTCCTCCCAAGGCAGCTCTGTGCACGGCGCGGTGGGTCGTCAGCCCCCGGTGCTGCTCGTAGCATACCTGGATGTCTTTGATGCGTCTAAGACTTGGAATTGAAGAGCTAGTTACAGCACAGAGGAAAGTCTGCCAGACTTTCTGCGAGGTTTTCTTGCTCAACAGCATGTTCTACTCTGTGAGACCCGTACCATAGAGCTCACACCGTGTCCAGCTGCATCTCCTGCCTTCCCTGACTCCTCTGCCTCAGCTGGGCTTAGTACCCTGCATCAGCCAGGACCGTGACTTTCTGTCTCGCAGACGACGCAGCTATATGAGTAAAGCTGTATTTTGTTAAGGCACATTTTGCTTGCTAGGCATCTGCAACAAAATAAACCAGCGAAGGCTTGGTGTAGACCAGAAAAAGCTGCAATGCGTGAAGGGGCCGGCCTGGTTGAGGTGTCGCACAGAGGTGCTACAAGTATAGGCCTGCTCTGCGCTGAGGGGCATGGGGTGGGTAATGGAAGATTGGTCCTTTGCAGGAATTAATCGTTTTGCTTTTAATAAGGGAGAAAAGAAACAGATTTCAGTTAGAAACCAGGCCTGGGTGAATCCCTCAAGCGAAACAGAACACTCACTGACATGAGAGCCCAGAGCGGGCCCCGCCTGAGCCCAACCTACTGACCCACCTGGTCCTCTCTGGCCCTGTGCACTGGCAGCCCAGACAAACTGACCCCAAAGGGACAGCCACGCACCCACATGTGTCCCAGAGCTCACACTGTTCACCCCACAGCGCGCAGGCAGCCAGGGCTAGCAGCCGCAGACTGGGCTTAGGCACAACAGGATGACGTTGTGCAACCACTGCTGCCGCGTAGGGAGGCGTTCCTCCTGCCATGGGGCTGTGTTTCTGTCTGTCCTCCGTATCGCCTTGGCTGTAAAGCCAGCCTGTTTTACGGCGGCTGAGATTGTGCGATAGAGCGCAGGAGCCACAAGGCTCCAGCTGCCGCCGCACGGTCTGTATGCAGATGGAGAGCAGCAGATGACTCACACGCTCCTGGAGATGTAAATGATTGTCACAATTAGTAAACAAGCCCGAGAGAGCCCCTAATCAAGCGGGTGATGCGCCGGGTTGAAGGTCGGGCGCGCTGCGCCATGCAGGCGCACCCTCGCCGTGTCGCCGACCTCGGGGCACCGGCCACGCAAAGCTGCCGCGCTGGCCGCCCGCCCGCCGCTCTGCTGCGGAGCCTTTCTGCAGCGTTTGACTTGGTTGCAAACGTTTGCTCTGTGACAGAACTTGGCAAAAGCAACAGCTCAGACGAATCTTTTTTTGGGGGGCTGATGCTGGGTTGCTGCTCTAAAAACACCTCATGGAGCTGAGGGGATTGTGGGGCTGCAAAGGGAAAGGGCCAAAGCGGCTTTGCCGGTTGAGGCCTGGAGTGAGCGGCTCGCTCTGAGGGATGCAGGGTCCTTGAGCACAAAGCTGCAGGGCCGGAGGGAGCCTGTGTCTCTTGTGCCTGGCTTTAAGATTTCCTGATGGAGTGTTTTTTTTTTTTCCCTCCTCTTTTTCTTTCTCCTCCCCCCCCCCAACAATTTATATTTAAATTGTTTTAAAGCTCTGGCAGGAAAGCCCTTGCAGGACGCAGACTGCCGTTGAGTAAAACAAGCAGATGATCTCAGTGTCCACGGGAAGCGGGGAGCACGCGCCAGCAGGGAGCAGCCCTCAGTCTGCAGAGTGTCCCCGTCTCCGGGACGGATGCTCTAGCTCGCTTCCCCCCCTCCTCCTTTATGGACCTTGCAACATGCCCTGAAGGTCAGCCTGTTTACCCAGACGCTGTTTGAAGGGGCCGAGGGAAGTGATTAGCCCTCCCCACCGCAAACACGGCCGCTCCAGCCGTGGCTCCTTGCGGGCTGCTCTCCCGCTCTGCCTCGTGAGCGGCCCTGCTCCGAGCACCGGTGGCATCAGGCTCGCACCGGGGTTGGTGTCTGCGCCATTCGCCCGAAGACAACAGCTGGGCTGGCCTGTGGGGAGGGAGCCGGTGACCTCCGGCAGCCCCCCTGGGGCACTGCGCGCTTGGGGGCTGCAGCAGCGGGACAGGGGTTTTGCCGGTGCGCCGCGCTGCTGAGGAGCAATGCACGCGCTGCCTTTTCCATAATCCTTTTCCCTCTGTTCTGAGCTGCCTCCGTCCTGCCCGGGGCAGTGGCACTGGGCTGGGCAAGGCAAGAGGGAGGCTGCAGCTCTGTGTCCGCTCGTTCCAGCAGCCCCTGGGGCGATGCCATGAAAGCAGTCGGGAGGCGAGGGCCGGCTCGAGGGAAGCGACCGCTCTCGAGGGAAGGGAGCTCTCACAGCGCTGCAGCGCCCGGCGCAGCACCTGCATTGAGCTCCTCCGCTCGGGGTACGGCTGCTGCCAAGCGCCTCAGCCTCATCCAGCCCCAAACCAGTGCGAGCAGCTCCGGGCTCTGGAGCCTCCCTGCCCCGGGGACACGTCCCGGCCGCGCAGGCAGAACGGCCAGCTCGGGCACGGGAAAGGGTGGCTTTTCAAACGGCATTATTAAAACCCGCTGACAAAAATTAAGCTGCAAAAGCCTTTCAAACTGAACACAAAAGCGCATATCATTCCTCGCTCTGCCTGCAGACTTTCTCCCCAGTTATGCACGGGCACTGTACCCAGGCTGGCCCTATGAAATTTAACTCACATTCAGCATTTACAGCTTCAGCTGTCTTGGTGTACCCAGTTCTCCGAAAGTCTTGTATTTTCTGAGGAAAGCTACCATGAACTTATTAATGCACATACAAAAAAAAATGTAGAACTGGAAGTTTGAATATTGTGGCACCAAAAATAAAACTGAGGGAACAAAAAGAAAATTTCATGTGGTTTTCATTGTCAAGTCTAAGCTCAGAAACAAACAGGAAATAAAAAATGGCTAAAACAAAAGACATGTCTTTTAAAGTGTGTTCAAATCTAAGTGGGGAAGCGGTTTATTTGGGAGGGATTCACTGTTTGTTTGTTTTTTCTGAAAGAGGAGTAAATAACAATGTCCACAAACAGACAGGGCATCTTGATTTATAGTTAAATCCTCATGCTTCTCTCTGGACATTTATTCTAAACAGCTCTTAAAAATTAGGCTTGCCTAAATAGTGCCAGTAGAAGGGGCAGAAAATGAGATAAGGGTGGGGCCGCTTCTGTGGGAAGCAGACGGGAAGGAACGAAGAGAGAAAGGACAAAGTAACCGCGAGCTCCCGGGTGATTCGTTTTGTTTCATCGATGACTTGTTTTATTTCATGGGTGAACTTCAGTTTCTGCAGTCAGCGCAGCAGAAGCTGATCCCTCCCGCCTGTGCCATACCACAGATGTTCTGCAAGCACCAAATAAGTACATTTATTTATTAAAAGAGGTCTGCAAGATCAGGGCTGTGCGAAACAGGGCACAGCATATGCTATATCAAGGAGATATAAGTGTTTCTTAGGCTCTCAGGCTTGGCGAGTGTGGAACTTCTTTGTTATAAAACAGAGGTTTTTAACAGGTGCCTCCTTCACAGTAGCTCTGACACCAATTCTGAAGGGCTAATTTGATACACACAGGTCCCAACTACCAGGGTCAGCTTCATTTGGGATCAGGAGGTGCTCCGGAGCCGTTATTACATTTCTGAGCTCAGAAATCAGGCACACAAAATTAACAGCAGCTTCTGCAAGTTCAGCTATGGTTTCTCTCCCTATATTTTTTTCCCCCACTATTTAAAAGGGTGTAAAAGTTTAATTCCTGGTGAAGCAGTGATTTGAGAGATAGCTGGCAGCACAGTGGAATGAGGTTCAAGGAATAGAGACTGTACTTCTGTCTCTGCTGCTCGTCTGTTGGAGCAAGCTGGATGGATCAGCTAATTGTGCCAGAATTCAGTTCCCTCCTGCTACAGGACAAATATTTTTCTTTATGCTGCGGTACTCAGAGATATACTTATGCAAAGGCTAGGTTGCTTGTGAGGAGAGCCATAATAAGGTACATTTCTTCCCTAACAAGTGTTTTGAGCTTGAACTTCCAGCCTTCAAATCAGCAAGAAATTTTCTACTGGGTGTATGGAAGACTGGTTTTCTTCACACAAAGCTCTCCATGAGAGAATAGGAGCTTCCCTCAGTCCTGAGCTACTCTGTGCTGTTTTTAAAGCCTAATACTAATGCAAACGGTTCTCAGCTGCCAACCAGCTAGATCTCCTACTTCCTTCCAGAAAACAACATATTCTAATACGTAGTTGCCGTGCATGCTGAAGGACAGCGGATCTGTCCCTCAGAATCTACCGCATTCGCAACCCTGGGCGGGCTGCAGGCTCCCTCTCCCTGCCGGGTCTGAGGCAGGCGCCGGTTTCGAGCTTCTCTGTTCCGGCAGCCGAGAGCCCCGTGCGCTCGGTCCATCCCTTTACACGGCTGAGCCTCCGGGAACAGCCCCTGGACTCCCTTAAACGGCCCAAGGAAGCCAGGAGCTAATAACCAGCTTCATTCAATTCCCAGTCACATTATTATCCGCTCTGCGGGCGCATTAATATTCAGAGGTGAGGAGGAGGAGGGCAGGGGTGCTGCTGAGGGGAGTGCTGCACAAAGGGCAGGACGGCACCGCGCTGGCCTCACAAATCCTCTTTCTCTGCCCGAAACCCCAGCCCGTTTCAGCCATGTGTTGACAACTGTCTTTCTCATGTGGCCTCAGCACTAACTTTGATGCCAGCTGGTGCACGCAGACTGCGAACTAGAGACAAGCAAGCCGTGCACAGACCCGCGCTGCGCCCGGGCCGAAAGCGACAGCAGCCCGCGGCAGAGGGCTGCTCTGCCCCGCCGCAGCCGGAGCCCAGGTAAAGAGCAGCCTCCCTTTTAAAACCACCAGGAGCCTCGGTAGCTGGCTCAGAAACACCACAGCCTCCCGCATGTGACCCCTGATGCTCTTGTCCCGCCGCCTTCCCCAGCTCGGGTGCAGGAAATCAGCACCAGCCTGTCCCGCCGAGGCTCCTTCCCAGGGCAGGTACCGCCCTGTCCCCAAAGCCAGGGCACATGTGCCAGGTCACGAGACAGAACTCATGTCCCCAGCTCAGCTCATCTTCCTTTCGGAGCGCTCGCCTAGATCAGGTTTCTGCCCCCCCCCGCCTTTTTTCTCTCTCTCTCCTTTTTGGCAGTCTCCAAAGCCAGCCTCACCTCTCAATCTCACACTTTTAGCTAGCATCTGACAGATAAAAAAGATGCCACTCTTTTTGATGGTTCCCTGCAAGGCACCTTGAGCAATGCTCTTCCAATCTAGCCACAAATTTTGGAACTATTAATTGCTTGAATTAAGTCCTTACAGAAAGGCAATAGGTATTAAGTGAGGCTTGCAACGCCTTCTCTGCAGAGCACAAGATAATATATATATATTTTTAATTAGTGCTTTGAGCAGGAGAGAGACGCGTGCAGGGACAACATAGTCAAGTGTTCGAGGAGGAGCCTGGGCTGCAGCTCTGAGGCTGCGGGTACAGATCCAGGAGCACGAGGAGCTACAGGAAGAGTGAGGCCCTTTCCCAGTCACCGCTCCGGGGTGTGTTGGGCAAAGATGCCTCTCTGTAAGGAGCACCAGGCAGGGAGTGATCACCTGCTAACAAAAATAAATAAATAAATATCAACCCCTGCTATGTCTCTGTGTGTATCTGTGCCTAGAGGCAGCTCTCATGCTCTGTTGGTCCCCAGGAGCAAGAGCTCCTTGCAACACAAGCACCGCAGAATCCTGCACAAACACCCATCCCTCTGTGGATGGGCCAAGGGGGCAAATATGGGAGTCCCAAATCCCATTGCCACAGACATGGTCCTTTCTATTTTTTGGGAGATGGAACAGGAGCACAGGTGGCATCTCCCTAAATCACAGCGAGGATGAAGCCATCTCATCCCTAGCATCCTCCAGGACCTGGGCCAGTCAGCGATCCATGCGCCTGCTTAGAAGCCTGGGAGCTCCAGAACCACCGCACGTTGCTGTCAGTATCTCAGCTGAGAAAGCGTGTGGGCACCGGCCCTTCCCCGGGAAGCTGCCCCACGGGTGGCTGAGGCAGAGGGAAGGGGGTGTTGGTTGGGGACAGGTTTTGGTTCCCGCACACCCTGCTTGCGGCATCATTGCAGGCGGCGGCAGCCCCGG
>JAWLRI010000165.1:266217-307154 GCA_034781795.1 Crypturellus tataupa
GCGGCGGGAGCGGCCGCCGCCGCCTGTTGCAGCCGTGCAGGAGGCGCCTCCCCCCTGCCCGCGGGCCCGGCGCTGTCTCGCGGCTGCGGCAGGGCTCGGGGCGCTGCCGGGAGCCCGTCCCGCCTTCACCTCCGTGCGCCCCCGCGGCAGCGCTCCCCCCTCGGCCCCTCTGAGCGCCCCAGGCTGCAGCGTTGCCGGGCTGCACGGCCTTATTCTAAACTATTGCTGCCTCTTTAGCTTCACCTTCTCGAGAAACATCTCAAGTTCCCTGATCTTTTCTGACTCTTGTTTTTTTTTGTTTTTTTTTGTTTTTTTTTTTTTTTTTTTTTTTTCAGAGTAGTATTTGTATGAAAAGGCCGAGCAAACTAGATTTGGTGATTCACATTCGTGTTCTGCCCATGTGAGGTTTAAAAGGAAGAAAAGGATTTTTTCAGTGTTGGCTGGGCTCCTTGGTAAGCTAGGTAGAGCAATATGTGGATTGGAGAGTGTGTGTGCGTTCTGATTTAGACCTGGGTGAACACATCCAGGTCAGAGCCGATGCAGATTATTTGTGTGCTATGATAAACAGTGCAAATCTAGGTCAATAGGCACTTATTTTTAAGTATGGCTTTTCTTGCATGTGTGCTGATTATGCCACTTTTGACTATAGCTGTTTATTGCAGTAGCTTCACTGGGTTTAAGTCAGTTACTGTAGCTGAAGGCCAAAGCTAGAGTTAGGAAGAAGTGGCATGATAGAAGTCGGTCTGGTAGACTCACTTTCACGATTAACCTTTGCTCATTTTCCAGAAGAGTTGTAGATGCTTCCCTGCATGGAAGGGAGTATTTCCTAAAACGTACTTCAGAGTTCTTGCAATAATACCCAGGAAAAATGTGGGTTCCTACACCCCAGGATGCTTCAGGACAATACATTTCAGTGCTGAGCAGTGGCCTGTTTAGTGTACATTCGAAATACTTGCAGGTGTAAATCATGCCAGTGTTTTTACGTGAAAATTGCATATCTGATTCTCCACTAGACAACTCTCAGAAGAGTTGTCATTACTGCCCACAGAGCACTCCTGAAGGCTTTGACAAGCACATGGATTTTAGATCTGGCTCTTCTGTGAAATGCTCCTCTCCCTGTTTTTCTACCCAAGGGTCTTCCAGCCTGCTAGCAGCAATGCAGTGAGTGCATGTAGCTGTCCTGCTTCTTGCAGCATCCTGGGCAGCCGCCTTGTCTTGGTCGGAGCTGTCATTTTCACTGTGCAGCCTGTCAGAGTTCCAAGCAGAAGCAAAATCTGAGGACTGCTCTGCACGCTTAAGCAGACGTATAAACCCATCATCAGAAACGTCTGTTTTTGTAGGATTGACTGATGAGACAAGGAGCTCAAATGCATTTGAAACCTAGTATGTGTCTTTTCAGTGTTTTAATCTTGAGTTTCTGCCTAACTCGAGGCCATAGAACTTCATTCATTTGTTCCTGTCCCAAGTTCATATCTTGTGTGTGATTAAATATTATCTTAAGAAAGGTGTCCTGTCTTGATTTAAAGGCATCAAGAGGTGTAGAATCCACTGCTTTGCTAGGGAATTTGCTTCATCATTTAGTGTCCATTGGCATTGGTAGTATGGTAGCCTGCCCGACAGCTAAATGGTATCCCATGCTTGAGGCTGTTCCTTTTTAGCATCAAGCCTGGTTCAGTGGTAGCATTTATTTTCTGGCTTGATTTTCCTTGACCAGCACCATGTTCTCCTTCATCCAGTTAGTCATGTAGCGCTGGTCTAGTAATGTTGTTAACTTTCTTTACCAAGTGTTACTTTCCACAGTGGTGATCTTTTAAGCTGAAAGAAGTGTTACTGAGCTAGAAAGTGTGAGCCGTTATTTCTTGTAATTAAGATACAGTTGAAGGAGTGCACACTGAAAATTGGTAGTTTCAAAAGGGGTAGGTGGAGTTTAAAAGAAACTATGTGCATTGCTTGAAATAAACTTTAAACTCATACAGTGGTGGTTGCAGAGATAAAAACAAAGACATTCTCCTCAAATCTTTAAAAGAGTTAGCATTGAAATGATGATAGTACAAAAATCCTTAAGTTTTGCAGCATTTTAATATGCTAGGAAAGACTGTCAAACCAATAATGGATTTTTTGCTGTTATTTTTTTCCCAGCATGAGAAAAGTAAAATGTTTATGTTGGAGTTTTTGCCTACCCTCCCCACAATTTGCTGAATGGAAAATAGACTCCGGAGTTGGGCATTTCAAGCACCCTCCATTAGGAAGGACTGAATTTAATGAACTTTTTCTTTTTGATTCCTTTTGATTAAATGTAGAAGAGAAGTAATAGGACTACTGCAGACAGATTCTGTATCATATAGAGTAGCATGTAGGCAGTTGTATCACTTAAAATATTGTCAGAGCTTTTGAGTATCTGTGTGTATGCAAGGTGCATAATATGTATGTTTAGCATTTCTTTGTGCTTCCCAGGTAAGGTCCAGGGGAGCTTTTGTTTACAAAATTCAGTTTGCTAAATACCTGGAATGGCCCAACAAGATTTATCTGCTCAGTATTGTCTTCTAAAAGTTCTGTCTTGGGTTCTGCCAAGTGTAAATGTAGATGTTTTTCCCAAAAGAACTTCTGTGCACTAGAGCACTGACCCCTGAAAATTCCTAGAGAAGGACATGAAAAATATCAGTATTAATAATAGAAGAAATGATTAATTTGAGAATTTTAAATGGGACATAAAATCTCCTATTAACAGCTTTTGCTAAAATAAGAATTTGAAAAAATCAAGGGACTTTTTTTTTCTGAAATATTTTCATGCAACCTATAGCTAATATATGGAATAAGATACCAATGAGGACAAGAGCATCTTTCAGGCATTAGGCATGTGAGCAAGAAGAACATCTGTGGTTCTGTTATACGCAAGTGTGGTGGCAGGATAATTAACCTTTGTTCTTCAGGACATAAGCAAACCCCTTGGCAGATTTGTTTGTTTGTTTTTCTGAGTCATCTAGTAGTGAACTAGATAAACTACTGATCTGGGCTGTTATGACTGTTCCTGCATTACAGTTTTTTAATGTCTCTATCCCTGATTTATTGTATAACATTTGGATATTACCTTATTTCTAATTAATGGAATGAAGTAAGAGATAGTAGTACTGCCACGGTAATTCATCCTGTTACAAACCCATGAAAAATCTAAATGCCAAATCTGTAGCTTTCTCTTGGTAAGACATCCTTTTATAGTATTTTGCTTTCTTTCATTGTATACAGACTCCTAAAGTAGATTTATTTGTTTCTGTTGGAGGATATTTGTGTATTTGAAGTATCGTTGATAGTTCAGATATTTTAATTAACTTGAAGCCTGACAGATCCAGGATATATGCTTTGCAATCTGTGTGTGCTGGAGATTTTGAAGCTTAAAGAAGTATTCCCAAAATTATTTCCTCTTAGCTTTGGGCTTTACTACATGGACAACAATCTTCCTCGTATTGCTTCTTTTTTTTTTTTTTTTTTTTTTTTTTTTTTTTTGAATGGAGTCTATAAATAAGATGCTCTGATTTGAACTATTACTGATAATGTTTGCTCTATATTCAGTCCTTTTTTCTTTTTCTCTGTGAGTGTCCTGTTGTGATTTCAAACTGTATTCCTCTGTTTATTTCCCTTTTGCATATTCTAGAAATTTCTCATTATTTGTTTACCATTTCATTAAATCTTCCTCATCTGCAAAGATTATATCCTTTTATTCTCTGGTCTCCTTATAAATCTGTTTTTCTATAAATGGTCAGGTCTATAAATTCCATCCTGATTTCTTTACAGCTGACTATATCTGGGTTGCAGATACTATAGAGAGAAGAATCTTGCAGTAATCCATTCTTGGCTTCTTTTTCTCACACTGTCAAAAATGTTTCTTTTCTTCCATATGCAATTCCTCCTCCCTCTCTGACTCTCTGTCCAGATAAATCATGAGACCTTGGGCTACCTTTCATACTTTTCCCATTTGTTCTGTCCAGTTTTGTCTCTACTTTGCTGATCTCTTTGGGAATATTAACCTTGGCTTTTCTGGTTGTCCTTTCTTTTTTTAAAGAAGCCTTTTTCATGATGCAAGTGTGAAATCAGCATCTGTTATGAGTGACTTTATTTTGTCAAAGATTAAATCCCCAAGAGTTTCTGTTTTGGCCAGGTTGTTCAAATTGCTGATGCTTATTTAACAGAGAGGGAGTTTGGCTTTCTGTTCTATGTGGAGCCACAGGACTTTGCAGGAGTGCTGGAGATGCTTGTTGGTATTGCACTGTCATGAATGTGTGTCCTGATTCCCTCACATGACATCTTCCTTTGAAATTGTGTATACTGGAAAAAGAGGCATGTGGCTTGATGAAGTTGTCTCTTCCTCCATGTGCTCTATTAAAACTAACTTTCTGCTGCCTGTTTTTGAAAATGTGCTCTGTGAAATGTATCTTCCTTGTGGCAATTTAACTGTATTCATCCTCGCACACAAAACAAAAATCTGAAAATATTTCTGTTATCTTCACAGCTTCCTACTTGACTAGGGACAACATGATGTTTCACCGGAGAATGGAAGTGATTCTGAGGGGCTGTAGATTAATTTATTTTATCTTTATTTTCAGGATTGTCAGGATGGTGGATAAGAACATTTACATTGTCCAAGGTGAAATCAATGCAGTGGTGGGAGCTATAAAGCGCAACGCCCGATGGAGCACTCACACACACCTGGTAAGTTCTCTGGAATTGATGCTATCTGTTTATGCTGTTCAAAAACCATCTGCTTTAGAAAGGTCCTGATTTTTTTATCACTCCTGTTAGCGCTTCTGTAAGTACAGTTGCAATGATTTTCTGTATTATTTCATGGTAAGCAGTTTGGGCTTTTTTACTGTACCTGTGTGTACACTGAAAACTGAAAATCTCCCACCTTTAAACCTAAATAGTAAAAAGAAAAACAGCATTGTATTCTATTACTTTTTGTGGGAGTATCATAAAATTATTTCAAGGCCATTCTTTATTTTTTAAAAACCCTTATCTCTGTTGCATCAGGAGATATGAAGATATGGTTGCTCTTGATTTAGAACATTTTATATATATATATATATATCTTTCTTTCTGTATCCTGCTACAGATTATATCCTTTATCAAGAAATGCGTGAAATTAAAAATTGGATAAATTGTTATATACAGGCCATTTTTCATATGGCATAGTGTCATCTTTGCTCTGTTTTGTGGCTCCTGACTAAATTCCTGACTGAAACGTTAATGGTTTCTAGTCTCTTTTTGTCAAAAGCCACTAATACAATCAATTCCTCTAGATCTAATTATCTTTTGGCTCATTTATGGGTTCCCCAGTGTGAAGGTGTGTGGGCAGTGCTGTGGATGTGTTGCCCTTGAAAATGTCACATAACTGGCAAACAAGTGGGTGTCAGCCACACAAATGGGTTCAGTCCATTGAAGGGCAGGGCCCTTTTGCCATTAGTCACCATTGCCACCTAGTAAGAGGTGTGGCTGCAGAGGTACACATGTGTTTGGAGGAAATACTTCTCCTTATTTTTTATATCATAAAGATAGACCGAGATTAAAGGATTCAGTTATTCATATAAATTTCACACAATTATTCTTTCTTCAAAATACTTGAATGGCAACAAATATTGTTGTATTTCTCTTCTTATTACATACTGTTACTTAGGTTAACATTGCTGAAAATCCTGATGAGCCATTTCAGTATGGTTTGGAATAGATTTGCCGCAAAACTTATTGAAAATGGGATGGCTAATCAGAAATACTTCTAAGGATAATAAAATGAAACTAAGATGCCTAGTCTTTAATGTGCTTTTTGACATTTGAGCTCTACAGTGTTGGATAGCCCCAGAAGGAAAATAATAAAAATGCTTCTCTTAATTTTGATGGAGTAAGTAGACTGAAAGTGATAAACTCAACCTTTGTTACTTCCTTGAAATGAAGGTGAAGTCTTTATGGATCTGTTATTAATATATGACTTCAGGAATGTACTTGCTTTGACAATTACTTTCTTTGTATATATAACCTATAGGATGAAGAAAGGGATCCCCTGCTTCATAGCTTTAGCCTTTTAAAAGAAGTGCTGAATAGTAAAACAGGTAAGCTTATAGAGTTTTACAAGTATGTGCACCTGGTAGGGTATATACAGATAAGTTTTACCTTTGAACCTGTACAGCATTGTTTATTTTCTTATGCCTTGATAATACTGAATATTGACACAATGGAGAAATACACTTTTGCTTCTAGATAGAGAATATCAACATGAAATTAGTGCTAGCAGTGTTATTTGTTTACTATCTGGAAACTGTATACTGCCTGTACAATTGTATACTATTTAAGAAGCCTGAGTAACAAATGCAAGCACATAAATGTATTGTCAAGATTTAATGAACCCAAGAAGCCCTGGTATGTTGTAGATTGGTTTATCCTGAGTTGTGACTGCTTTTTAAAACTTGCTCCAACATAATCATTTTTGGATAAGATGAATGAATTTGCTTCCTCTGCTTCTTCTTTGTCAAACTGTTGTTTGGGTTTTTTGTGTATTGTGTAGTATGAGTGCAGTATTTGTGAATAACACCCTGCATTTACAAGGTAACAGAAAGAAAAGAAACCTCTCCCTAACTCTGATGTGTTTCTTCAATGCACTGAAGTCTGTAGTCATATATGAAATATGGTGTATTGTTGTGCATAATACTATGTCAACGATGGGAAGAATCTGCTTGGAAAGGAGCCTCCCATTGTCTGATTCCTCTTCATGTGTAAAACTACAGTAGTGCTGATTTGTGTCATTGAGAGTTTCTGAGAGCATGTGCCATCTCTGACCTCTTGTCCGTCCTCTTTGCATACTTGTAAGTGCAGTGCTTTATTTTTCTTTGCTTGATAGACTTTCCTTGGTAAAGGAAGTCTCATGTCAGGTTATATCTTATGGATCTCTCAGGGAATTTCTGCATAGTTTGTATTTCTGGACAATATTTTGTTTAGGATTTGTTTTGGGGGAATGATTTGTCCCCCCCAAAATGTGACAGACTGGATTTACAGCTTTTATAAGCACGCTCATCTTCTGTAGGGTATGAGCACAGTCACCAGAAGTTTTTTAGGAGGAAGTACTTACTGTGTCTAATATTTCTTTTCAGTGATATGAAGTTTTCTTCAAAGTGACGCTGCTGATTCACTGTTATTGCTAATATGTTATTTGATTAATAACAAGTGAGGATATCATAATACTTAAATAAATGTAATATGAGTAAACACTAGGGACTGGTAAGTTCCTAGGTATGATTTGCTGTCGACTTGCCTGGAAAACTTGCAAGCCAACTATCTGCTTGTGTTAGAGAAAGCAAAGTTTCATGTACAGAGAGATTCAGAGACTGACACTGAGTTAGTAGAAGCATCTTGTGCATATGGTTAATGCTAAACTAATAATTGCTTATATGTAATGATACGGTATTGGTTTGACTGCATGAAGTTCTCAGCTTCAATGGTTGCTATTTACAGACTGATGTCTTGAAATAAATACAGTTGCTATGCTGCATTTCTTTAGTTTTAGATATAGAATGGTTCCCAGGCAATACTTTGAAAGATATGGAGTTTCCTGTCTCATCTTCCACGCAAGGAAAAGTCCAAGCTTAGTTTTCTTGCCTAGACCTTCCTTTCATGTCTCTTTCATTAGCTCATGGAAACACATTGCTTTTATATTTAAATTTATTCAAGCTGTAATCTTTGACATTTGAGTTAGCTTTTAGTACAGTTTTGCATTTATAGTAATATATATTATGTATTTTCTCAATCCCCCAAGAACCCGTTTTAATCTGTTCCGGATGCAAATTTCAGGCTGCCTTGTCCCATCTCCTCTCTTGCTCTCGCCCTGACTTCCCCTCCCCCATGGCGCATGTTTGATCAGGTGTGGCAGGAATATCCACTGTCAAGCTGCGCCCTTTATATCAGTCAATATTATCCTTCCTTCCCTCCCACTCCCTTCATTCTCCTCTGGGCTTTACCAGTTGATTTATAATTTTGGAATTCTCATCGGAGTCTGTAATACAGTTTGTTCATTATTTAACCAAAACCTGTTTAATGAGCAAAGAGAGGCAATGTAAATGTTAGGCATGTTGCAGTGGAGTACCTTTTGTTCTCCTCTGAGCTAGTGGGTATTAACTCTGTCCTGACTGTGATGCTCAAATACTCTGGTCAAGGGTATAAAGGCACCCTATGCCTCCAGCAGCTAAAGATTCTCATTTCAAGGTTGTTCCTCAAGAGTAAGTAAATTACATAACCTGATTTATTTGATGACCAAAAATAGTAAACCCTTGCATGCAACTAACTTGTAGTATCCCACCCATTGCAGCATCTAAGCAGGTTCTTGAGGGCTGCATCTGGAGAAGGTGCTGGGGCTCAGTACAAACAGTGCTGTAATTGCAATAAGAGTAACTTCTTGCTTCTACAGTCCAGCTTACTTTAAGGGCCCTAGATCTGGATTATGTAGAATGATCCTATTGCTCTTTAAAATCCTAATTGTGAAATTTAAGTTATATGGCAGTTTTATATAGATAGCTTTTATATAGATTTATAAAAGCTATTTAATCATTTGAAAATAATCAGTGTGTACTCTTATCCACTTTCTCACTTGGTATATTTTATGTCACTTTTTTACACTTCTCATGTGCTGCATATAGAGGGATTCTGGCATCTCAAGTGTGATACAGGTTAGTCCAAAGCAAGGATAACAGCTGAATGCTTGTACTAAGGCAATGAAAACCCAGGTTTGATGTGATATCTCATTCCCAGTGCTCAGAAAAAAACAAAATTCAGCATCTTGAGTTGAGATCAGATGCAAACAATGATTACTAAGCTTTGCCATACGTGCAAAATTGAAATAAAACTAACTTCAACAATTATTGAAAAGCTGATGGAAAGCTTAGTAATGATACCTGTTTGAATCTGAGTTCAATTTTGTCATAACTTCTTTTTAAAGTAATTTGAGTATCTGGAAAAATGTCTCTGGATGAAATCATGGTTATGCTTAATTTTGTCAGTTATGTTATGGCTTGGGGTCAACAAAAAGGAACTTCTTTTTGTCATCCAGTGATGACTTGGCACCTTCCTTTTCCTGAGCATTTCCAAGTTAAGGTGTCCTTGAGTTCAGCAGAATAATTGAGTTGGGCAGAGAGTTTTTATAACAAAATGGTTGAAAGTATGAATTAATTATAAGCCCATCTTTTTCTATGAATCTAATGAGGATTAGGTTTTCCTGAATCTTGTAGCTGTTTAAGTTCAGACTATTCAAGTATGATGCATCAGTTAAATTCAGAGCAGATACTTCTGTAATAGTTCTCCATGAAGTGAAATGAAGGATGCTCTCTGTAAACGGTAATAACTCCAAGATACGGGGGCTACAGAGGCTAAATACCAGGAGGCAGAGCTACATTTGCTAGCCATCCAGCTCGCCTATTTGCACTTCACTGATTTGGGGCTTTTCATGAGCGAGTTCCTGCTTAATGGTGTGTAGGATGGCTCTAGGTCAGAAAATGATTGAATGCAACTGATGAGGCAGCTCTGCAATGTGAGAAGCAGGTGTTTGTGGAAAGTGTGTGCATCAAGAGTCTATTTAAATAAGATTTAAAGTAGGTAAACACACCTGTGAAGAGGTGCTTGTGTATATTTTAGGGCCACGAGTGGCAGACTGGAAGGTCTGAGTCCTTTTATCCTCTAGTGGTTCAGAGTTGGTGCATTTAAACAGGAGCTGCGAAGTAAGCTGTTAGAAGCACTTTGATTTCATGCACATTCATGACATTTTAAATGAATGCTTATACAGTGGGTTCAGAAGAATCTTTTCATGGCTTATTTCAGACAAGAAGCTGTTGCAAATCTCCATCTTTAGAGGGCTGGCTAGGGCATTAAGAGCTGGCTAAAGGTCAAATGACTGTAACCGTAAGAGAACCTGTGCCCAGGGTAGTGATTTAATATACTTGTTACTGTAGCCATCAGTCTTCTGGTGTGTAGATTTAATTGCACACTCATCTTCCCTGTCTGATCTTTGGCAAGTCAAGTTTTAGGGGAATTCTGACATTCGCATAAAGTGGTATTAATATCTGAACTTCTTCTGTAAAATCTAGTTCTATGAAATGGTAACTCACAGAAGTAAATAAAAATGTATGGCTTGTTCTCAGTCTATTCTCAGCTGTTCTTAGTGCTGTTGAATAGATCTGAGAGATTCATTGGAGTCTGCTTAAATGAATAAATTAGAAAATAATCTTCTGTAAAAGAAGTGTAGAAATCAGATGATACGGATATGCCATGTTTAGTTCTGTAATGCTTGTTGCTGTGATTTCAGTTTGCTGATGCAAGTGATGCCTTATTTATTATTTATGCTTAGAGCTGCAGCAGAAAGACTGCGCTTATTAGTCAATAACAAATATTGACTAAACAGTAAGCTGGGACACTTTTCCTTTTGTTTGTATGGAGGGCTTGCAGCTGATGTAGAGAAGGACATTTTTTTTAAAAAAAAAATACGAGCTAAGCTTCTCGCTTGCTTTCTCCTGGGTGTCAGTTTCATAGAAAAGGCCTAGGAGCCTAGCTGGTCTCCTAGGTCATCTCTGTTCATATGAGAACTTCAGTTATTTATTCATGAGCATGGATAATTTAATAATAAATTATGATATTAATAAATAATATTAAATTATTATTTATTATTTAAATAATATTTATTTATTTTGGAAGACCAAGCAACTCGGAATTAACATGCTAACATGGTATTTTGCAAGACTGAGCAACTTAGGCTGACATTTAGCTGTTGCATTCTATATAAAACTTCTACAATTTTTTTTTTGCATAAATTTTATATCACCCTCATTCTAATTAGTGAATGGATGCAGTTGTTTATATCAAATCACCTATCAGATACTATACTGAAGTGGGGTGTTTTTCTTTTAATAATTTCTGTCGCTTTTTTGTTATGAGTAAAGATGAACATTGTCAAATGGTTTGCTAGCAGGCTGAATCCAGACTACTCAACTACTTGTATTCAGGCTATGCGGTAGAAATCGTAATTTTAAAAGAAAGTTGCTAGTCCTCATGAATGCAGGCATCCTTTTAAGTGCAGACAAAATGTAAATGAATGCAGTATTTTTGCTTTGCAGCTGCAAGTAATTTCAAAAACTGTCTTCAAGAGGCAAGTCTTCCTTCTAATCTCATTGTAGCATGAAATGAATCAAATGACCATCTTATGGCCAAGATCTTTGCATTCCCTATAGAATAGATTTCTGGATATATATGGCATAGGATTTCTTTGTGGTACCAGAGAGAAATCAAAAACCAGACTTTTTCCAAGTGGTTGCTCTCACTTTCTAGGTGAGATTCCTGGAGTGACAATAGTGACCTGAGGACTGTCGTGATAGAAGCACTATGCAATGGCAATTTCAAATGAGATCCTGGATTTCTGTTTGTCTGTGTGTGAGTTTGTTTTGTTTTTAAATGCAGAGTGTGTCCTAAAAATGTTAAGTACATTGGGGGACCCAGAATGCAAGTTTCTCAAGTCCAGAGGTAATGCCAAAATTGAAGGCATATGCTTGATGGAGGATAGCTGTGAGTATTTGTGATGATTGCAGGTGCACCCTAACCTGGTTACATGTTCTCTTATTCTGCGTTGTGCAGCATTTGGGCAGTGCGTGAGCAGTCAGAGCAGGGTCATTCTGGGCAGTAACCATGTCTGATTGGTCACCGAGGCTTCCAACCTGGGGTGCTGCATGAACTCAGAGTCTGGGGAATGGAAACCTTGGAATGGCAGTCATTTAAGACTAGAGCTTGAAGTTTTAACACTAACTCCTGTCTGCTTGGCTAGTGACTGGCAGGTCAGGCAGGAGGTGGTGCTGTTGGAAGGAATTGTTTCCTGATCCCTGATCTTTAGGGATCCACAGATGGAGATGGACAAGCGCTGCTGGCCATTGCCTGGCACCTTGCCTGCGCTGGGTTTGCCCTGGAACACCAGCCCTCTGAGAGTGCTGCCACTGGGCTTGGAGGGGCTGCCACACATGCACAATGTGCGACTGGCTCGCCTTGGGCCATGCTTGCTCAGCAATTACCCTCCTCCTTGTTGGACACTCCATTATTTCTTTCGGTTACTGCCTCTGTGTGAAGTGGAGCCATAAAGGAAATGGCCTATGTACGTATATTAGAAGGGAATAAATCGTCGTTTGAGTTGGTAGAAAGGCAATGCCAGATGCTCCATTAAAGTTAAGGTTCCTCTCAAGTCTTTCATGGAGGGTTTGCTCCAGGTGATTTTGGCCATGCTGTTTTGTCTTGGTTGCTTGAGACTGAAGTTAAAAGGAACTGTAGCTGAGTTAACAAAATTTAAGGATATTCATAAGGTAGTAAGAACTTTCTGGAAACAGCAGTGTACGTGAAATTGCTGAATTCAAATAGGAGATGCTTAAATATATTTTTTCCTGTGTTTGTCACTCTTCCTTCTCTTTACTATCCCTTCTGCTTGATTAACTGCTGCCATCTAATTATTTTTTTCCTTTTTTTTTTTTGTATCTGAAAGGTTACTTGCTTGAAAGAAGCAATACTTGTGTCAGAAGTGCAGATGCATGTTTATGTAGCTACCTAATATGTAATAGGACTGCCAAGAAGTCTTGGTCATGTGTACGCAACGCACATACTGAAACATTCCTCACCTTGAAGAGCTAGTAGCTTAAGAGGGTGGAAGCAGAGAGAAGTCATTAAGTGTATGAAGTTGTTAAACACTTGAGAGTTTTTTCTGTCTTAATGACTACTTCCATTTGTCCTTCAAACAAGTCGTCATTGGCTTATATCTGATACAGGTTATAGCAAGAGATGAGTTTTAAGGAGAGATTTGAAAGAAGGTGCAGTTTATTTACAGGGGTAGTACAGAGAGATATGATAAAGTGCTACTTCCACATGGTCACTGTGGAAGGCAGAAGCCAGCAGGAAGAGAAGCGGAATTGGAGGGGTTCAAAGGTGTGGATAAGGGTAGCTGAGTACTTGCTAACATGTTATTACTGAAGCAGGAATTTTCATTGGTGAAGGTGCACTAACAATGAGGGATGTGCAACTGGTAGCTTGTCTGTTTGAAGTGAACTTGCATGAATTTTCTTCTTTCTACGGCAACTTTACCTTTTGTGCTTGGGGCAAGATATTTTCTTCCTATACATTATGGACATTATGGACCTCCTCAGGGTAAGCTCAGAAGAAGAATTTTGGATAGATAGCAAACATTTCACTTTCTTATTTGCCTTTAGAAAATAGTACAATAAAGGCATTTTGACCTGGAAGCAGACATAAAAATTCCTAGCTGCATCCAGTCCTTTGAAAACTTCTGTTATCTTTTGTATGACAGGACTTTAACTTGCCTAACAGCACCTCTAAATGCTATAAAGAAGAGAAATTTTGGTATATATTGCTTATAATGAAGTAACTTAAAAGTAGGGTCTGAGGATTTGTCATGGGATGGATTTCAATGTAAAAGAAATGGAAGTGTCATGTCACAAGTGAGTCTGAAGTACATTAATTCCCTTGGTGTTTCCAACAGGTATCTTCTGGGGAAAGCTTAGAGGGTGCAATAAACCCTGATAGTAAGTGTGAAGAGGTTAACGCGTGACTGTAGTATGTAACTGTAGTATGCACTTCCTAAAGGCAGTGAATATACATGTCATCACAGAATTATAAGAAATAAACCTAATTTTTAGGAGCAATACTTAAACTACTCACAACGGTTGTTGTGGAAGGCTTAAGCATCACTGTTGTATGATATGCTGTATCCATGCGATGTGGAAAAGCCATTCTAAGTGTTAAAGCAACCTACTTTTTCTTTCAACTCCTCTTCTACTTAAGCTAACAAAGAAATGTTAGAATATAGGGCTATTAACAGGTGGTTGCTGCAATACAGGGATGCCTCATCACCTGGACTTCATTGAATGAAATTGCCCATGCTCTCTGCATGGTATAATTATGGAGTTAAAATTGCTGGTTCAGCTGCTTTTGTGTTTGAGCATGACATGGAAGGAAGCAAAGTTGTGTAGGTACGTGACAACTGAGGAACAAGGCTAGACATTAGGACAAGAGAAGGAGAATTGGAGAGGAGCTAAAATGCAAAAATAAAAACATGTTTGCTTATACAAGCACATATAAACAGTGGAGCTAAAATTTAGGGTGATACTGGCTTTAGCTATCTTGTTAAAATCAAAAACTTTTAGCTGATTAAACTACCTCCATGATAGTTTATGCTAATGTATTTTACACTGTAATCACAGTTATACAACTGTGATACTTGTGGGCTGCACTTAATTAATGCTCATTACCTCAACTGTCTTAAATTGACTTTGACTGTGATCATGTATTCATTCTGCATCCTGTTCCTGCACTACTAATTTACTGTCAGCGTTGCCTGGCTTTTTTAACCTCATGGTGGCAAGGGATTTATTATCAAAAAGCCTCCTTATGTCCCCTGTATTTTTTTTTTTAATTGTCCTTAGTTTTGATATAATGAAGAGGCAGTCTGCCAAGTGGCTGTTGAATTAGATCCTGTTAACTGCTTAAATAATTTAGCTAACAGATTATAAATATGAGATAGTGTTGAACTAAATAAAGTTCTTAATAGAAGGGCTGAAGTGGAGGCCCACGGTGCGGTTGTAATTCTGACTGTGGTGACCCAAAGGTGATTACTCTGTTGGTTGTGATACCGCCTAGGGGAGAGACTTTATTCGTCAAATAAGAATGGCAATGGTTGCTTATGTAAGCATCTTCAGCAACTGCACTTGGGTACCTGGATGTTCTTCAAGCTAGATTAAACAATTTATAGTGGTCTGTTACAGTTCTGTAATAACTAAGATGGCTGTTGTGGCTCCATAGGAAGAGACATCGTTAGCTGAATGTCACTTCAGTCTGAGATTTTTCACCATGGTCATTCAGAAATATACTGTTTTATCTGAACACTGTTTTTTATGCAGATCTCAGCGTTAAGATCTATTGTGCTAGCTTTTCTTGGAATAAATTATAAATTAAAATCTTTGAGAAAGCATATGCCTTCTATGTTTGGTGCATGAGTGTGAACACTTGCACGATCTTCTAAGCATGAAAGTTTTTGCTTCGTTAAGAATTCAGATGAAGAAATATACATATTTGGTAAATAAAAAGTTATTGCTGGACTAGGAAAGGAATGTTTCCTCTTACTTTTCCAATGTGCATTGGAAACATAGGGAAGGAAGAAATGAAAAGATTCAAGCATTGAATTTTGGATAAAAAGTGTTTTCTGCAAGGTAATTCATAAAGTCCTGAAGAAGCTTTCTGAAGCTTTCTAACAGAGTAGTTGAGTGATCGTTCAGTAATTGAGGAAAAAGGAAAGTTTTCTGTTCAAAAAAAGAAGTTGCTCAAGAGACACCAAGCGAAATAATGGGGGGAAACCATCAAAGGCATTCTGGATACTTGCTTTAATGGTTGATTAGTAATTGGGTATTAAAGCTTTATGGTAGAGGCAGCATCAACTTAAATATTGCAAACTTTTCTCATTTTCCCTGTTACTAACAACCTGTTAGAAATCTTGAATTTAAGTTGTTTTTTATTCAACTGCCCTAAACTGTGCAGTTAGTTTTTCTGCATGGAAGTTTTCAATGCCGTTGGTTTTCACAGGCCACCCGGGACTCGTCCACCCTCAGCCAACTCGTGCGCGCGGCAGAAGGTCCTGCAGCAGCCCTCACTGGGCAGGATACAGCAGGTGATGGCACCAGCTGTTCACATCCCTGTACTAGATACCTGAATTGGAGCAGCTGTATGAGGCTGCTAATGAGCTATAGCATGTAATACGGTTCATATTTTGTCCACATTTCACGTGAACCTACTCAGCATCAGCCAATATTTTTAACATCTTTCAATATCCCCCATAAGATCTTCACCACTCTCTTGCCATGCTCATCTCCAGTCCCCTCAGCTGATCTGCTGATTGAGTGCTTGAAAAGTGTTCCAGTGCCAAGGTTTTCAAAAGGAAAGGGTGCTAGAAAATATAGTAGTGCATACGGTTTAAGAAGTAGTAATCTCTTTAGAAGTAATCTCTGTAGAAAATCTTTAATTTTTTTTTCATGTTTTAGTGCTTGCAGTAAAAATTATGTAGTTTGTTCTAAAGGATGTACTGGTCTTTAAACAGTACTGTTTTGGGATATAAGCCTAGTGTTCTTTTTTATTTTTTGTCTTAGAAGAATGCCTAGAAAACTGCTTTTGTTCTTACCATTCTCTGCTTCAGCCAACCAGCTGTAGCAGTCTTGTTATGTGAATCTACTGCTAAGAAAAAGCTGCAATGATTCTTAATTCCTTCTTGAGTAAGAAGGAATTGGCCCTACCATGAGTTTTAATATATCCACAGTTAATTTCAGTTTCTGCGTTTTATTTATGAAGCTTGTTTGTGACTTGTTAGGACCCTCTCTTAAGCCAATTATACAAACACCAGAGAGGTTAAAACTGCCTGTGCCCTTTTCAGAAAAGGGAAGGAAGGAGTCAGAGGAAGGATCTGCAGAAGTTTAAACCTCTTGTCTTCTGTTCAGCTCTTCCTCTTGCATGCCAAAGTTGGACCCCGTCCTTCTTGAAGGGCTGACGGTACCTCGGCTCGATTGCCTGACCCAAAGTCGTCCTAGTAATAAGATCCCTGGAGGTGAGTTTCTGTTTTTTTTTTTTTTTTTTTTTTTTTTTTTTTTTTTTTTTTTTTTCTGCTGCTGTCTAAAGCATGCACTTTGGTATTGAAGGCATGTTAAAGTAGTAACTATTGAGAATACATTTAAAAAACATGAGTGGAGGGGAAGGGAGTTTATGTGGTCCTCTAACCAAAGAATATCAGGGAACCTAATTATATAGATCTTGCTGAATTGCTGTTAGAAGATACAAGTGCTGAGTATTTTATGAAGTTATGAAAATAAGGGGGGACCTAGCTGTGCAGTTATGGTCAGAAAAGATAGAATGAGAACAGAAGTACATGTGGTAGAGTATAAGAAGTATATGTGGTATAGGAAGCCCTTTATTGCTGCAAACCCTGGTGTGTTTTAGCTCATCTCCATTCTTAACCTGAGCTATCTGCAGTGTGAAACTGTTCTTCCCTGCTTGATCCATGCTGCTTCTCTGCAGCAAAGATGGCAGCTTCCTCTAGCTGTGGAGGATACCAGGGCAGGTTAGAACTGTGAGCTCCTGGTTTAGCATTTAGGCTTTTTTTCAGGCAGCCTTACAATGCTTTCTAGACAGTCCATATTAATTGGTTGAAACAATCAATTATTTTTAACTGCATGCTTCAGATTTTTTTTTACTGTTCAGGTGCCTCTGTCAGCCACAGAGAAAGCAGTTGAAGTAAATAGCTGTATCAAATGGAGTACTTCTTGTCCCCACAACTGCTTCCAAAATAATCCGAGAATAATGCTTTGCACATTTTGTCTCCTTTAACTCTAAAGGCGGGCAAGAGAGGAAGCATGGATTAACATGTAGTGATTTCTAGGAGCTGTTCTCTGCTCAGATTCCTCTGTGCTTGGACTGACTGACGGCACCATGTGGCTCAAGTGCATCTGGAAACCTAGCACGGGCAAATTTTGGTTGGGTAAATATAGCAGGAACGGATTGACGGAGCAGGAGACGAATTGTTCTGGGAAAGGAAGTGTTGTCTGTCAACTGAATAATGATTTCCTACACTTCTGCAACTTTCTCTTCTCTTAGTGTACCTAAGACACTGGCAGCATCTGGCATGTTTGCCATGTTGCGTGTGTTGCCATTTGTCCATGTGGCGGGGAATATTTCCAGAAATGGTAGATGTGATAGTTTTAGAGAATAGGCATCAGTATAATTTGTGGTGGTTAATTAGTAGTGGTACATGCTTTGTTCTAGTTTAAGCTGCTTTAGAAAATAGGACAGAGGAGCTCATTGCATGGAGACCAGATAGTAAGATAACTCCCAAAATCTCAGGACATGGTAATACAGATTTTTGCTAGGAAGCACAGTTGTTTCTAGACCATGTAGTTACAGGGGAGGAAAAAAAAAAAAATTCTAAGACCTTTCTTTGGTTGAGTGCTTCTGTCTAGAAGATGAGCAGGGGTAGAAAAACAGTGGATTACAAGGTTTTACACCAAGGAAAAAGATTTGGGAAAGGAATAAAGCTTCTTGAACCTTTGCAATATGGGTTCTAGTCCCAAGCCAAATACTGCTTTTTGTGGAGAAAATTGAGAGGAGCAACAGTGTTAAGGAAGTACATGTGAGGATTCAAGAGGGCTGGTTTTACATGGAAAGGCATAATCGTGGGTAAGGACAGCTGCAATCTCAACAGATATCAACAACAGAAAACTCAACAACTAGTTGCAGACCTTTAAAATTTTGTCAAGAGAAGTGGAGGTAATGTGAAAATACCACTCAGATGTCAGTACTAGCTGATTATGCTTTTTCCCTGTCCATAAAACAGTGTATAACTTGATCTAATGCAATTGGAAAGATGTTCTTGATTCACTGGGCTGTGTTTTTCCATCTTTTTTTTTTTTTTTTTTCCAGAATTCATAAACAGTGGAACCTTTTTTTGTTCTATTTTGTCTGACCCACTCTGGAATAAAGCTTAAGTGACTGAACTCCATTTGCTTGCAGAAGTTTCATGTTAAAGGACAGCACACTGTCTGTTTACCTGGTTCTGGTTCACAGACCTGTCACGTCCAGAAACTCTTTGCTTTTCAGTGCATCAACCATCATCATGGACTGCAGTGAACTCCTTTGTAATCAAATAGCCGGCACAACAGAAGTCAAATCAATCTCACTTTCAAAAAAAAAAAAACAATGTCTAGGCTTGTCTGTTCTCCAGTATTTAATAAAAAGCTGTTGGTCATTTCCCCATAACTTATGTTTTGTCTTTCAAAAAGGGCAGAGTTCTACTGTGGACTAAAGGAAAGAGCTGAGGGAGTGCAGCATTGCAAATAAAATGAACGTGGATCAGAAATGGAAGTGGGAGGAAAAATAGCAGACCTTGTGTGTGCACCATGAAATAGGAAAGGGAAGAGATGTGTTTCCTAATATGTTAAAAATGGAAAAATGCTGAAAGACATTTTTCATACTGTAAGGAAAAGTGTAAAAGTGACCATTACTCTACTGTAAGAATGACTTTGTTCTAGATATATTCACATAATTGCTGATTTAGATAGTTGTAGAATTGCGTTTTTGCATTTGATTACAAAGTCAGCAGCAACATCTTAGATAATACTGAGATCTTAGAGTATTTGAACCTTAGTTACTGGTAGTAAATGTTGAACTGCCAGCTTGTTCTGATAATCTCAATTGCTCATTGTGTGAAGACAACAGGAACATAGTTACTTTTATTCTTCCTCCCCCCCCTTTTTTTTTTTTCTTCACCACCACCTAGGTGGCACATACAAATGGAAGTGGTCACTGCCTTTGTGAGATACCTTATAGTGTCTTGTGTTGTAAGAGTTAAAATTCCACCTTGTAAAAATCACCTGACTTATTAGCTTAACATAATCTTTCAGCCTGAGTCAACAACCTTAAACTACAGATAACTCTATGGGCTGAAGGAAAATGTAGTAAAATATTTATGCTGCAACCTTATTTCTGATTTTGAGAGGAGAATCTCTTCTGTTGGAGACAGAGGTGGGTGAAGGTGAGGCAAAAATTGTGACCAGGACATAGAGATTTCAAGCATGCCCTGCATGTGCATAGCATAACTTTACTGCAAAAGCTGTCTCTGTATCTTGTAGTGTGTAAATAGCATTTAGGGTCAACTGTAGGTGCTGCGGAAACAACTTTGCAAAAAGAAAGATTTTTTTTTTTTAAGATGTCTTTTCTATGACTTTTACTCTCGTTTCCCTTTGTGCCCCTGGTTTCCTTTATGCATTTTTGTCACTGTCTCTTCACGTAACTTTTCAATAGGAAAGCCTCTCAGTTTGAGTTCTTCTCAGTTCCTGTTTGGTGTGTTCCTTTGCATAGTCGACACTGAATTTTTGCTGGGCTTAATATAAAGAAGCTTAAAAAAGCAGGTGCTTCTGCTTCTCAGCAGAAAACTTCCAGATGTGGAGTGTTGTTTGCATTCTTTTTTCTCTCTCCTCTCTTACAATGCTCTGTAGTCTATAAAAGGTTGAGTTGTAACATTCATTAAACCATTCCTTACTTTCCCTGTTCTGAAAGCTTATCGGGACTGCTTTGATTTAGTTATCTGGAACAAAAAAGGCAGTTTTTGAAGGCTGGAAGGGAGCTCTGGAGCAATAATATATTGGAGATCAGATTCAGGTCCCAGTTGTATTGTTCCTAGGGATTTATTTGCCTGTGTACACACGGGAGCAGAGTGGTGTATATGGAAGGCTTGCAGGAATGCAAATTGGACATATTTTGTTGGTACCTGTAGGGGATTTTCACTGCTTCATAATTTTTCAAAGGTTTGTTATACATCAGGCAGCCACAGCCTCTTCTTTAAACCTTTAAATCCTTCCTCTTTTTCCTGTTCTAAAGGTCAGATTTTTTTGACAACTGTGTGCAGGAACAAGATTTGTTAAATCCCTTCATTTTTATTCATACAAATGTTAGCGTTTAGTGAGCAAGAGTCACCCCAGGATTCGGAGACACATAAAGCTCAGTGCAAGGCTGCTGCGCCTAAGTTCAATTCAGAGATGCATCTCTGAGTGAACCTGCCATCTGAATTTTTACCCCTGGCTTTCTTGGCAGAGGATGGCAGCAGTTTGTACCAGTACCACATAATTAAGGTATGGTAGAATTTGCCTCTGTCTGTGGTTTTGTGGTCCTGGAATACCAGGGTGGCTGATATTCTTATAGCTGGGATCTGAATCTTGTCCTAATACTTCCTGGCTAGGCCTTGGGGCTGAAGAGCTGTTGTATCAGGACATATCATATTCACTCATCTAGCACTGGTTCTTCATGGTGAGACAGCAAAATACTTTCTTTTGATCCAGTCAATGAAGTGATGGAGTCCCCAATGGCAAATCCTCTTGAAACTATTTTTAGTTTGGTTTTATGCAATTATGTGCAACTGGGCTTTGGAAAAGCTCTGTGGTATGCAGCTGGTTGTTGGGAAGCGCGTGAAGACTTGGCTGAGTTGGGTATCCCGTTTCTTCAGAGACGACTGGCAGGGACCCTCTCCCTGGACAGCTGCGGGTTTTAGTTAGAGGTATCGTTCAGTACTGAGTTAGCTGGGAAATCTCCATCTTTGCCTCTTCCAATGCAGATAAACAGGAAGGTTTAGGAGGAAAACGATTTTTTTTTTTTTCCCGCAATAACTTCTGTCACTAATGCAGCTGATAGAGAAGATCTGGCAAGTCTGTGGTGGTTTTTTTTTTAAATATTATAACTTACTCTGGCAAGCAAAATGCTGCACTGGCAGGATGGGTTTTTTTGTTGCATAACTATCAATAAAAATTATCCACAGAAATTCATGTCAGCATCAGGATAATAGTCAGATATTGTGCCAGACTTCATACTGAGGTGGATCATAGTGGCCATATGTTTCCTTGATTTAAGTCCACTGCAGGAGTTTGTAATTTTGGAAAGAGGGGGAGCAGACAGCTGCAAAGGCTTGGACAGGGGGAAGCTGATGGTGTATTTCATCCAGAGAGGGGTTGTCCAGAGCTAGGGTGTTCCATCTGAGGCCTGCCTGTAGCATTTACACTTATCCACACATGTACTGGTTATGAATAAGAGCTGTGTTTCCTAAACATTGCCACTCTGTTTATCTAAGCTTATGATATGTTTTTTTTAACATATACAAAAATCATTGTATTTTTATGCAGAAATCATAGTTTTGTTAGCTTCTACCACACTAGGTTTTGCCAGTATAATATATATACTAAGACAGTACAGATGTACACTATATCAAGTGCCTAAATCTGAACTTTTCTGAACCATTTTTTTTTTTATGTCAAGATTGGCGATACAATATAGGTAATTTCAAATTTTTTTTTTTTTGCTTGCTGGCCTTCTGTATTTAATGCAGCACTGTCACAAGATGGGGGAGCACAGGTTCAGAGCAGTGTTCATGGCATATCAGGTTTACTGGATGGATCACAGTTAGAAACCAGAAATGGTTAGACTATGATCTAGTATTGGATAAAATGAAGAAAAATGTTAGTATCTAACATTTTCTGCTTGCTTTATTACTAACACCTTTAATTTTTTAGCTACAATAAAGACAGTTCTCTGAAGGTGATCTGCATCTACCTTTGTCTTAAATGTAAACTGGCTGAGGAGGTGGAGGCATTAACAGGTGTCTTCCTGTGAAGACAGTGAGAGCAGTGAACACAGTGAGAGCCGCCGACTTGTTTTGGAGCCCTGAGGGCTGACCTGTGGGGCAGTGCCTGCTCACTCTGCTTTAGAAGAGTGAGCAGGCACATTTTTATTTTTGACCTTAAAATGCTGGAACACAACTTAACTCTTGAGCTTGGTGTTCTGAAACACAAATGTGATGGTCCAAAGGTGAAGTTAATTTTAGTACTCCCTCCACTAGGCAGGCGAGGTCCTCTTAATGGTTGAGTAGCAAGGATCTGTTTTGACAACCCCTTGTATTAATAGGTTACTTGTTGCCTCTCTTGTGCAAACAGGTTTCGACTACTAAGTGAAAAACTAGTAGGCAAGGATGAATTGAGCTTCTTTCAGGCAGTAACTGAATGAAGCCAGTAATGTTACTGCAATATTTATGTTCCTCAGTCCCAAGTTGAGATAAGCCTTTATTGAGCTTCACACGGTCCAGGACAAGAAGAGTGGATACAAGGGCTGAAGAATAGGACATTGCCTGCTTTCTCAAAATAACAAGAGAGCTAACACCACCTTGGAAAAAGACCTGCTTTGTGGAGGAAGTGTGCTCAAATGGCATTGCTAGAATAGTTGAATGGTCTGTAATGGAATCTGTTGAAGATTAACCTTGTTGCTTTATAGGCGAGCTAGACCTTCAGAAGAGTTTGACCTGAGTAGCAATTTTAAACATAAGGTCATGGTTAATCAGTCAGAAGGAGAGAGAAGGGAAGTGCACAAAGCTTGTCCTTCTTGGTGATTGCATTAAGTGACTTTGGTATCTCAGAGGCTTTTCTTTTTTTCTTCTCATAGATCAATTTAAATGTGTTCCACCCCACTTTCTGGAGCCTCAGAAAACTGGTGGGGAAGGGCATTTGGCAGGCATTAAGGTAACAGCTAACTAAAAGAGCATGAATCAAATTAAAACAAAACAAGAGGTAATTGCCTTCTGTGTAGATAACCTGGCCTGCAAAGTCTTGATTGTGCTGATAATATAGGCCAGATGTAACTTGAAATAAGCTGTGTGAGAGAGATTTCTGTATGGATAATTAACTGTTGGGGAGCAAAGAGGATCAGTCTTTCAGTTTATTACAAAATGATGTACTTTATTTCAAAGTGTACTTAATTTATCTGTTTTGAGTAACTTTTGCCTGTTGTGTTTGTTGGTAAATGTTTCGGGTGGCACCGCACTTCTTGCCTCTTTAAAGGGGCTGGGGGAAATCTTTCTGGAAACTTGAGTGGGAATGGTGGCTGCTGTCTGGCCATTTTCATCCAGGTAGCCTCTCTTATGTCCTTGAAGGTAATTTATATACACTTGAAGCTTTTGAAGGACATCATTTCCTCTTCATTCTTGAAATTTTGATCAAATTGATAAGTCCCTTCCATTATTAGTTATGTCTGTAAAGAAGAAAGTATTGGGTAGTTGCTGTGTAAATTGCAGCTTAAAGGATGATGATTCAGGATTCATGGACTGGTAAATAAACAGACATAGAAAGAATAGTAGTGAATTTTCCTTTAAACCATCCAGGTAAAACTGAAGGTCATTTTTTTTTTTTAAGCCTTTTTTTTTTTTTTTTTTTTTTCCTATTCAGACATTTTTTTTAATGTACTGAATTCTTATTTCTATAAATAAATGAGATGGTTGGAATAAGTGTGGTTCCTGCTGCTGCTCAGGTTACCAGAAACAGACAAAATGTGCAAGTGTTGGTGCCTGTAAGTCCTTTGAAACATTTTGTGGCTAAGAGTAGCAAGCTAGTCTTTTCTTTTGAGATGACATGTCTCCTTATCTTTGTCACCCAGACTGGAAAGAGCGAGTGACTGCAAGTCTCCATGTGACTTGGGACAGATTGTAGTGATTCACAGAAGTCATTACAATGAGCAGCCTCGAAGCTGCTGGATAGGAGTTGTAAATCTGGCCAGTTAATGGCACTTTAAACAGGGAGTGATAGGTTCAGCTTATGCCTGGTGTGAAGGAGGGTGCAACTGTTGTCCTGCTTCAACAGCTTTACACAATATGCTGGGTGGATCTAGGGTCCCAGACAAATGCAATTAATCAGGTTGGGGTCCTCAAAGTGCTGACAGAAACATTGTGTGGGATCCTTGCAAAACCAGCTTCGGGACTGTAGCTGCTCCGTTGCTGGCTTAACTTTGATCAGTACAGTTTGCAGGAGACTAACGACAGCTTCTTGACACTTTGTCTGCTGAGTGTTTCGTGGTAGTATAAATGAGAACTGGAGCAATCCTGGTGGTAGTTGAAGCAGTGGTGAAACAGGATCTCTGTTCATCTGTAGTTCATCTTAACTGTAGCAGTTAAGCTACAGTTGGCTACATGGGTGCAGTTGGCTACAGGTTAAACCTGGTATTAGAAAGGGACTTATGCCTGTTTACGATGTTGTATTAACAAAGCAGTGCAGTCCCCTGGTCTGGATGACAATTGTGTTTCATCATTAGTTACAGCAAACAAAAATTGCAGCATGCAAGTAGGCTAATAATTTCTAGGGTAAGCAGATCTGGCATCATCTCACTTTGTCCATACCAAAATGATTTGTCTGCGTTGAGGATCTTCTCTTACAAATTTTGGTTTAGATCCTTAATTTTAGAATGGTTAGAGGCACTTGTTTGAGAGAAGCCTGACTGTGGAATAGCAAGTATGGAGTCAGGTGCCTCCGTAACAGCATTTTTAAGTTGATGTGATTAAAAAAAAAATAGATTTGATGGTAAGCAGAAGCACTTGAGTTGGCTACTGTGATACCTGAAAAATTACTTTTTTTCCTTAATACAGAAAGGAACACCTTCCCCTTCTCTAAAATTGGGCATTGAATTTTGAACTTCGTGCAAATGAGCCCACTAGGCATTAGGAGGGAGGGGGGATAGGTGTTTTCTGTGTAAGAAAATCCATTTTAAAGGCTGGAATATGAGACTAGCTTGTATTGGAGAAGTATTTATCTTACTAACTTAGCATTGCAAGTAATAAATTGTTTGATCTGCCACTCCTAAATAATTGTAGCATTTCATCTTTATCTGTGCAAATGTTCTCTGTGGTTCCTTAGCTAAAATCAAGTTGCACATAGAAGGCTAGGATTTGATTAGCTTCTTAGGTGATGAAAAATCCAGTCCTCTGTATATGTGTAGGTTATCGAGCTTAGAATGGATTTCTGAGTTTGCCAGTAAGTTTCTTTCCAATAAAGTTGTTTAAAAATGGTCCTTTGAGCATGCAGCATTTTTGTTGTGAGCTGAGTGGATGATAATGGAAGATGACTTTTCGGATTTGGAAATTGGGAATGTATCTAGCCTGGGCCCAGCCAACAGCAGCAGGTTGTAATTAAATAGTTACTTTTACAAGCTTGTGACCTGGAGCTTCTGCAGCTCTGAACATGGACTCTTACAACCCTGGAGATAAACCAATTGCACCTTTCATTAGCAGTCAACTTTTATGCAGAAATGTCAAGTTGGTGTGCAGGAATTTGGATGTATCCAACTACCGAGATGCTTAGATGAGTCGGCCAGCTCTCCTGACTGGTTCTTGTTTGTATTTCTGCTGCAGTGTTCTCCTTCATACATCTCTGTTAGAAAAGAATGCAATAGAACTGCTTCCTCTGCTCTGCTCTTGTTTACTGTCAGATCAACCTGGTGAACCAGCTTATCTGTAATGAAGTGATTGCTGTATGTGAGGTAAAGAAGTCATAGAAATGTGAGTGCAGCAGAGCTGCAGCCAGTGGAACCTGCAGTTGTATTGGACTTGGCGTAATATGAAACCACACCTTGGCATCCAAATAAAGGAAATTGGGCATTGCTTGAAGAAAAAAAGATCTAGAAAAGACATTCAAACAGTCACAGCCTCAGCCTTCTCTGTGTTATGCAGTAATTCCTTATCTTAGTGACATCTGTGTTAATGTTTTTCATTTAGATTTAAAGAAAATGCTTACAGAACAAAATAAATCATCAGGTAACATTTTCCTTTGATACTGATACAGGGCAGAGTTAAAGTTTTAAACAATTTTTTTTGTTATCTTTTTGTCTCTCTGGTACTTGCCATTGAATGCAGTACCATGTCTCAGCAAATTTTAATATCTAGGGTGAGAGAATTTGAAGGAGCACAATTAGAGCCTTGTGTTTTATTTAATCAAAAGTTTTATCAAGAGTTTTAACAATTGAAAAAAGCTACTCTCAATTTGAAATAAATGTTCATGTTGGAGTCTGCCCTGATCTAGCTTAAGATGTGTCTAATCTTTTCAAGCTTGGCTTTCTTATAGATAAACTATAAATCTGTGTTTGCTGATATTTAGAAAACTGTTACATTACTTAGCCAATGGAAGCTGGAAAAAACACTTCAGTAGTCTACATTTTAAATTCTGTATTTTAAAAAATAGGCTAAAATGCTAACATTTATAATGCATATTGAGATACAGGATTGAAAAGATACAGTGATATTTTATAAGTCTTTGAAACTGGTACTGAGTTCGCAGAGTTTTGCAAACAGTAAAAGCTTAACATTACACCTATAGCAAATTGCTCTGCTCCAAGTGCTGCTTCTAATTAACCTTTTCTAACCCAGGAAACTATTGTCCTATTGGCACATTGATTAAACTAACCTTCAGGAACTGCCAATAACGCAGCCATGTGATGTGGTGAATGGAATGTGGCAAATAGCTGATGGGTTGCAGTGGGGGGCATTGGATATGGGCCCTGTGCCTCCAAAAGTTAGACAGCCCTATTAAAACAATCATGCGTTAAATAACACATCACCAGGCCCCTTTGTGTTTCTTTATTCTCATCAGGTGTCGGAAACCATTAGGATCAACGTTTTCCTTTCAGTTAGATAATGTGCATTATGAAGTGGAGGAGCGAGGGGAGAGGCTGAGGCCAGCAGTGCTGTTACTGACTGAGGGCATCTTCCTAATGTCATGTTTTGCTAGGCAGAACTTGCTGGTTTGCCTGTGTGCAGCCTGCAGGCAATGGAATTAGGTTTTCATTCTAGTCTTGTGTTGAAGAGTTCCTTTCAAGTACTGAATGCGTATTGGTAGGCAAACTAAGTAAATGAAGGGCAAAGTGCGAGATGAAGGACAGGATGTAAAAATAAAGATGAGAATGTCACTTCGCCCCCAAATTAGAATGCTACAGGTGTTGTTTTTCCCATTCTTTCTTGAGGTTTTGCGGATTATTGGTAAATCAGATGTGCAAATGCAAGTCGTGCAGAGGCTACCACAATAATGTGTTTATTTATGCATGGAAATACCCATTTTTTTGTTATCTTTGCACTACGGTAGTATTGTGTGCAAGTATTCCTCCCTATCCCATCCCCTTCTGTAAGCAATTGCTTTGCTCCTGGGTAAAAATTTATCTATACTTTAAATGTTAATTTGTTTTAAGGGATGAGGTGAATTTAAAGCAGAACCATGTATAGGTTATCTTTCTCTATTTATCATAGCCTCTTTTGAAAGTTGTATTGAATAATAATGTGTAAACAAAACTCTAATGAAAGTTTTGTTCTTATTCATTAGATATCATCTTTCTTCTAAGAGGGAGGGAGAGATGCAGGGGTGGGTATTGATAGATGGGCAAATTGCACGTTAATGTTTTCTTCTGAAGTTGACTTTCTTTGTGAAGAGATCTGAATGCCTCCTTTTCTTGAGCATGTGTGAGTGCTACTGGTATTGAGGCACATTCTAGTTGTTTCTGATACATCTTGGCAGTTCTGTATTCTTAAATATTATTGTTTAGACATTTAGGAATAGTTACTGTTCATACCATTCTTCAGTTGCAGACTCTGCTAGGCTGATGGGAGCAGGATAATTGGGGAGCAGTTTAACAGTCCCTGTTTTCTGTTTTTGAAACAAAAGCAGTCGCTGAGCTATGGATGTGAGAAGCAAGAGTAGATGTGGTGGAATTTGGAGACACTTAGGAGACTCCTCAGGAACTCTGTAAGAGGCATCCTGAGGAATTCTGTGTTTCTTGGGGTCTAATCTGGTGTCAAGCTGTAAAGCTAGCTTGTTTCTTGGGGGTATAATGTGATGTCTAACTGCAAAGCGAGTATTTTGTTTGTTGCATTTTAAAGTGAAGTAAGCAGCAATTTCTTTACCATCAGCTTTTGCTTTTCACTTTCATATTTTGTTATCTTTAAGTAGCTAATAATGAGAGATGAAAATTTCAAAATTCAGAAATACAAGCTGTTATCTCTCTGCTTTCACTGAGATAGCAATCCCCTCCTTGTCGAGAAAGGATCCGGAAGATGGAGTTTAATTAGAAATACTGGGTAGAGTGTCTTTAATAATTGTCTTGTAATGGCCTCAAGTTTTTGTAGCAATGTGGGTTTGCAATCAGTTTTTATCCTAAAATATTTCTGTTGTAACAAACAGAAATACTCTGTGCTGGGCTGTACTGAATCTTTCTGAGCTTTTTGGACTGTTGAGCATAATTTGTTGCTACAACTCTGGGGATACATGATGCTAGAGAAGCAAGTGTCTAAGGACTTAAGCTCTTCAGCAGATATAAAGTAAATCTTACTTGAGAGATTCTATCTCTCTATAGAGGAGATACAAATAGTGGAAATTTATTAGTAGCAGATTTGGGACATCATTTTTTAGTCATTAACTTGGTGCATTGGGTCTGTTCATTAGAAAAGGAAAATCAGAAGTAGTTTTCATGGCTGGAAGATGAAATCTGGGCTCTGCAACAGCTGTGACTCCTAGAGTCGTTTCCTGATGCCAGGTTCATGCTCTGTATTAGAAGATGACAGCAGTGGGCAAACTTGACTCATGAGCTAAAAAAAATCTAAGGTCATCCTGGCATAGGCTTTTTGCACTTGTGATGGAAATAAAAGTTTTGAAAGTGGAGCTTTGACATTATTACTGATAAACTTAGTACTGGAGTGGCTGGGTCTTGTTTGTATTACTGAGGCTGTGTTACTTATTTTGCAGTGATTGGTGTAAGCTCAAAATAGCTGTGTATAATACATGGCTAGAAAGTATTTGCTCAATTCTGTCTTAGCCCTAAGGCTTCACTGTGGGAAAACGTCTTAACGAAGATGCTGGTGCCCTCTTCCTGCTGGAGGGCTTGTATGGAGCCTTACCTGAAGAAGGCAAAACCAGCACAAAGCACAAGCTACAGAATACATCTCAAGTCTGAATGTTCCCAAAGGATTCAAACATGCAGAAATTGTGTGTATCTGTAAAAAGATAAGGACTCTGTTCTTCAGCACTGGGATTGATGATCTTTGTTTTATCTGGAAGAACCTAGTGCTGTCCTCACGAATGAAGGTATCATTACACAATTCCTACACAACTTCAGAGCACTGTTGCCTATTGTAGCTATTGGCTAATACAGTACAGGAGGTTGAGGGTAGGCTAGGCTAGTATTGGAATGCAGTTTTTGTGCAGTGCTCCCCCCTGCATTGGGTCATGTGCAGCTAAGGTCAAGGAAAAACTCAAAATTTGCTGCAGATTCCATGCGTAAGTTTTGAGACTACCTTTGGAACCTCCAAGAAGTCGGGGAAAAGTGCACATTCTTCAGATGTTATTCAGTAGCCTCTGTAAGGCAAGCAATCCTATTTTATTTCTGCTGTCATTTCCCAATTATATATTGCTTTTGGTATAAAAGTTGGAATGAGATTAGAGAGAGACCAGTCCTTAAGAGTGCCTCCTTTCTGTACCTCTGCATTTAGACTTTGTATTGGGAGTTCATGTGCAGAGAGGTCATCATTCTTTGTCTGTGTTTTTTACTTCCTCTGTGAATCTCCAGAAGACTTCCGGTCCTTGGACTAGTTAAGCGTTTTCTTAATCACTTCAGTATACACAGTAAAGCAGGAGGGGAACCCTTTCAAGCTTTTGCAGCTATTGGTGTTTTGGGTAGCTTGTGCCTACCAAGTGTTTGCAAAGGTGATAGCAGCTCCAGCATCAAGAGTTTTAAAGCTGCCTTCTGCTAATGTGGACCTGTGTTTGTTGGGCTTTGAAGGCTGATGCATAGCTTGGGCTCCAGTCAAGCCTGGTTGTCAAGAGGAGGCTCTATCTGATTTCTGCGCCTGATCAGTCACTGACTGATATGACAGCCCATGTGTCCGAAGTGTTGAGCAGCAGGTAAGTGCTGACACTTTGATTGGACAGGCTGCAGTTTGGGGATTGACAGCAATGTCTGCAATGACGTTGGAAGAGCAGCCAAGAATTTACTTTCAGTGGACAAATGGGATTAGTTACTATGTTTAGCTGACATTAAGCTATAAATTATGTGAAAGGTGGAAAGAGATTCTACTTGGAGTTCATGTAGAATTTCCATTTACTAATCTGGCTGTGCTGAGCCTGAAAGTTTACAAGGCTTTTCCTGTACCATGTTTTGTGTATTTCTTATTATGAAAGATGTTTCTACTACTTAATTTGTTATACTATATAAAGAACCCAGTTAGGATTAGCGAGTGGTCATTCTAGGATTTTATAAAGCCCAAATTCTAGCTCAGAAAAACTTGTACAATGCAGCTTTTACTCTGGAGGAAGGAGAGAAAAAAAAAAAAAAAAAAGGCATTGTATATGTTTTAAATTAAGCTAATGAGTAGTTGTATCAAAGGCAGTGGAGTTTCTTCTTTATGATTATTCAGTATTACTGATCCATCCATCTAATTCTTCTGTCTTTTGGGTTACTTAAATTCACACATTTATTTTAGGTAATTTCTGGAAGTAAAGTCTGCCATTCTGCCATGTTAGACTATCTGCTGGGAAGACTGGAGAGAAGTGACACTGTGTCGGCCCCTCCAGGTTATAGGTACCCACTTGTAAAAAATTTCTGAGCACTGAGTCACTCGTCTGTTAATGGAATTTCCACCTTCAGCAGTCCTGTTTAGAGGTTTCTATATTGTCAGTATTCAGGACCTTTTCTCAGCAAAAGTGAGTAGTTATCTAGTCTTGCAAGACAAAGTGTATAAAACATGTATAATAGAGCTAACAGTCATCTCTCAGGTATCATAAGAGTTGGCCTTCAGGAGATGTTTATCACAATCCCTAGAAGATGAAAACCTTCTTTTCAGGTGATAAATGGCATTTGCCTCTTGGTTTTTATACAGTTCACAAGTGTAAATATTTTTCCTTGACTAATAGATTCTATTTTGTTTATTGAAGTGACCTAAGTCAATGAAGTTTGTTGGTATTTTTTTTTTAATGTTATGTATTTGTTTATAAACACCTCTGACAGAAATTGGAGGGACAGTATTCTGATCTCTGAAGAACAGGCAGTAAGTGTGTGGCAATAACGGGTAACTTTAATGAAAATGTTCTTTGGTAATTCATTTCTGCCTATTACTGTTTGGCAAGAAGCTGCCTGGTGGTTAGTTGCATTAAAATGCCGTACAAATTTTGCTCTAAATTCTGTTGCAGGTCCCTACTCTGTCAGTTGCCTAGATGTTGTGCTACCAGTGTGAAGTGAACTTCAGGCAAAAAATTTTAATGTGCCACTCTGGAAGCTGTACTGAATGCTATTTTTGTTGTGAAAAGTTCTGCAGATGAAAACTAAGATCATAGAATCATAAAATGCTTAAGGTTGGAAGGGACCTGTAGAGGTCATCTAGTCCAACCCCCCTGCACATGCAGGTTCACCTAGAGCACGTGGCACAGGGCTGCATCCAAGCGGGTCTTGAAGATCTCCAGAGAAGGAGACTCCACAACCTCTCTGGGCAGCCTGTTCCAGTGCTCTGGCACCCTCACTGTCAGGAAATTTTTCCTTAAGTTCCTGTGGAACTTTTGGTGCTTCAGTTTGTGACAGATTCCCCTAGTTCTGTTGGTGGCCACCAGTGAAAAGAGGCCAGGACCATCCTCCTCACTGCCTCCCTTGAGGTATTTATAGACACTGATCTGGTCCCCTCTTAGCCTTCTCTTCTCCAGGCTGAACAGGCCCAGCTCCCTCATAGGGCAGATGTTCCAGGCCCCTGATCATCCTCGTTGACCTGCACTGGACTCTCTCCAGCAGCTCCACATCCTCTTGTACTGGGGGGCCCAGAACTGGTCACAGTACTCCAGGTATGGCCTCACCAGGGCTGAGTAGAGGGGCAGGATCCCCTCCCTCAACCTCCTGGAGATGTTCCTCCTAATGCACCCCAGGACCCCATTGGCCTTCTTGGCCACAAGGGCACACTGCTGCCTCACGGTCAACTTGTCATCTACCATGATGCCCAGGTCCTTCTCTGCAGATCTGCAATCCAGATGGTTGCTGCTTTACGGTTGCCAACTTCTGGCAACTGCTATGTATGCAAATTGTTTCTGATGTCACTGAAGGCTGGACAGACAATTTTCTCCTATAAGATCTTTTTCATTTCAGCTTTTCTGAACTCTTTCTTAGGATTTCACATATAGATGTTATTTTATGCAGTCTGGAAAATGTCCTTTGGTTTGACTGAAGATCCTCGAGTAAGTCTCATGAAGCAACTGACTGTGTAGGAGGAAAAGGAAAGGAGGCTGTGCTTACGGAGCACAGGGTGGTCCTTCCTCAGTGCGTGCTTTCTAATTCAAGTGTATTCATAGCACTGGCGAAAGCATATCAAAAGGAAATTTATTTCAGAAAGAGTCCCTTAAGAAAATTTAAAATCCGCTTATTTCAGAATGCAACAATTATTACTGTAATTCTGGAATTAGTATACCGAAGTCGGTAGAGAGCATGATTTATTGCCCAACTAATGTACCGTTCAAACTATACCAGATTTTTGAGAAAGATTGGAATTTTTCATCCAACCCTTTTCAGTCTTTGATTTCTTAAAACCTTAGTTATTCAGACCAACTCGGACATGAAAACACTCACAATGTATATTCCCTTTAATTTTTTTCATATACAGGATCTGGCAACTCTTGTCTGCAGAAAAGTGAGATTTCAGATCTCATAGCTTGGCTTTATGAATCTCCGCAGATCTAAAGCAGTATTTGGTTACAAGCTTTAGGCAAAGATGGCCATAAAAAAAAAGGAAGGCTAGACTTAATGATTTACACTAAGGCTAGTTTTATGCTGCTGTTAGATGCATCAAGAGATTTCAGTAGTGCATCTTGATGACTTGTTGACTTTGTTTTCTTGAAGTAACCTTCCTTATTTGTATGAAATGCTTTAATTTATTTTTCTTAGTGGCAAGTTACATGCAGAGCTATCAAAAAGGATGCTAATGATACTTTGCAATAAATCAGCTGTTTCTTTTGTATCTGCCTCTCTCACAGGCTCTTTGAAGTTAGTGATGTCTGGTTGCTTTTGAGAGAAGTTGATATTGCTAAATGTATTTTTCAGGCATAGGAATGAGAACCTTTTCTTTGAGGTAGTATTTCAACAGGAAAGGGAACTAGATTTCATCATTTTATTTATTCGTCTGTCTTTTTTTTTTTTTTTTTTTTTTTTTTAAGCTCCAGCACACAGCAGCTCTGCCTCCTGTGCTGCAAAAGAATAATTGTTTATGCAAATGCAGTTCCTTAATGCATGGCTATTTCAAAGGTTAAGCGATTGCAGGTACAATAACAAAATATTTTCATTGAGTCAGCTTTTCTCTGCAATTCCTTTTTTGCTTAAACTGAGAAACTTATGGATATCAGCTCCTGATGGTAAATGAGACCTGAAGTGTAACTGGTAAATTAATGTTCCCTTTTGTTCCTCTCCTTAGGGACCACTTGATTAACACTCACACACACGCACGCTCACTCACTCACTTGCTTACAAGAAAAAGTGAGTGAAGGCTTCCCTTTGCATTTCCCATTTCACTCACAGTTCAATGCTGGCAGTAGATAGCCTGCAAAAAAATAGTCATTTGCTAGGGGATTGTTTTTCTGTTTATTGGAGGTGACATGATCAGTGGGGCAGCGGCAAAGAGGCTGTGTTGCCATTGCTAAATATACATCCCTGACAGTCTGATAATAGGTTCCAGGAAGTTCAGTGGAAAATTAAAACAAAGCAACATTTATAGCTGATTGAACTTGAAAAGCAGTTTTCATGTTGAATGGCAAATATGTGGACTTCAGCATTCCAGGAGACTGATGCAGCTCCACTGGATGGGCCTGACCTTGTGTGCAGAATGGACTGTGGACACAGCAGCAGGCAGAATGGTTTCATCTATAGAGCACTTCATGGGGAGGAAAAAATTTGCTATCGTGCACAGAAATAGTTCTCACATACGCCTATATTTATACAGTGTCCACAGGTCTGAATAGCATCTTTCGTATGAGGGTTTTACAGCCTGTTAGCAGTACAAGAATGTCTGGTACTGGCTCTGTCTTTGTCCCTGCCAAAGTGCTATAAATACCCTCATCAGAAGCTGCAAGCAGACTTTGCTTAAGTTGATTTTGTAAAATAAAGTGAAAGCTATATATTATGTGTCATCAGTACTAAGAAGGTTTGAATGTAAAGGCTCTATTTTAAATATTTTTTTCTTTAAAAAAAAAAAAAAAATCTAGAAGCCCCAAAAGCAGACAGCTTAGGCCTTTAGTATGGGAAAACTGTTTTACCATTTCCCAATATAAAAGAGCAAGCACTTCCAGAAATGTAACTTAGTAGGTAGAAGAAAATCTGGTATTTTTCCTCACAGTTACCTGAGTTACCAGAGTTTCAGCTTAATCTGCTTGAAAGGCAAACTGCAAGCTGGGTGGCTATCTTTAATTGAAACTCATCTTTAAACAGTCAGTTTAATGAAGACTGTTAAGTTTAAAAGAATCCTGAAGTAAAATCTTTAAGAGAGCTAGTACAGTGGTCATTACAGTACAGTATGTGTTTCAAACTGCACTAGAGTGAATGCAAAAGGACAACTTGTTCTGGATCCTCTGTCTCGGCTAAATCTTTCAGTCACATTGGGTTTGCTCCATGGCTTCATGCAACTGGTCTTGTAGCCCCAGGCGCACTTAGTGTTGCCCGGGTGCATAGATGGACTCGCGGAGGGAGCTCCAGCCTCCTGCACCATGAGCCATTTGGGTGATGGCACTTTGCTATTGAACTAACCACGGCAGTGAAGAAGAGTTTAATATGAACTTTTTGGAGCTTCAGACCCAAGGACAGATTTTTTCCTTCTTGCTTTCTTCTGTTATTTTTAAAAAATAATTTAGAATCATAAGGGCTTTGTTTTGTATCAAATTTCTTATTTGTCTGGTGCTCCATGAACTGTTCAGGAGCTCAAATACATCAAAACTTTATGCGACTCCACTGACTACCTGGTTACTTACCATGAGTAATATATTCAAGAGCCTGCCTGTATCTTAGTGTGCATCCAAAGTGTTACATTCATTCTGAAACACACACACAAAAAAACCCTCTAAAATGGTTTTAGCTGTGTAGCACTTAGCAGAACTTTTAAAGTTGCATTGGGGTGTGAGCTCTTCGACTGTGAGGGCTAATGGAGTGCAAGATTTACATGCCTTATGTCTTGCTGGCTTCTTGGTTCTACTCCTCTGTATTTTCCTTAAGGAAAGCAGAAGAAAAAATCAGGTGTAAGATCTGAGCTTTACCTTTCTTTGCTGCCAGATATTTCTCATGTCACAGAACAGCAGATTGTTGACAAATACAGAAAATGTCAACCCTATCTCTGCTCCATTTTGCCCTGGAATGGTTAGATACTGCCCCTAATGGGTCCCTTCCCATCTGCTCAGTTGCATGGGAAGCAGTTCTGCTCTAAGGCAGTTTGCTGGTGTTCAGTTTATAAGCTTGGATAAATGGGAACCAGTTTCTCATATCTCTTACACGAGTGAAATAAAACTTCAAGCCCTTATTCTGTGCTGGCTAATGGTGTAGTCTGTCCTTGCTTCATTGGCAAGCACCTGCTCGCTTGCGAGCAGACGTACTGTGTTTGCCTCCGGAATCTATCCACGCTGTGGTCCTGGAGGACCTGCTGAGCTGTTAATGGTGTGAGGAGCCTGACTTGGAGCTTTTCTGAGATTTTTAGTGAAAGAGAAGAATGCTGACAGCTCAACTCCTCCTGTTCCGCTATTCTCTAAGATGTAGTTTAAATTTCTTTTGGTGCTGCTGTGATGTTTACCCTTACCTGAGTTAACTGTGAAGCTATGAAAGGTTATTCCTTCCTCAGCATTCAACTGCATCAAAATCCTCAATAGACCACGATGCGTTTTTGCAATTTTTGTATTGATGATTGTGGCTGATACTCTTACACGTCAGTGGAGCAGAGACCATCGTCGTTGCTTTGTCAGGGATCTTTGGTGGCTCTGTGATGAAATGGAGTGCTATGGTGGGTTTATTTAGTTGTATCAATCCTTTCTTTTGTTTTAATTTGCCACAAAGACCATAAAAAGGACTTTCTGCCACTTTTTAGTAACTCCTCCTGCTTGCAACTGTCCTTGCCAAAAATAAAATGGGTAAGATCTGTTAGTCTGAGATTATAACCTTAGTGCAGTGACTTATCTGTTCAGCCTGCCCTACTGCTCTGCTCCTGCTTTCTGAGCACAGACAGCTCATTTTATCTGTTAGTTCCACAAACAGACTCATTTAAAATGAGTAATTTATTATGAGTAATGAGGTGTGTGCTTTTATGTGAAAGAAAACAAACCAGCCACTGTGCGAACCTTTCAAATTCCAGAGTGTGCCTGGAAGTGTGGGTTACAGGAGCTGCAGATAGTGAGTGAAAACAACTCTATGCTGGGCTCAGCTGCTCAAAGTATTTGTGGTGCCTTGTGTTTATTTATGAGCCTGTCTTTACTGGGGATTCACTGCCCTGTGTCCTGGTGGAGAAGACTCGCAGGCAGAATGAGGAAGCCCTCATTAATCTTCGTGCTCTTGTTTAGAATTTCTTGTGCCGCCTGCTGTGACTCTTGTTGGAGCAGGGGCTGGCCTCTAGCAGTGAATTGAAATGACTAAGATTAATATTAATCCCTTTAATACTGCAGCTCATGATATAGTCATTAGGTGACTTGGAACTAATCCTGCCCACCTAACTAGTGTGATTTATTAAATACACATGGAGGATTTAGTGTGAATACAGCTTGGTGGAATAGGCATCAAATAAATACCGCTGTGTATCTGTGTTAATGCTGCCAGATTGGGACACAATTGCAGGACAGGCTAGGAAGAAACAGGAGTGGAAGGGATCCTTATCACAGGGTTCAGTGGACTTTACCTTTGTGGATTAGTGGAAATGATTTTCTAGCTGGACACAGCATGTGTCACGAGGTAAACTTATTCAAATGTGTCTTTAAAATACTTGCTGTCAAGAATTAAGAGATTGGGAGAAGTGTGGATGTACTTGTACATTGCATTTAGCAGCAGAAATTGCTCAGGTTCCTCTCTGTGCTGTGAGGAGGTAGCAGATCCTTCCAGTAGCCTGTTCTGATCCTCCCAACGGAATGTGCCAATTAACATCCCCTCAGCAAACATTCAAGCTACAGAGTAGACAGACAGTTAATTAGCACTAAGCTGATGAGCATTAACCTGCTCTTTAAAATTATCTAAGGCTCCAATTCCAACGCTTTGGAAAAATATCTGGATTTTTCTTGTGAGCATAGTGTTTCCCTCTGTGGAATTGTTTTTGATGGGTTATTTACTAGTTTAGATTAAAAAGGATTGGTTAAAGAAACAAAGCAGGAAAAGCCTATGATCTGGGCAAGGAGTGTCTATATAGCTGTGAAGAGGTGACTTTCTGACCTCAATCTCAGTGACATGGCCATTTTGTTATAGTTGGGAAGGACCCCAAACTTAGAGTTTAGGAAATGATGCAAGTCCTGTCAAATCAGTATCTGTTGGAGCTGACAGACTGCAAGATATTATGCTGTGGGCAGTGCAGTATTGCAGGAAGCTGTAGCATGAGTTGAAGAGTCCATGCAAACACTGGCAAGGAAAGATTAAGGTCTGTGTGCAGATATTTCAAGGTCTTTATGCCCATCCCTTTTTGCATTTTTTTTTTTAAATCTAAAATAAAATGTAAAGTTTTCTGGAAGTGGAAAGCGGCTCAAAAGAAGCAGTATCAGATTGGTAATGTGTGGCAGGAAAAATGAAAATGCAGGCCCAGCAACACAGACCAGTTGCATTTAACAGGGTGGGAAATAAAGTGATAGTGGCCAAACTAACTCAGGACGTGGTGCAGACAGACAGGTTTGTTAAACCTGAGCTGCAGGCTGCTGAGGGGCAGGTGAGAGACATGGCGCCAGCTGAGGTGCACCTGACTGTTCATGGATATTTGGATTGGATTCAGAACTGCTCAATATATTTGATATGTCACTTAAACAGAAGTAAAAGTTTATATTTAAAGACTGCCTGACTGAATAAGGATTATCCTTGCGGAAGGTGGACTTGGAGTTGCTCTACTGACTTCGTTAGTATCAGTAAGAATGGTTGTTGCACTAAATTGCACTTTGGGATTTCGGAGATGACTGGTTAGTGACAGACATTTAAAATGTTTTAAAGACTTGTCTTTCTGTACAATGGACGAAAAATATGTGTTATTGATTACTTGCTGAGTGTTGAGTCACTGAACATATTCCTCTGCTTGTTGGTGATGTTAAGCAAAGTTCTCCCCAGATTTGTTTTATTCCCCATTGCTTCCTTTGTTATCCCGACTTTCTTAAGATGTATTTTTTTTCTAACCAACTATTCTGCTTCTGCAACTACTATATTTTATTGCCTTGTTTTCCAATTTCTGTATCTGACCTTTCTTTTCAACTTCAAAGATTTCTGACTTTCTGCTGAATTTCTTTTAGATCCAAGCCATTTCTGACTGCACTAAAATCTGTCTTGGGAGTGTGTTAGCCTTTTAAAAGGGGATGAGTGAGGCTTCATGGTTATTTTCTTACCTCTTGCCATTTGTAATCAAGAGTATGAAGTTGTCTGGCACTTCTTGTGCGGTGTGTTTAGTTTTGAACCGTGTAATAGAAAGCCAGAAATGTTTAATTATGATGGCAGCAAATCATTTTTCAGCGAGATGAGTTAAAATGTCTAGCCTGTTTTGAAGAGGGGATGGGACTCTGCTCGTCTGTTCAGTTGTCTTCATCAGTCAATGTGGGAATACAGCTGTGACTTCTCATAAGAGATGCAGGGTCATGCACTAGCTCTTCAGAGACCATATAATATTTCTGATAGAAAAAATCTGGTTGTAGTAAGGAAATTTAAAATATGCTAAATATGCAGCTTGCTGAAATGTCTGTTTTGGTCCTTATTGTCCCATATTGTCATGGTTCTGAGCTAAGATTGTCAAATAGAAAATTGTCAAATTAATTGCTATTGAGTTAATGACTGATTTTTGTTGTTGTTTTGTTTTATCTGGCTTTTGGATTTTATCAATTAACAGTAGTAGACACCCATCATTCCTACTTTTTTGTTCGTTTTTCTTCTGACTTCATTCCAGTTTCTGCTCCTCATCCAAGCCCCCTCCCCAGTGCTGCTACAGCTTTTCAGCAACAAACAGAGCAGTGCAGATTTGTTTGGATGGTAGTGAAATTCCAGTTTGCATAGGAGGATCTTAATATTCTCTGAAATCTGTTGTGTTATGGATTGCCAAGTTTCCAAGATATACCCGAAAGCAAGGAAATTGCTACGCTTTATCCTGGGAAATTAAAATCTTAACATGGAGCAGAGCAAGATAACGTGATTGTGGCATCTAAAAAGCTTAACAGTGAGGAAGTAGGGTTTTCTTTTTTTCTTCTTCCCCTAGCTCGTGTGATGAGTGTTCATATGCTAAGTCATAAATTATTTCTGGAGTAGTTGCTCAATTCAGAGCACTGCTCTGGCTTTCCGGTAGAATAGTTCTTACTTTCCTGTAGTCTTCGCATCAGTGTGGGTTAAACGTATAACATTTCCCTCCATTTTTATTTTATGAACTAGCAGAAGAGATTGTTTCCTGTCACTTCTGAAGCACTACTATTCTGAGAATAAAAACTACTTTCTAATTGCAGTGTGCTTCACCAATACAAACTTGCATGAGAATCACCCACATCATGAAAATGACTCTGTTTTCCAGGGGACCAGTCTGCTTTGCATGGCCCTTTAGCTGTGGGGGATCTCTTTGCAGTCCTGCCACCTGAAGGAGGGTTGTAGAGAAGACAGAGCCACATTTTTATTGGAGGAACAAAAAGTACAGGAAGTGATAATCTTGTTGTTTCAACAAGGAATTTTCCACTTGGGGCTAGGGGAGAATTGTCCTTCGACAGAATTAAATACTGGGACGTGGGAAAAGAGAGGGGCTGGAATCTCCCCACTTAAAGGCTTTCAAAGTATGACTGGACAAGGCCTGAGTGATCTCATAAAGCTCTAGAGCAAGAGGATGGACTGGGCAACCTCCAGAGAGTTCTTCCAGCCTAAATCTTTCTGTGATTCTGGGCTAGCCGATCTAGGCCATCATTAATCTTTTACCATGTATATATGTGTTTTATATCTATGTTTATCCACACACATATATGTGTATAATCACAAACACATACATACAGGTTTTTTATATATCTATTTTTATATATATAGCCATATATATAACCATATATGCATGTATATAATATAAAATCTTGGATATTTCCTTTTTTTCCCTCTGTGTAGTTTCTCTTTTAATTTACTTGGATGGAACAGGTGTTAAATTTCAGGTTAGGTGGCTTCTGTGTTAGCATATCTAATCTTAAACAGTGGAGTCAAGTCTTCCAGACCATACACTTGACTTTCCAGTATGTTGCACAAAATGTGAGAGCATGAAAGGGAAGGTCTGTTTCCTTGCATTTATTCTTTTTTTTTTTTTTGGGGGGGGGGGGGGGGGGGGGGGGGGG
>JAWLRI010000165.1:307164-365655 GCA_034781795.1 Crypturellus tataupa
TTTTTTGTTTTTTTTTTTTTTTCCCCCCCCCCCCCCCCCCTTTGCTTTGGCACATCGTCTCTGCTTGAAAAGTGAAGTGAATCTGAAGGATTCTACTGTTCCCTGAAGCGTGTCATTGTCCATTTGAAGGAACCTAGCAGGTGAAACTAATATATAAGGAGCATTTCTTTTTCTGTGACTGAAATGCACACAGTTGTGGATGTTTGTACTCAACTGAACCAGTGTGAAATTTAGTCACAGCCGCAGCATGTGTTCCAATTTTCCAGGGCAACTTTCTCCCAGCTGTGGATTAACCCTTTCTCCACTCTGCCTTCTTTCTCTTCAAAATTCTGGGAAATTTTAGTGAGCAATTTCTGTGGACAAAGAAGCCTTTAAAGGTGGAAGAAGACTTGGATCTCAGTGAGCCTTTAGAGGAAGGGTATATGATGTTTTAAATGAGGTGGGATGTGTGCAGGAAGTTTCTAGCTCCTTTAATACAGGTGCATTTTTGCAAAATAGTATATGATCCTGATAACTCTCCACTTTTGTAGCAAATCTAAACTCATATTGAACTCTTTTACAGCAATCTCTCAGTAACTACTGTGAGTGTTTCCTAGGCTTAAATTTCATTCTTAAGGGGCAGTGTTATAAATGCTCTGTGTTGACCAGAGCCAGAGGGGGTTTTTTTTTGGCTTGTATTATAGCACACTGTGTGAAGAGTTTCCCACTTTGTGGAAGCAATCTGCTTCTTTAGAAATACTCTCACTCTTGATTCAGTTATGAAATTATTTGTTAAGAATCCAGTTAATGAGGAATAAATATATTTAACTTGAGCATTCCTCTGCATGAAGAAAGCATTTCTCAAATTTTATTTTCCAAGTTGTTTGTTCTTTGCATAGAAAGGAAGCTTCTCGACAGTGTGTTGGTATAACCTGAACAAGCTGTCTGTTTCCTGAGTTTCCTCTTAGGAGGGAATGTATTTTATATTTGCAGATTTAAAATCCTGAAGTTATTGGGGAAAACGCCCTTAGTCTATAACGTCTTGGCAACAACGTGATTCCAAAGCAAACAGCAGTGAGGAGTTGCATTCTACCGCCTTCTTTGAAAGACTGTTGATGCTAAAGTGAAAAATGCTGCATGTTCAGCAACGTCCATCAGACAGAGGGTGAATACAGTGTTTGCTGCTAGAGAGGACATGGTACTTGAACGTACTGTCTTCAGCTGCATTTTCTCTGTGGCCACATGAAGCTAAGATACGCCTTCTTTTGTGTACTGCTGCTCTTTTCACTCATTTCTCTATCTGGATTCTTTTTGTGCTGTGATTCAGTCCTTCACAGAGCAAGAAAACGACATTTTCAGGCTGTCTGCTGCCAGATCACAGCAGTTTCAATTGGACACTTAAAAGTAGAAGCAGGTGCTGGAAACTCTATTTTCCCTTTGCTCTGATTCATTGAATGCCAGTCTTCAGCTGAGAAATGAAGAGGGAAGAGGTTTTTTTTTTTTCCCCTCTAAAATCTTAGCCTCGTTAGTATTTGCAGTGTATCACCAGTAGAATAAAAGCTTCATAAATTAACTCTGAACTTTGTGGAGCTCAGGGTGTTGCAGTGGGGCTGGCGGAAATCCTTCTGTCTGAAGATGTGGCTCAGAACCAAGGTGCTGTTTCTTTGTGGATCTTAATATCTGTAGCCTCTGCTCTTCTCTAAATAAGATTGGACCAATGTGTTCCATTTCTATTCCAGTTTTCAGGAAAACCCCAAATTTGGTAAACTAACTATGTGTTTCTCAGACTGAGTCTGCATTTTTTTCTAAAGGCTGGTTTAGAAAAATTTTGAATGTTTTGTAGGGATAGTTCTGGAAAGAGCCTCCTGTTTTTTCCTGATTGTACTGGTACTGTAACGGTATCGTTATTGAGTTGTTACTGATGTTAACCAATAGAGGGCCTGAAAAAGGAAGCTTCATGCAATTAATTCACTAAATGTTAGAAAAGCTCTATTTGTCATCAGAACATCACAAAACTTTTCCGATTTTTGTTCCATCTGAAACCAAAATTGGGATCCTTCAGGTAGGAGGAGACTCATTGAGGTTATCTGCTCCAGTCCTCTCCTCAGAGCAGGACTGGCCTTGGAAGTGAGATCATGATCTTCAGGTTTAGAGCCATCTGGAATCTGAATGTTGAAGCCTCTTTTAGTACTACTCTGGTGTTTGCCACCCTTCCTTCAGAAATGTTGTTCCTAACACCTAATTGCAATTTCCCCAGTTGCAACTTGTGGCTATTTTGTCTTGTATTTATCTGAAGAGATTCATTCTGCCATGTTTGGACAAGATGAGAAGCTTTCTAAAGGACTGGTGTTGACTGAAAATAAGGCCTTGTAAGCTGTGGGTTTTCTTGACCTGTAATGTGTAACAGCAGTAACAGTTGTTGTGTAACAGTGAGCACTGGATCCTGAACATGTTTATCAGTTTAATTTGGGTGTTTAGTTCACGATCTTGATCCAGAAGTGGCAGCAGTCTTGGCATGCAGCTTCTCTGGTTTATCGCTGAGAAGTGAAAGTAGAACTAGGAGATTTTTTTTCTCTTAGTTCTACTTCTTTTTCTCCTAGTTCACAGCTTCTTCATTAGCCTTATATAGTATATAAGTAGTATATAGAAATACTACTTAGCTTTTTGGACAGCTACTCGAGATGCTGTAAGTCAAAATCTTTTGTAGAAGTTTGAAATACTTGCGTCTACTTGTATTTCCAATAATCTGGACCAGGACTTGTGTTTTCAAAAAAATACTCTCTCGTGCATTATTTCTATTCATTTGGCTGAAGAGCAATGAAGCAGTTAAAGGAAAAACTTCGCTTGGATTTTTTTCCTCTTTTAACTACTCTTAACATAAATAACTTTTGCTTCTGCTCATCACTGATCTTCTTGTCTGTTGCTCTTCTTTTTCTGAAAAACTTTTTTTTTTTTTAATTCAGTGTGATAAAACATCCGTTATTTGTAAGTTGATTGAGCATAAAGTATTTCATTATAAAATGGTCATCCATCACTGGAAGCAAGGGGCTGCAAAAAACATTAACTGTGCACTTTTGGCTGGAATGTAGCTTTGCCAGAATAATGCAGCTTCTGTGTAAAGTATGCAGCATAAAAAAAATGGACTGTGCAGGAAAACAGGTGCTTGCCTTGCTCTCCCAGAGCTTTGGGATTTCATCCCAAGTTTTTGGAAGAGTCTGCAAAATCCTTCTGTTACCTACAGTCACTTTCTGTTTTTAAGCAGTGGCCTCCAAGCCACACAGAGTACTGCTCTGCAGTGAGCCGTTCATTCCAGCAAGGCCGTGGGGATTTGCTAGCTTTTTAACTGCTGCTGCTTAATAAATGATGTACATTTTCCCTCATTCATTATCTCCCCAATAAGATAGCAAATGCTTCTTAACAGTGACATTGCAAAAGTGAATGACCAAACATTGCGAAGTTATTTCTAGATGTGATTCCAGTATGTCTCATTTAATTTCCTTGACACTTGACAAACGGAACTCTGAGCTACTACTGTTGTATGTGATAAATCAGAAAGATCATTTTGATTTTAACCTGGCTAATTTAAATGTGAACTTGAAAAGTAACATCCTTTCCTGTGAAACTTACTTGAGATTGGGGAGAAAAGTGGGATGATAGGACAGGAGACTTTTATTGGATTTCTGCTGTGAATTATTTTTAAAGTTTATTCTCAGGTAAGGTAAGAGCACAGCACTTTTGAAGGCCGAGTACTTCTTATTCCCATATGTGAAATGCAAATAGAGACAAAGTGACTTGGCCAAGAGTATGAAGGGGAAACGGTTGCCAGGATAGAGAACAGAACGAGCTTCCCTATCTGTGATCAAGACCCTTACTATGATCTGATGCCCTGTTTATTTATGCATGTGTTTAAATCCTGTCAGAGCAAATACTGTCAGGTCTAGGCTTAAAAATCTAAAAGAAATACTTCTAACTTTGCCTTTTAAGCAAGTATTAGGAACAAATGCAGCTAAAGTTTAATGATTCCATCCCAAAGGTCGTGGTAGCTGAAAAGTTAGAGGTGAGAGGTTAAAGCAGAATTGTGGCTGCTGATCTGTTAAGTGTGTGTTTTATATTTCACTTGGAGAGCCTGTCTGCTTCATGCCCTAAGGGAAGGAGAGAGGGATTGAAGAAGCCTACGTAAGTGTGTGAACTGAGGGATAGCTTGAACAAACAGGTCCTATTTATCTGTGTGAATTAAAGTTTTGCTCTGTGCTGTTGATTTTAGATTGCTCTTGCTAAACGACGGGCAGTCAGTGATGGTCTTCATAAAGCGAGGACAGGGTCATTTGGAGTGCCTCAGGTTTCTTCTGTCATGGTATATACTGCGTCGCAAACTTCAGAAAAGGATGTTAATAGACTTATTTGACATTTTCTTAGAGACTGAAATCGGTATCCTCTTTCCAGGGTATAGTGGCAGTGTCCTGTATGCCAAAGCATTGTTTGTACTCCTTATGCAAGCCTGCTGCCCAGGTTACTGGTCATTTGTTATCCATTGAATGAATATATTAAACATAGCCATTACCATATTGATGTACAGTAGGGGACAAGACCTTGAGTTCATTTAATCGGCCTGCATGGTACCTGAATCTTTAGCTGATGTTTGGAATGATCCCAGAAGAGATATAGGTTGTCAGTACACACACGATTTCTCCTTGCCCTGAAAAGATTTTGACCGAAGTTGGAAGAGTTAAGGATTCAGCAGAAGAATCTAGCCCCAGGTTGCAGCTGATTGGGGACAAAGGTGTTTCAGGGGAAACTTCAACTCAGTCTAGGGCTCCAGAGTACCATGTTGCCTCATGGAAATAATTGCCTCCATGAGTATTTGCTCTCTGAAATAGCAGCATAAAGAGAATGCTTTGGGATGATGCTATAACCGTAGTAATCTATGGGTCTTGTTAATGAAGGCCGAACAAAAATATTTTTGCTAAACATTTTTGCTTTTGCAGCCCAAGGACAACAGTTGGGCTGGCTATGGCCAGGTCTGTCTGCCTTCCCAGAATGGCTGAGGTTGGAAGGGACCTCTAGAGATCATCTAGTCCAACCCCCTGCTCCATCAGGGACACCTGGAGCATGTGTTCTCTCTACTATTTCCATTTTTTAGCAGGAGTTAAGTTTTGGGTTAGTTTGATATTCCAAAGAAAGTTTTGCACCTCATTTCATGAAGTCCCATTTAGAATCTGTGGTGAGTTAGTGTATTAGAACTTGAAATGTAGGTAATTATGTTTTCCCATTAGGAGCAGGAACTTTTACTTTTTACTAATAATATTTTTTTCCATTTTGCAGGTGTTTTTAGATTCTTTGGCAACACAAGAAATGTCTTGACTTTGGAGAGAGATGTTATTCTTTCATTTTTCTCTCATTTTTTTTCTTCCCCTTGGCATTCATGGGGGCTTCCCTTGAAGAAGGAGAAAACAGAATGGATAACATCTTGACCGCTAATTGATGATAAAACTGTAATTCTTTTTTTATTCTTTTTTTTTTTCTTTTCCTTTTTCCCCACAGCCTCTTAGAAATAGAGAAGCTTTACTTTTGACAACATGGTGGATTTGTAATAAGAGAACTGTTCGTACTGCGGTTGACACACAAAGCTGTCGAGAATTACAGTGCTTTAAAACACCAAAGAAGAAGTTTTAATTTCTCCTGGGCTTTTAAATTGCCTACTTAGTTTGGGCCTGGTACCCTGCAAGACGTGTATAAAATACCATAGTGGAGCAAACAGAGTGACTGGATAGAGTTCTGTGGAGTGTCACAAATAATTGCTCTTTCTTCGACATGTGCCAATTTCTTTCAGAGAGGAAGAGTGCTTAAACTTGACAGACATCAAACTTGTGTTCTTAGCGAGATAGATGGATCAGTCTCCTGGACTCGGAGTGTGCAACGCAATTCCCCGCAGGTTTCATTTAGCCTGGTTGGCCTTGTTAAGAGTGGCCATGCTTCTTTCCTCGTATTAGGAAGAAACCTGGGGAAACCTGGCCCTAATTCACAACAACAGCAAGATCAATAACTCTCAGTGTTTGGTCAAGGGCAGATGAATTTGTCATGGGGTGGCTGCTTTTTGCTTTGATTTAGCTTGATTTAGTAATTTCATTTGTGGTCATACATTGCTGCCTCAGAGGGCTGCCCATGAGTACTGAAGCCTGGAGCTATCACAGGGACTGGCTGTGGTCCTCTGTGTATTTTCTGTAAGAAATCTTGTGAAACAATGTCTGCTGGCTCTGAACAGAGATAAAAGGTAAAACATATCTGCATTTCACTGGTGCACTTTAACTAGACTCTGTGGATGTTTTCATCACAGATCTTGTAAAATCAGTTAATAAAGCAGTGCTCCCACCCCAGGCCAGCCATAGGAGCTGCTGGCCTAATAAGGAATTCTGACTATCTGCAGAAGAAGGGGTAGGAAGCCTTTTAGGGAATATCCATATAAGCAGCTGCCAAAAGGCTACTCTGGACTAGGTTCACTAACTTTGAGTGAACCTTGGAGCAATTGTGCAGTTGACTGTTTTCTATACCAAAAGAAGGGGTTTCTTAAATGCATCAACCTTTGTCAGTGTGAATCACTGATTTTTATTCAGCAGTGGATTTATGATTTGGTCATTTTCATTCTTTAAAAAGATATAAGCAGCCAGGAAGTCTTCAAACAAACTAACAAAAACTAGCTTCAAACTTAGGGCTTTCTGATATATTCCACTGAAATATTTGAGATAGGTACAAGCCTATAAATATGCTTGTTTCCATTTTGATGATGTGCAAGGACATAAGTCATTTTATATTTGACTTAAAGTTGTCCACAGTGAATGAGAAGCACCGACTCAGTGTCTTTGCCCAGTTGTGGAGGATGCTTAGCTGAGCATCCGTGCTTGTGTTGTCCGTGTGCTGTATGGCAGGGTTATGCTCCTGGTCACACTTCCTGTCAGGCCTTCAGAATTCCCATACTGATTGGTGAGGCTGGAGGAGCATCTTAGTTATCTCCAGTTCTAGAGACTTTGTGGAATAAGGAAGACCCACTACAAGGAACCCCAACAATTCAGAGTTCGTGTGTGACTTTGGAAAAGTCACAAAATTAGTTTTGTGTTCCTGAACCTATCAGGGGTTCAGCTCAACTGGATTGCCTTCAGGGAAAGGAGATAAGAGCATCAGCTTCCCTACAGCAGAGATCAAAATTTTAAGTGATTAGGAATTTGCATATGTGAATTTACAAACCATGAGTCCCAGTGTAATCTTTTCCTGAAATGTGTTGGTGTAATTATGTGTTATTCTTGTGCTCATCCGCTTATATGAGATTAGATGAGTTTCTAGAAAACAAGTATGGATAATAAGCATTTAAAATAGATTTACAGGGTAGATGGGTATTGCCATTCATACTATCTCAGAACACCTTTGGGGAGATAGAAGATAGATGGGTAGACAATACAGAAATGATAGGCTTTTCCTATTTGGTGTAGAATAATAAACTTCTTGCCTTTCATCCAAATAGCCAAGCTTCTTGCAGAGTTATCAGGTCACAGGGCAAGAGGTAACATCTTAGGATCCATAGCAAGTCTTTTCCTGGTGACCTTCAACCTCTCTTTGTCAGGTTACCACTCCATTTTCAGAGCTATTGCTTTGGAGCCTCGGAGCCTTTTGAGTATAATCTCTGACTAATTACGTCAGCTGCAGCTCAGGAAAGGTTTCATAAAGTATGATTTGAATCATAGTCTCCTCAGTGCTAAGAAATGAGAGTAGAGTTGAAAAAAAATCTTTTAACTTTAACTTTTGAAATAATAAATAATAAATTCTTGGAGCAACATTTTTTTTTTCTGCAGTCAGCAATATGTATGACTAGAATGCCTTCACAGCTTATATGAAAACCCAAGGAAAAAATAAGTTGTGCTGGGCTAAGAATGCACCCCAGATATTTTTTTTCTCTTCTGTGCTTTAAATCCATCTGCATAGAAATCCTGAAAGCCTTGTGTTTTTGTGTAGCTCTAGACTTCCTGTTGATAGCATTTCTTTTTCTTGTGACTGCAGTGAATATCTTCTACTTTTCATAATATCAGTGAAGCCTATGTCCCTCTGGAATGCAATACTATGCCTGGGTGAAAAGCAACTGGAATAAAAAGTGGAGACACAGAGTTTTCAGTGTAATTTTGGCTGAAGATACTAGAGCAAGTACCTGCTTATGAAAAACGTCTGGGGATTTTTAATGTGTGGGCAGAACAGCTGAAGTTGAAGCATGGCAGCAGATGAAACCCACTAACTAATGGCCGTCCTGATGGGACTGTCAGTGGTACTGCTTTGTTAGTAGGGGTAAATAATTCCTGTAGGAGACAAGGTTTCAGTGGAGCTAATGCTGCCATGACCGGAGCATATCAAGGGCATCAAATGCTCAGTGTGCATTCTGTCATCCTTCCCCAGAATAAAATCTCAATTCTGAGAGGCTCTTGAGATCTTGACACTATGGAACAATCATTTGTTAAAGTCATGTCTAATGAAAGGGAGATAAACACATGAAGCTGCAGTGTGACAAATGAAAGCATTTGTACCATTGTAATGAAATTAGGCAAACAGAACAGGCTTGACAGCTCTGGGTTTCCCCTGTCAAACTGCATTTGTAATTCTAGCCTTGCATTCATGTGTGGCTGTGAATGGCACTGTTTTCCTCTTGGTATGGTGGGTCTGGGCCCCTGAATGGCGGCTTTAATTCACAGGGAATTAGCTTTGGAGAGTATATTTTACAGGCATACAAAAAAGGATTGCAGTTCATTCTTAGTTCTCCTTCATTGATGTGAAGGAGTTCTCCTTCATTGGTGAATCCTTAATTGTGGATTTATGTTTTCTATCATATGTAAACCTTTTGGTTTGTTAACATTTATTATAATATAAACCTTTTGGTTTGATAACATTTATTATAATAAAGTATTGATTTCAGGGACATACAAAACTCACTTCCACGGATCACCATGGTGAGTTTGTATGCTGTATCTCAGCAGTCTTTTAAAATAATTGATATTTTTAAAGTAAAGATAACTATATTGTCTAGAAGCTGCAATGTAAACACTCAACTCCTCTGCTTCTCTTGTGCTACCCGCACATGATACATGTGAAATCAAGTCCCCACTACCTGCTAGGAACTTAGACTAGCAGAGAGAAGATGATGTTCTAGGGAACTTGTGGGAAACATGAGGTGACCGTGCTCTTTTTCACTTCCGATGTTTTCAGTGCAGTTACTTTGCCTTTGGTGTTTTCAGCTAATTGAGATTGTGAGTTTCTATAACCACGTTAGCTGCTGCATCACACACTGTAAGTACCAGTCTGTTCTGGTTTTAGATGAGAAATTCTCTAGAAATTTGCTACATCCTAATTTAAACATCATGTTGAAATGGTTAGACTAGACGCTGCAAGGAAAATGGGATCAAAATTTTAAAAAGACCCTTTGTTTGTGAGGGGGTGGTGGTAATGGATTCATTTCAGTCAAGAACTAACTAGTAGACTCTACCAGGTCTGTGCGGAGGGGAGCAGTGTCTAGGAATCATCTAGCTTTTGTTTTGTTTTGTTTTTAAACTTTGAATAACAACAGCAATTGACCATTATTAAATTGGAGTTTAATGTTGGACCAAACTTTCTGGCTGCTCAGTGTCTTTCACTGCAGTGCAAACTGACCCGTGCTCTAGTCAACTGAAGGTTCTATAACCAACACGCATGTACTGTTCTGTGACTGTTAGCTAATGTACTACAAAAGAAGCAAATTCAAGCTATGCCCTCTTTTAGAGCAGGACAAGTTACTGTAGTTCCTTTTGCTATGCTTGTCATTGTCTAAATTAACCAACAAGTAACCATGGGGATAGTCTCATAGTTTAGTTTAGATGAAATTAAGCCATTGTTGTTCCACCACTTGTGCCAGAAGTACAGTTTTGTCCTTCTTTCTTGTAACTTTTCTTCCCTCCTTACCTTGCTGGAGAGAAACTGCAGGAAGTTCCCACCTTTTTGTGAAAAGAACGTGCTGTGTGGTGGGTGAACTAAGAGTGCGGTTCACATAACACCGTGTGGGCCAGAAGGGCGTGTTTGTGAGCCAGGAAGTACTTGTGGCTGCATCAGTTTTCTGTGGCAGAAACTTGTGTAGCCCCTAGGCAGGAGTCCTGCAGACCAGGGTTTCCAGTATTTTACTAGTGTTGGGGCTTGGGGGTTGCCTTTTTTTTTTTTTTTCCTCCCCTAACTTTAACAAGAAATGGGAATAGATGTTCATAAGTTCAGTGAATAAACCAAGAAGGCAGTAGCACATGCTTGAAACATTGCTCTTGTCCGAGCTGGTTTGCATTAGAGTGGTGCGTGGGATAAAATTTAAACAGCCTTTCTGAAGGCTGCGCGGCAAAGGCCAACAGCTGCTGCAGAAGAGGAGTCCAGGTCATGTGGTTTGGGTTGCAGTTGCCTGTCCTGGGGACAAATGATGTTGAAATAACTTGTCATAAACAATTTTTTCTCGTTCATTTAGTCTGATTTGGAACGCATAGCCAGTCCTGATAAGAGTCATTCAGGAGTGAAGAGTTTAACTGCTGTGGAAAGCAGCTTATGTGAGCATTTTAGATCAGGAATGTGCCAACAGCATATCGGCAGCGAGGAACCTCTTGCGGGGGGACCTGCTGCGGTGCTTGAGGAGCGAGGGGTCCCCGGGGTCTGATGTAGCCTGCTGCCAGGGCTGCCTGAGTGGCCGGGTGGGATTACAGAAATGTAAATTGGATGCATAAGCATGAATTAGTTGTTTAAGTGTCCTTATGGGTGTGTCTGTCTAAATGTGAATTATCCATAGGATATGTGAAGGTAAGTATTGTGGTCTCAGGATTTCCATACTCATACTAAACTTCTTAGCCTCAAAAGCTATCTTTCTGATATGGTGCTTATTTAAAATAGTTCTCCCTACTTTTCAGTCCCCATGCACTGGTTTGAGCTGTGCAGTGTTGGCGCTGGTCTCTTGTTTCCTGAAACTTCACTGAAGGGACCTATGGAACATCCCAGGCTCTGTTTTAATATAATTTTCCCAAGCTCAGAGTGGTTTAAAAAGGAAAGCTGCTTGTACAAATCCTTAGTGGAGCTCTGATCTCCTTTTTGACACTTACTCAGTTTTTCCTCTTTATAATGCATTAGGCTGAGGTCATGCTTTGTGGGTTAAAACAATGAGAAATGTCTCTTTTGGGGAAATACAGTTGGAGAAACATCACTGTGAGCATTTCTCAGGTCTCCCATTGGTTATGGTTTCCTCACTTGCAATGCCTGAATGTCTGAACCAAGCATAGCAAAAATCAAAGGGATGAAAAATCTCAACTTTTTTTTGAGTCCAAATTTGGCTTTCCAAATGCTGTCTATTCACCTAATATACATCCTTTATTTTGGGAAAGGAACTATCCCAGTTATAATTGATTTTACTGCCCTTTCTGAGGCAAAACAATTTTGTGAGTTTTTCGTAAGTTGGAAATTCGAGCTGGACTGCATGGGAATCTAATCCACAAGTAATTCTCTCTTTAGGACTTAAAACTATCTTGTCGTCAGTGTGGTTTTTAAGAAGCAGGGGAGGAACTACCGTTTTGAATAGAGGATCCAGCTCTCAAACTGAATTAGTGGCAAGAGGTTTGTGGTGTGCCATGTATCCTGTGCTAGCAAATACGACTTTATCATCATTCCACCTGTGCAGTTATGTACATATTTAGCACATACTGTGCCCTACTCAGCCCTACTGTGGGCTGAGTTGTTGAGTATTCAGGATGATGTCTGGCATATCTACCTTTTGCTTTGCTGCAAATGGAGGTTTGTGGCTTAGGGAAAGAAACATCAGCATCTTATATAAGTCCTCCAAACTACTAGAGTGCACGTGTTTGTTATTCTTGGTTTGGCTTTTCTGTAGGCTTGAAAGTTTTCTCAAGCTAACACTGTTTTGGCTCAACACTAACGCAGTAGAGCAGTAGGCTAGATCCTAGTGATGTAGGGCATGTTCTCTTAGGGTTTACCATGCACAGTATTTATAAAACAGAAATCACAGAACTCAACGGGAACAGCTCAATGACCAACTCCGGGCTTGACAAGGGGCCGATTAGCTCTGTTGAGCTGCTGCTGTGTGGAGTGCCTGGTGCTAGGACCACGTGTTGGTGCAGCAATGTCGGCTAAAAGCCCGTTCTGTTACTGCTCAAAGTGCAGCTCATCCAGCTAGGACTCTTGGGGATGAAGGCAACTGCAGGAATTGAGAAATACAATGAATTGGTTAGGTGGTCACTGCTCTGTAGACAGCTTTGGGGCAAGTTTGAGTGTTTGATCCATAAGCATCTTCTATTTGATGTTGTCCAAATGCTTATGACTGGAGATATGTGCTCCATAAAACACACTTAAATAAACGTTGATGAAAGCAAGTCCTCTGCATTTCCATGAGCTATTGAGAGGTGACACAATTGTAATGTAACACCAGAATATTATCTGACAAGTCGGAGGAGTTGTCCTTAAGCCAAAAAGATTGAATCATCGTGTTCCTTTTAACTTCTCACAAGTTAGTTGTGTTGGCCTGATTTGAACTAGGAGCTGGGAAGCTAAGAGGCTCTGTGTGCTATAATGATTTGCACAGTTACTTCTTCTGTAATTATAACTTTGTTGTATTTGACAACAAAATGATTGCACTTAGCTATTGGTCTGTGTGAACTTCAGCCTTTTTTTAAAAAAAAAAAAATCTTTCTCCTTTGCGTCTTAGCTGTAAGTTGTCAGAGGTATATTAACATGCTTTCTGATAGGCTTCTTAATTTGATATGGATAGCCTTTCAATAGGAACCACGATCAAATGGCATTTTGGTTGCTTATTTTACAGTCAGGAGTTTTGGGGTAGTTTTGTTTTTATTTAATTGAATTTTATGACTTTTTTAAAAGAAAAACAACAACAACAAACAGCAGCTTGTGTAAGGATTCAGGAATCACAGGACTTTTCTCTCCTACTCTAAAGAAGTTCATATTACAGACAAGTGAAATATCAGATCATCAGGAATATAAATGTCAGTGTTTCTGTGGCAGTATTAGCCAACAGGCTTTTTGACTTTTATTAGGAATAAAATGTACATTTTATGAAATTGGGAAAAGTATCTCTATTTAAATGTAAAGGAGAGGTCTATACTGAGACTGTGGTCTTCCAAGTTACTTTTAATACGCTCTTGGTGCCTTTTCTTCAAGATCTTCTTCAGGTTTTCTTCTTAATTCCTTGTGTTTTCATCTTATTTGTCACTTTCCCAAGTTCTGGCTGTTCTTTTCTGTGTTTTGTTCCTGAGGCTTCCTAGGCAGGGACGGTCTTCAATTTTAGAAAGTTTATTGTTTTTCCTTTTTTTATTTTTGAACTTGAGAGCTCTGCCATCTTTTGTAGGGAGCTTTAGCTATGCTTGCTGTCAGAGCAGCCAACAGAAAATAGTGCCCTTTTTTATTTCATTGGTTTATTTGTTTGCTTACTAACACACACAAACAGATGTGTGCACACATGCAACCCTGACCTTTCCACCAACTTTCTGAAGCAAAGCTTTTGCAAAACCTTTTTGCCAGAGGTTAAGCTTGCTCCAAGTTCTTACAGGGATAATGAAATGAAACCTAATGAATGAAAGTCTAATACAATGAGTCTAATAACGCTCTTTTTTTCCTTTTTTTTTCTTTTTTTTTTTTTTTTTTCCCCAGAGCTCTCTGAAATTGAACCCAACGTCTTTCTTCGGCCTTTCCTGGAAGTAATCCGTTCTGAAGACACTACGGGCCCCATCACTGGATTGGCCCTCACCTCTGTGAATAAATTTCTCTCGTATGCATTAATAGGTATGTTATGTGACTTCTTGGGATTTACCCAAATACTGAACAAATGTATTGCCTTGAGCAGTATCTCTTTGGCCAACCTGCAGACTTGCAGTATAAATGAGGAATTTGGGGAAATAAGGAGAATAATATTAGGGAAATAGGCATCCACAGTTTCTTAGTATCATTTCTGTTCTTTTTCATGGCACTACCACAGCAGTGGTGGGAAATGGAGCCAAACTGTTAGTCTTCCCTGACTGCTATATGTGCTTAATATCTATTGCTAAATTGTGGAGCATAGCTGGATTAGACCTGCATTATTCCAGAGTGTTCAGAAGTCAGTACCTGTAATGAAGAGGTGGAGTACCTGCACTGAACTCGTGCATCGCATGACTTAGTTGCTTATATGCAAAATGTGTGCACACATATTGGACTTGTGAAAGCTTGGTAGTAGCAGCCTCAGGCAAATGGCCTTAGTTCTCTATTTGGGCTCAGATAAAACCTCTAGGTGTAAAGGGGATGTGTTAGGGAAACATGAACATGATAATACTTTGCTATCTTCGGGATACGGGTTAATTGTGAAATATAGTCAAGTTTCGGTGCATCAGCTGAACTATTTTAGTTTGTGTATATTATTTGTCTCAATATGAGATATAACACATCCACTTTTTTTCTGTCAGCTTTCACATGTATGTATTTTCCTTTATGTTGGTGAAGGTCTAACAGTGCACGGGTGGTGGTTATCATTGCTCAACTGACTTGCAGTAGGTTGTTGTCTGCCTTTGTATTATGGCATCCTGTTGTTAGGGATACCTAATCTAAAATGATAAGATATTAATGTTACTTTATAGCAAAATAAAAATGATCTGTATAAATAAACCTTTAACATATGTCTCTGAAGGAATATGCAATAATGCAAAATTTATCTGTTACAAATCGGAATGAGAACACAGACTCTTGAGCTTTTATGGTCTTAGTGGGATCAGACCATAAGATTGATGCCAGTCTCTGCATAGGCAACTGGCCTCAAATACTTAATTTGAGACAGATACAAGGAAAAAAAAGGTGATTAAGAATTTGTAGACTTTTTTAGCAACCTATTATTTAGAATACTAATTATACCACTCTAGGAAGAGCCCATCTCTGTTAACTGTGCATCGACGTGTGTCTTCATGCTCTAGCAGAAAAGAACCTCACCCTGGATTTTTTTGAGGAGCAAAATCTGTAATCCGAGGCCTTAGTTCTTGCTCTAGGTGACATTCACAGGGACCTTGTCTTTTCTGCTGTTCTAGATACCAGTGAGGCAGGGGATTAATGGTGCTAAGTGAACATCTGGCAAGGGTTATGTTGTTAAATTAACGTTTCCTGCTCTTACATTTCTCCCTGTAATGTGAGACTATCTGTTCAAAGATAGGAAAAGCTTAAACTGTCCTTATCATGTAGGAGTTTTTCAAAATGTACAGGACAAGAAAGACCTCCAGTATAATCCCAATGAGGAAAATAAAATGACTGATGTTTGTGGTGCCTTTTGGTGCAACATAACTGGAAGTTGAAACCAGAACTCAAAAGCATCAGTAGTTGTACTCGATTTGTGTTGAGATGACTTCTATTGTATGCTGGATCTAAAACAAGTGGAGTTGTTTTATAGGCATCTTCATTTAAAACTGCCCTTTTTCATATTTTCAAAGCATTTCATGGCTAATGTTAATGCTCTCACATTGTTTTCTTATTCTCTCACACGTCATCAATTAGATGTCTGTCTACTTTCCTTGTCAGTATTGTTGAGGAGTGTATGTTTTTAAACAATTGAGAAAAGCAGAATTCTTAAATAACCTTTATACTTTTGATTTTTAATTGTCTGAAAGACCTGTTCTATGTTGTCTGTATCCACAGTTGACTAATGGTATAGTGTGCAGTCAGCAGCTCAGTTGGATAAAGTGGTTTAATATCCCTTGTACATACAGTTTGTTAGGAATAGTTAGCATTGCAGAGGTTGGCTTCTGCTCTGAAATAAGAATTGTTGTTTCAAGCACCCTATTTGAAAAATGCAAAAACCTTCGTGTTAGTTCTAATTAGTTATTTCCTTATTCCTCAGTTATGCACCACAGCTAGATGTCAGTTTTTTTGATGGGCTCAGACCTGAGGCATAGGAAGACCAGTAGTTGAATTTGAAAATGATTTGTTGTATTTCCAGCTGAAGAAAATATGTTCTTTTACTGTGATTATTGTCACTGTGTATCCATAGCAGTTTTCAGGATCTCTGTATTTCTGAAGTTAATTTTCTCTTCACACCTGGAAGTTACATGTCTATAGGTAGAAGCTGTTGCTCAGCTTCAACAACAGGACTGGCCATTTGGAGAGTTAAAAACACATTCTCCCCTCTACCTTCTCAGTTGCCTTGGTGCTTTATTTCAGTTCCTTTAAAGGTCTTATTGAGCAGGCTCTGGATTTCTCTGAAGGTTACGGGCCTGGATTTTCTCCTTTCTGCTTTTTGCTTTGCCTGTCTGTTGTGGGATTGTGCTGTATATGAAACATGCCAGTCTAGATGGAGGTCTCCAAATCTTTGCATCACAGGTTGCAGTCTTCAAGTCTGAATTTTATATCACAAAAAAACTTGCCTTTATTAGTAATTCTGGGCAGGCATCTTTCCATACTGTTTTCTCACCACAGAACAAAGCAGTGCGTTCATCTTGACTCTGTCTTGTTTCTGCAAAGTAGAAATATCTGTGGTTCTAATTGAACTCAAGAGACTTTATAAATTGAGCGGAATTTTGTGGAGCTGTTCCAGGGACCCAGGTCTGAAGTAGCCAGGCGTGATGTGTGTTGGGAGAGGTGTGTTTATTAGTGTTGAAAGTAGGGGATAGAACGGTGAAGCAGCAGTCACAGATCTGTTAAAGAAGCATTCACACAACTTGTATTTCACTCGGACTACTTACAAATGCAGTCTTCAAATGCAGCAAGCATGGGGGTTTTGTTTGTTTTTGTTTCCCCTTGATGCCCTTTTAGTCTCTTTCTGCTCTAGTAGTGAGGCTAGTTAACAGTGATGTTAATACAGCTGCTGGCATTGTAACCACACTGGTCTGTCTCATTTTAATTATGGCAGTTTGAGATAATCCCACATCACTACTGACTGTTTAAACAAAAATGCTCAGTTGTGAATCAGGATGCATAGAGTCCCAGTGTGTGCCTTAATTTTACTGCCTCTAGTTTTGAACTGCAGTAGCTTCTGCTGGAATATAAGTTCCTATATGTGCAGTTAGGTGCAAAAAGAAGTGCCTTTGTCGGCTAGACCTCTCAGCTAGTGCTTCCCAGTGTTAACGTTTGGTGTCCTGTTGAACAGTACCCCTGAAGCTATTTCTGAATGGATCTCTTGGCTCAGTGAAGTTTGACTAGCAGCTTGGGAGGAGAATTCAGTGTGAGCTCTGTGAAATTTGTGTGAGAGAAGAGTCAAAAGCAGACAAGGTTTGCTCTAAGTAGGGCAGACTGTCACGCGCATGGGAGAAGGGAAAGAAAAGGTGCTACCTATGCAAACTGATGTATTTTCACGTGCATTGATTCCATTTAAGTTTTGCTCAATTATGAAGTTTCTTACGCTGCAGGTTTTCAAATCCACCTTCTATGGTGAATGCTGCTCTTGCTGGACATAGACCACAGTAAGGACAGTTTTCTTTAATGCCTCGGGCTTAGCCCTTATGTGTGAACACAACTGGAGTAAAGGGGGCCGTCTGCAAAAGCTTCTCTGCAAAGTGTACGAAGCCTGGCTTGCTTTCTCCATTAGCTTCATTCAATTTGCTGGAGCTCGAGAGGCCCCATCACCAGCTAATGAGGTATTAGCTGGTGTTTAGGTTGTCTCCTTTCTTTCCTAATGACTGTTTAGGTAGGAAGGTAACAAGATTCTTGCCCAGTGCAGTGTTGTTTAAGGGAGAATGAAATCAAAGCTGGAGGCAGCCTTTCTGAAGCCAGTGTAATGTAGCACAAGATACGGTTACTAGCAACAATCTTGTCCCAAACACTCTCTCAAATGCACCATTGTTTGTAGCTACAAAAGGCTGAAATGGAGAGAGGAGCCTTGATGAATGATTGAAGCGGGAGGCCTGCAAAACTGATATCTAAACCAGGATAGTGTCTGTCTACTGTTTTCTCTGGGGAAAACTACTGGTCCATTCTTTAACCAGATTTTATTCCTTGGGAGAGATGTAGAATGAGAGGCAATTTCCTTCTCATTCTAGTGGAAACTGACAGTTTGTCCTTGTGGGAGTAAGTTTAGGGTTCTGTATGCTTAAAATCAGTTTTCTTTTCACCATAGGGAAAACTTCAATGTATTTATCAGCTGACTGTGCTGTATTATAAGGGAGAAGACATAATCTTACAAAATAACATTTAAAATTTTAGAGCCAGTAATAAACTGAATTGCAATTATTTCTCTTGCTGTGATTTAAATATTATTTTTCTGGAAGCATAAAGAGATTTTTGATAAAGTCATAGTGAAAGCTCCCCATTCTAAAAAGGGTTTTTTGGTGAGAGTTACATTTCTCTCTTGTACAGTCTGCTTAGTCTGAATTGCACTAACTAACGTGGCAGAAGGAAGCAAAGTATCTCCGTGTGGATGTCTCCCCATAGAGGTGACAAGCTGTAGGTGGCCTTTCCTTGCCATGTATTTTTATTCTGTTACTCAGATCCCAGCCATGAGGGCACAGCTGAGGGAATGGAGAATATGGCAGACGCTGTCACTCATGCCCGATTTGTGGGCACAGATCATGCAAGCGATGAGGTCGTCCTGATGAAAATCCTACAGGTAAGTGGAGAGAAATGGTAATTACCATAATGGCTGCTGCCCATCGTGGGCCATATCCTGTTACATGGAACTGAGGAGGAGGGAACAGTGTTTTGACTCTGCAGGAGCTTAGTGACAGACCTTATTTTTAAACAGGTGGCTCATATACCTGTGGTAAAAGCTTTTCCAAATGAAAATAATTAAAAGCTTAAATGATTTTAAATTGAGGGCTTGATATGCCGTAACCTTGGTAATCATACCTTATGCGTGATCTCTGCTGAAGAGGGGGAAGGTAAGCATATGGAACCCTCAAACCTCTTTTGAGAAGAAATTCTTTGTAGAGACAAACCTATGAGATATACAGTTACGGTCTATTTACTTTTGAGCAGAGGGCTAGTTACTGAATTTAAATGTTGGGTGGCACGCAGCATGTCTCTGTCTGAGAAGTAGGCTGAGAGATCATTCTTAACTTTTTCTGTTCTTGAGCACAACATTAAAATTGAAACGACTTGGAGGAAACTTTTGCTTTCTGCTCAAGGCAGTAATTGCAGGGAGGCCTTCTGAGGGAGACAGCCTTCTCTTGGACATGCACGTAGATGGCATTGGTACAATGTGACGTATGTGCGCTGTTCTTTACAGGTTTTGAGAACGTTACTGCTTACTCCAGTGGGAGCCCACCTCACCAATGAATCGGTGTGTGAGATAATGCAGTCCTGTTTCCGCATATGCTTTGAGATGAGACTCAGCGGTAGGTTCGCTTGTGTTTCTGCAATGGCTACTGCTAAAAAATGGTCTGGTCTCTGAAGCATTAGTCGACTGCTTCCACTATAGAAAATGCAGCTATGGAAACCTGCTGAGCTTTGTATTATTGTGTGTCACTGCAACTTCATCTAAAACTTGTTAGGTGTTTAGAGCTTGTTGTACAACTTTTGAGTCCTTTTTTTTTCCTCAGCTTTGTGGCGCCACCTTGTGATTATATGTCCATTTGCTGTAATGCAGTCTTGGAGCTGGTTTTAATAAATTTGCCGTAATCTCTGTAAACAAGGCTCGGAGGGGAGTCTGCTTGAAGAAGCCTCTTGATAATATCACACTGAGTAATGACACCTGTGTTATTTGTTTTTGTCTTCGCAGAGTTATTGAGAAAATCTGCAGAGCACACTCTGGTCGACATGGTGCAGCTGCTCTTCACAAGGTAAACCTGCTTGTGTTTGCCTCAGCATTGCTGAGATGGCCCTCTAAGGACAGAAGGATTCCACACTTCCACTTAAGAGCCTCAGAAAAATCATCTGAAATGGCTGTTATTTAGAGGTGGAAGGGGATGAAGGATTTGGCCCTTTTCTCTTGGGCTGACCCTCTCAGACTGTGGGGAGAATGAGGTAGGCAAAGTTGCATGGTTTATGGTGTCCTTCGAGAAGAGATGGACAACCAAGTAATGAAGAGCTTTAAGATCAGGAACCAGTTCCTTAAGGACAGTTAATGCAAACTTCTCTTCAGAAAAACAGTTCTCTAAAAATATAGTTCTCTTCAGAGAGAGAAAAGAAACAGTGTCGAATAGTCACATGCTGAATTCAAGCTGAGAGCTTTGCCCTCATGTATCAAAGAGAATTCTAAATTCCTGAAATCATGTGTCGTGTTGATAAGTGCCCTTTTCAGCACCTTTCAGGATATTATTAAGGTTGTCCCTTTGTTTTAAACTCAGAAGTTACTTAACTGCAAAACTTTTTTTCCAAACAGGTTTTCTGAGTATTTTAAGAAGCAGCAGTAGAACTAAGTCTGTTAGGAAAAGATTGTAATAAACCCGATCACTGCTGAAACACAGCTCACGTAATCATTTTCTGCTACTGTCACAGTTGCCTCCAGTGAGTTCTCAGGACTTGTTTCCTATGTGCATCCTGTTAGGCAGAGCTGTAGGATGTAGAGCGGAGTCAGAAGCAAGTATTATCAAAGAGGAGAGGCTGTCTCTTTTTTTTTTTTCCAGATACATATGTGATTTTGCCATAATACTTATTGATTAGTTACTGTGCATCATCTCCTCTGTCGTTCTTCTCAGTATGGCTGAGAGGGGCTCTCCTTTTCAAGGAACGTGGCAAAATACCTGAAATTAGCAATACTTTCTGACATCGGGCAAACAAAGGCAGCAGCTGTGAACATGGTTTGCCTCCCTGCTTATTTTTTGAATATTGTCATTATGCTTTTCAGAAAGAGGAACAGTCAAAGCTGTGCTGCAGGTTTTCATGCCTTCAGCAAGTGAAGATAGAAATGTAGTAAAGGAGCAGAGGGGAGTACTGGGTGTGTGGAGTTGTAGAGGTGTAAGTGTTTGTTCTGGAGATCATTCGGTAGGGCAGGTGAGAGCTGTCTGCCTCCTTTACTTCCACAAGAAGGGCTGCTTAACTCGGAGCATTGAACTGAAGCTCAAATCCAGTTTGCACTGTGTTTCTGTTCATATGGTTCAGAATGGAGGATAACCACTAGCATTTCTAGGTAAGTTGATGAGAAGAGCGGCCGAGACTAGATATGCTAAAACTGTAAGCATCCTGGTATGAATGATACTTTGTCTCAGCAGCTGTTTATATCATTAATGAAATCTATTTTGAGCTAATCTAATCTAGTGTTGAGAACATTTACTGAAGGAAGAGTAACTGCACTTACACGACTATTAGCACTGAAGATCAATATTGTTGAATTGCCATTATCAGTAATGATAAATGGCTTACAAATAGCGCCCCCGTCTAGACTTGTATTTTTCCATGCACCCTCTGGCAGGATACAAAAAGAAGAAAGTCCCTCTTTGCAAAGAAAACCTAATTTTGGTTTTCTGCTATCTGCAACCTGACTGTAAAAACAAAACAAGCAAATAAAAAAACAACCAAGCAAACAAAAAAAGTTTTTTCCTTCTTGTTAACTCTAGGGAGCTTTTGAATTTTAGCTTGTTTTCTGTCTTTCAGATTGCCTCAGTTTAAAGAAGAGCCCAAAAGCTACATGGGAACTAATATGAAGAAGGTAAGGCTCATTACTGGCAGTTTGGCTCTTGTCTCAAGCTTGCATTCATTTCTCTCCAGGTTTCTTTCACACTTGTTTTTCTTCATTCCTGCAAGTCCTTAGTTCATCCAAGGAGCATGTTTTAAAAGCATAAATGAGCATAGCTTCATTAATTTTGTGGAATTAAGCCCATATAGTCCATCAGTGAATCTTGCCAATGATAACTGTGGCCTAGGTGAGTCAGACTGGATTTTGGGAACAGCCATCAGCTGCTGGACAAGAAAGCCCCAACAAATACTGAGACCTCATGGTAGTGTCTTCCAAATTTTGCTGTCTGCTTTCTGCAGTTTTTCTTATCCTCCCTTATTCACAGCAAGTCTAACACTGTGCTTTCAAGATGTTCTGGTTCCTAATTAAAAAGGAAAAAAAAGCTGGTAAAATAGCCATGAAAGCATTATATAATTGGAGTATTATAGGAAAAGTTTTGATGGCTGTTGGATGTAATGTTCATTAATGTTGGATGTAATGTTCATTACATTCTGTAATGAAAACCTTAGTTCAAGGCACAGTCCCATCTCTGTTCTTAGTAACAAACCAGAGTAACCTGCTCTTTCTTTCTCCCCTCCCGATGTCTTCAATGGTGAAAGGTCAAGTTTTGCTCACAAAAAACATACCACTCTCTTTCCAGGGATTTTTAGCAGATGGATACAGTAGGGCAAATAGCATGAATGTGATCTCACATTCCTGTTTGTTAATAGTATATGTTTAATAATGGTATATGCTTAGTAATAGTAAATGCTTATTAATATTATATGTGTATTAATATAGTATTTTCTTAGGTGGAGGGAAGATCACCTGAGGATCTTCATCTGGGTTATAAAGAATATCAGTAAAAATACACGATTCTAATATTGATAGTAACAGGGTGGGAAAGAGTGATAAAGAAAGCTACCTTTGAGCTTATTATACTAAACATGCTGTTTATAACATGCAACTGAGTGGCATGAGAAAAGTGACAAATTTGGGTAAACTTACATTTCAGAGCTGATGCAGCTAGATTTTAGAAGATTGAATATGCTTATTTTTAGGAATCTGAAAGCAGTTTCTGCTTTAAATCTTGTGTGGTAACCTAGTGATGTCATGTTCTCATTTTCCTTGCCATTGGAGGAAAGTGGCAAAGTTTGTGCTGCTTTGTAGGTTAGCTTGAGAAAAGCTAAAAGAACGGAGTGATTTACTGCAAATACCAGAATTTGTCCTAATCTGTAGAGAAGGTGTAACATGAAAGTGCATTTAAACTCAGGAAGCCTTCCCTGATCAAGTGATGTCTTGTGTCTAATCATTTACTTTGTACTACCCGTTTGCTGTGTATCCCCTGGATCCTTATACTCCACCAGGTTACTTTTCTCTCTGGGTTTCTTGTGCTTTGTTTAAACCATACATTTGCCTATCTTTCACAGATCTCTTCCTGTCTCCTCAACAAAATGGAGCTAAGTAGTGGGGAACAGCCCAAAGCCCTGAACCAATTAGAGAGGGTGCTACTCTTTAAGAACCTGAAGGTCTCTCTCTCTCTCCCTTCTTCCCTCACTCCCTTCTCCCATAAACACAATGTGGGAGACAGTTATGTTGTGTGTAGCAAATCTCCCTCCACTCATGTGATGCAGCATGGCTTTTGGGGAGAGCGCATGTGGCTGCTTTGCAGTGTTGTGGCTCCAGCTGGGCAGGGTTGGGAGTGAGACAACCTTGTTCCACTGAACCTTGCAGTGTCTTGGTAAGTGGCATCTAAGACACCGTCATGGAGCCCTTTGAAGGATGGGAATGGGAGAGTGTGGGCAAAGATCAAATCCTGTGACACTGAAAAACTGAGGAAACGTATTAAAAAATGTAGATGTCCCTGTTGTATAGCTTCGTACTGATGTTGATTATAGAAGTAGCAACATATCTGAAAACCCAGCATTAATGTATAAGACTATATTACTCAAGGTGATTCTCTGCATTTTGTTATTTGGTAGAGGCACATAGAGTTCAGTGTTGACAAATTTTGTGAAGTGGATTGTTCTATGTTTTCCAAGTTTTTAACCATTTTTCTACAGAATAAAAATATGTTTCCCATTGCTTTTGCTTATGGGAGACAAGTGGGGCCAAACTGTGAACTAAGAAATTTCTCTACAAAATAGTTTTAAGGAAGTATTTTAGGCCTATTATTTTTAAATGATCACAGAAGCCTTGGGAAACTAGTTTGGGGAGAATCCTTTGGTTCTGTCTAAACTCCCTTGTTTTTCTGTGTTGGTTGATAAGCTCAGTGCAGATTCAATTCTTGTCTGCCTTTTGTTGTTTGCTCCAGATAGTGCTGAAATGAGCACTTCGAGGTGCCTTTGTTATTTCTTCAGCCTGTGGTAAGGAAAGTTTGGAAAGAGTATGGTTAGAGGCTCCAACTCTCTTACTGAGAGTTGCACAGTAAAGGAACCTAAGTTGCCTTTCTCTTAAAGGTGAAAGTACCGCATCTAAACGCTGGTTTTTGAAGTGGCAGTCAGGAACTCAAATCTGCAGTTCCACAGATTTGGGGAGTGGTTTATGCTTATAGTTGTCTAAGATACATAAATGTATTTTACCAGATAAAATCATTGGTTGCTGCAGTGCAGGCCAGACAGGTGAGATGATGGGACCACGTCAGTGCCTCCAGGACGTGGATTGTCAACTGCCTTCTGTGCATGCTACCATGTCTGGAACGCCATGGGGTGTGCTGACCAGCTCTGTGCGGCATCTAGACTGAGCTCATGTTTTAGTGTAGCTGCTTTAGTTACGCATCAGTGGCCCCTGCTCTTTTTCCTTGTGGCTTACAGTGTCATAGAAAAACAAATACAAGTTAAGGTGGCTTGTGGAAAAAGGGGGCCCCCTGGATCCTTTAGAAAGAACCTTGCAATATTACATTTTTTCTTCACTTTCCTAGTGTTTGTTACAGCCACATCTTTCGAAGGACATATTAGGAGTCTTCTCATCTCTTACTTCTACTGTTCTATGTGCACATTTCTTTATGCAATATAATTTAGATATATGTAATGGATTCTACACTGACTTCCAAGATGGCAAAGTAGCTGTAAGCTCACTTTCCTCCTTGATTTGTAAGGAAGGCATTTTAAATAACAAATTTGATTGTCTTCAGCAATATAGGCTAATTTTTGCATGAAGAACACTGTTAACTATGAAAACAATGCTACTGTAATATCACTCCGCATTAGACAGCGGAGAGGTTCGGATGTTTAAAATTTAGGTTTTTTAAAATTATATATTAAATGCCATTGCATATAACATTTAAAATAGTAAATAGGAAATCTTAGATTTAAAATCTCGGCCCTTTAACAACTAATTCTTCTAGCAAAAACAGAAAATACTTTGGTACTTGAAGGTGAAACAAGTGTTAAGAATAGTTCCTTTTGTCAATGAGAAATTACAGAACTTTTTTGTCACTTTTATGCTATCATAAAAAAGGCAAGGAATTCATTGTTACATTTTAATTCAGCACAAAGTAGAGAATGAAAAAAGATAGTACTTTTGCTATCTTTTCATATCCTAAACTTAAGAGTTTAAGTAACATACAGCCACTTACCAGAAATTAAACAGATGCCTATTGCAAATTATTTAAGATATGCAATTGTCATTTTGGTTTGCTAACTCTTATTTGTGGAAGATGTCTTAATAAAATGATTCCTGATTGTATACAATGTAGAACACTGGATGGTAAAAGACCTATGGGATATTCTCACCTGTCTGTCAAATTGTCCCAAGAAAAGTAAATAACTTTACATGTTTGTCTGAATCCTTATATTTCGATTAAATTTTTAGGATAAACTTGTCTAGATCTTTTGGGTTTTTTTTGTTTTGTTTTCCCTTCGTTTCCTGACCTAATATTTTCCTGTCCTTGTGAGGCTGTTCCAACTGAATCTCTAGCAGATGACATAGCTTGACCAAAATGATAGCAGGATTGCATGTGATTCCTCAGAATTTCAAGAGGAAAAAGTTTAGAGTCAGTACAGAGCACAATACAATAATTTGATATTGTCTGAGGGAGTCAATGTCCTTAGGTTAAGGTACCCCTCAAAACTTTTCAGAAGTTTGACTTCTTTACATGTTTCATCCCCTTTATCTTTTCCATGAGGGCTAATGTTGAGCCGAAATAGAATTTAATATTGTATGACTTTGGTATTGTGTGAAAGTGGAAGTCAGAAATAGCAACTAATCTGTTGGTTTGGAACTTTGGTGGGTTGTTTCAAAAGTTACTTACCGGAGTGTTGCTGAGGGTAAAAGCAATGGCATCAACATGGTCAGTTTTTTTTTTTTTTTTTAGCAAGTAACTTTTTACCTGGCAAATAATGGTAACAGAAACAAGATGGAGTAACCAGAAGCAAAGTCTACAATTCTGGAATCCTATGAAACAAATTCTCTCAGGTTTTAACATGTAGGGTTGCTGGGTTTTCTTCATGTTTCTAGTTTGGTAAAATGGAATATAAAAGCCTTCAGATATATATTTTTTGGTACATTTCTAAAAAAGAGAAAATATGAATACAGCTTATATGAAAGAAAGAAAATATGAATTTGTAGAGCATGTAGTGAATAAAAGAAAGTGTGATTCAGTTTGCTGCTTAAGCCTTCATGGATAAATCTATATTTAAGTCTTCAAGAGATTTTAAAATGAAAGCAAAACTAATAGAGATGAAATGTTAGGGATTAGAAAGAGATAACAAGTATTTTATAACCCTGTGAACTGGGGAATAGGAAAGATGAGATAACTGGCAAAATTGAAAGGATTGCAATCTGTAAGCTTTTTGATGCATGTGAAACATTTAAAATTGTACATTATAATTGTGTGTTTGTCATGCAAATGTTTGTTAGAAGGAAAAAAAAAACATTTAGAGTGATGTTCTTCAAAATTTGGAAGAAAAAACAAGGGACAAAAAGGTTCTGAATGTGTTCTTAATTTACTAGCTCAAAGAAACTGTAGCATAGCTAAATCTTAGGGATTAGTAGTTAAGCAAATATAATCTGTGGTGCAAAGAAAAGTTGCACATATGGTTTACTGCACTGGGACATAACATTTTCACAAGCTTTGTTTAAATGAGTATAATTATACCATGTAGGGTGTGTTAGAATTCTAGATGGAAAAGGGAAAGAGATGGAAAAACAGTAGTGGAACCTGTAAGGTTAACTGGCATTTAAGAAGAATAGTAGCTGAGAGGAGAGAAGTTGAAGAATCAGGCTGAAGGAAGAAAATGAAGAGACTAAAGAAAATAGCTGTCTTCCAGAGAATTTAAATCTGGTATTACTGATACAAGTAGTAGTAGTAAGGCAAGAATATTAAAATAAGCTTAGAACATAAATCGACTGGTATAAATAATTTTACAGAGGAAAATACCAAATGAGAACTGGTACTGAGTCTTAAGCTTAATGGTTTTCAGGTCATGCAAGATACCTCTTCACACTGTTTAAGCCTTCATCCCAAACTGAAGAGATCAGTATATGCTGGAAAAATTGGCAAAAGCAAATGAGTTTCAAGATGTGCGTGAATGTTTAAGAGAATTTTTATCCTAATATAAAATTAGGAGGACAGATAGGGAAGCAGGTATGTGTTGAAGTAGCTGCCGCAGATTGTACCTTGATGCAGGCATGGAGATGCTGGCTAATATGTGGGCAGTGAGGAGCCATGAGCTGGTTTGCATGACTGAGGTGCTGATTAATTCATATGATATGTCTGATTACTGTTGCCTGATTGACGGTTTTGAGGCAGCCTTTTTTGATTGGCTTGTGTGATCTCTTGTGCCATGTGGTTTTGCCATACTGATATTCTTAATTATTTATGGTTCTCAGTTGAAAATGAGAGCTGGAGGAATGAGTGATTCGTCAAAATGGAAAAGGCAGAAGAAATCACCAAGACCTCCTCGTCATGTAACTAAGGTCTCTCCTGGGACAGAACAAGCAGTAACCAATGGTAGTAATATCACAGGTAGGTTGAAATATCCAGAGATGACATGGTGTTTGTTTGAGAGGGTTTTTTGTATGATTTGTTTTTCTTTAAATCTTTAGCTTTTATTTCTATTAACCTGTTGTTCTGCTTTATTTTCTTGTTTGTTTTTGTTTTTATGTACTTATGTTGTGTTTTTGCTGAATCCTGTCAGTCACTTGCTTTTCATCTATCCTTCTGACTTTCTCTGAATTTCATGCCTCCTTTATTTAACTGAGTTATATTTTTTTCTCAAGTCTGTTACATGCTAAACTGTTGTGTTTTAATTTGGAAAACTGTTACTATCTTACCTGTTTGTCTATTTGAATCATTAATGCCTGATAAGAGAACTTTTTTTTTCCCTCTGTGTTCTACTTTAATGTGTAACTGTTTGAGATCATTGCTGGTGTAATGTAGTGATCAAAGCAATCCTTTGTTGCTGTCTTCAGTATGTGAGCTTATAATTGAGGGACAAAATTATACCAGTCTCTTTGTTTCTGTTTCTCATCAGCAAGTGGAGTTACTTTCACAGATGCTCCTTCTCCCAGCTCATCTGGAAGCTCAGAAAATGTCTCATCTGCAGTCAGCCCAGTTACAGACAGTGGCTTAGAGTTGTCATCTCGGACTGCTTCCAAAGAAGATCTGACAGACTTGGACCAAATGAATTCTTTGGGACTTAGTGCAGGAATGCCTTCCAGTGAAGCCAAAGTCGCTGAACACCAAAATCAGCATGAAGTCCAGGTATGTGGATAACTTGAGGGGAGAAGTTCCAATTCTCGACCTAACTAATTGTGAGTTGGGCATATTTTTTTCTCCTCATCTCTCTCTCATCATATTGTTTATTCCAAGGCTTAGGTCAAAATAAAAGCTCCTTCACTGTAAGTGATATGAAAATTCGCAAATATGCATTCTTTGCTTTTTCTCAAGACCATCCCTATTAGCACAAAAAAGATAGCTTTGCAGCCCAACAGTGCATGTCGTACTGAGTTGTACTTCCATCAATGTTTTCATCTTTAATTAAAAGAGAAACAGTTGGGATGAAATGTGTAGGAAAACTTCCTATCTTTGAGCATTTTTTCTTGACTTTCTGGAGATTACAGGTTTTGGTGCCTATGCATGTACATGTGTTAGTATGGAGAAAAAAAAAATCTGAACCAAGGCCTTTGTCAATAAGTTTGTTTCCTTGTTGACTCTTCGTTCTCCTGCAACACACATTACTGAGGGAGTGGATTTAGAACTACATGTTTCTGAACTGCAGATATTATGAATGGTACAAATGCTAAGAAAGAGGGAGGATTGTTTGAGCTGATTTAAAGACAAAGAGGTAGAAATAGTGTATTGAAATTATATAGTGTTTTAAAATCCCAACTCCATTGGCAGTAAGAACTGTTAGGAGCATCTTGAAAGTAAAGGCCTTAAGGTTCAACAACCAAAACTGATGTAAAATAGATAGAACTCGATGGAAATGAAAGGGTGGAGGGAGCTAGAGATTAACTGGAGGTGTTCTTTCATCTTAAAATTTCTCCTCTTCTCTCCCATGAGAGAAAGTACATTTTTGATAGCTCTGAAGGAACAGTGAGTGAATAAGCCTTTTTTTTCTAGCTTAGGTGGTGCTTGTTAACACTTTTTTTTTCTTCCCCTTCTTAAATGCCATATCAATGAAGAATGAAAGTCTGAGGGAGGAAAAGATCCAGTCGGCCTCTGTTGAGTCTATCCCTGAGGTACTAGAGGAGTGTACATCTGTAACAGAACATTCTGACTCTGCCTCTGTTCATGATATGGATTATGTAAATCCTCGTGGAGTTCGTTTTACTCAGTCTTCCCAAAAAGAAGGTGAGAGGTGGGCAGGGCAATATAGCTAAAGTCCTTTCTACTGAACTGGCTAAATAGCAAAGTTTGAAGGGTTGTGATCAGTGGCATAAAGGCTCTTTGGAGGCCTGTAGCTAGCAGTGTTCCCCAAGGATCAAAGCTGGCAACAGTCTTGTTCAACCTACTCATCTATGACCTGGACGAAGGGGTAGAGTGCACTCCAATGATACAAAGCTGAGAGGAGTGGCTGATGCATGAGAAGGCTGTGCTGCCATTCAGAGGGACCTTGGCAGACTGCAGAGATGGGCAGAAAAGAACCTCATGGAGTTCAACAAAGGGTCATGCAGAGTCCTGCACCTAGCCCAGGCATGAGTACACTAGGTAGGCTGAGGACTGACCTACTGGAGAGCAGCTCTGGTGAGAAGGACATGGGAATCTTAGTGGACATCAAGTTGATGCTACCAGTGTGCCCTTGTGGCAAAGAAAGCCAGTGGTATCATGAGCCGTGTGCCACCTGCTTGAACAGGGCTGCGGGAGGAACTAGATGGTCCCTTAAGGTGCCTTCCAGCCTCACCCATTCTATGATTCTGTGTTTCCACTAATCTGTGCCACCCTCTACTGAGAGGATGCTAAGCTCTTGTTTCTGAACTGATCTTTAATGATTTGATTTGCACTACTAGTTAAACATCATGAAAAAACACGAGGAAAGTTGTTAGAGTGCTAATGTCTCTTGTTTTCCCTCAGGAGCAGCGCTGGTGCCCTATGGACTACCATGTATTAGAGAGTTATTCCGCTTTCTTATCTCTCTCACAAACCCTAATGACCGCCACAACTCTGATGTGATGATCCATATGGGGTTGCAGCTGCTCACTGTTGCTCTGGAGTCAGCCCCCATTGCAAACTGCCAGTCCCTCTTGGGACTTGTGAAGGAAGAGTTGTGCCGGCACCTGTTTCAAGTGAGTCTGGTTTATACTAGCATGGGATATGACACTGAGGACTTAAATGCTGATGGGATTAAACGTCTGTTGGAATTTTAGCATGCTGAAAAGTTTGGTGGGTCTCAGTCTTCAGTTGAGCTCTGATATATTGCAGTGAGAGTTCTAAAGTGCATGCGTGAAGCAGCAATATTGATGATACAGATCAATAACATGTTGCAGATTTAAGATAACTCCAGGTTCTGAGGTAATTATGATTGCAAGTTGCCAGCTCAGTAGTAGGCAGGACATTTGTAATAACCAGTTATTTACTGTAGAAGGACTATCTTAAATGCAGATCCTCTCCCAAATTATTTCGCCATTAAGGTGTTCTGTGAGCTTGCCAAAAGAACAAAATCGTAGTAGGAAATCGTGGTTTTTTTGTAGGTAGAAGGAAAGTACATTCATCTTCATTCACAGAAAGACCAGAAATAAGGGATTGTTTTCTGTTATACTGTTGCTGTGGGAAGCCATATGTGGATCTTCGGGGGCTGCAGTGTCACAGTATTGTAACTCATAACCATAATGACTAATCTTTGTAATTCTTGGACTTTTTTTGTGTTTATTTCTTGTTCAGCTACTGAGTGTTGAACGGCTCAATCTGTATGCAACCTCCCTCAGGGTATGCTTTCTTCTCTTTGAGAGCATGAGAGAACATCTCAAATTCCAGCTGGAGGTGAGTTTTTGAGTATCAATATATGTGTGCCTTTGGGCAAATGCTATATTGCAAAGGCAGCAAGATGTGGTTTAATTACCAGTTTACCTATGTATAAATGCCTCAGTAGTTTTCCGGGTGGACCATGTAGGCCTTTTCTTGTTGAGATAAAGAAATGTATCTGAAATTGGTGTACTCTCTCAAAAGGTGTAGAACCATTTGAAACCGATTTTACAATTTCCTCCAGAATGAACTCCCATTAAATACAGTGTGTTGTATCATGTGGGAAGATTAAGCTCACATGTAGTTCTGTAGCCCTCAAAGCTATTCACTGTCCTGCTTTCCTTTTTCTTTCCCTAAACTGCGCTACCCTGTGTTTCTGTCAGATGTATGTCAAGAAGTTGATGGAAATAATCACTGTGGAAAACCCCAAGATGCCCTATGAAATGAAGGAGATGGCTTTGGAAGCCATAGTTCAACTGTGGCGGATTCCCAGTTTTGCTACAGAGCTCTACATTAACTACGACTGTGACTACTACTGCGCCAACCTCTTTGAGGAGCTCACCAAGCTACTCTCCAAGGTGTCTGCTGGGCTGGGCTTGCGCTACCTTGTCAGCCCTGGTCTCCAAGGGTAGGAGGGATGGAGAAATGGAGGCTGCCACCTCAGAACAGGGTTAGGCACAGAAGCAGGACTTTGGAGTGGGTGGAAGATTTGGGATGGGTAAGTTGTAGAGATAATGCATTTAACATTTGCAGGCAGAAGAGAGGAGATTTAAACTATTAAGTGTATGCTCGAAGGCCTTGTTTGGAAAGTTTTGGAGCTTCTCATGTGTGCTTTTGGGTTCCCGAAGCAGTGAGGAAAACCCCATTCCTCCATCATGGAGAAGCATGAAAGATGTCTAATAATTATTTTATTTCCTAGAACGCCTTTCCTGTTTCTGGACAACTATATACTGTCCATCTGCTGTCCCTGGAAGCATTGTTGACAGTGATAGATAGCACAGAGGCACGTTGCCAGGCCAAAGTGAGCAGCATCCATCAACAAGAGAAGGAAGTTGCCAAACCTAACACAGAAGCCATGAACATCACCAAAGAAACAAGCAATAGTAAGACCTCTTGCTTTGATATTTTGGTATTAGCTCAGTCTTGCAATAATCCTGCAGATCTCCTTTTGATAACTCATGTAATAAATCACATATTCTGTGATTACACTGTTTATAACCTTGCTGTCAGAACAGGACCCCAGAGAGACCTAGACTGTGTTGTGAACATCAGAGAGATGCAGTCCACTGTTCCAGAATGATATTATGCCTCTTTTCCTTTCCATACCTTACTTGTTAGAGGATCTAGAAATTTCTTAGGGATGGAATACTCTTAGCAACCTTATACACAAAAAATGATCCATTTTTGTTAACTTCATAAAAGGGAACACATAGTTGTGCTCTTGCTCTGGTTATTGTTTTAAATCTTGCTTTTGATCAGATCAGCCCATGCTCTTTCTCTTCACCTGGGAAAGAAATTACACAGCCTTACTTTGCTTGTTATGTGCTTATGGATAAGACCAGACTCCTGGCCAGCAACTTTTGCAACTGAGATTTGTTTGTGTCTATATGAGTAGTAGTGGGCAGAGCCATTCCTGCCCTTACTTCATTTGTGTTATTATCTGTGAAGTGAGATAAATGACGGCCATGCTTCCTGCTTTGCCATGTATCAGAATAATGATAGTTATCAAACTACTTTTTTTTTCTTTCAGCCATTGCGTAGAAAGAGTGAGGTATCTATTTTTTGAGTTAAGCCTCTTCCCAGCATTTGTTCCCAGCCTGTTCTTTTGAGTGTGCAATAAGGTGGAAATGAAATCTACAGATAATAAAATGTGTTCCGCATGTGAAGCTTGATTTAAATTGAAGTTCAAGACTGGCAGTCCCAACAGAAGGGTGGCATGCCATGGAGTTCAGATAAACAAAATACTGAGGAGTTACCATTACTACAGAGAAAATAACTCAATGTTTTGAATAAGTACATTTTCAAATCAGAATGATCACTCTTCTTTGTTTTTGTAGCTTTTTTCCTTGGCTTATGGATCTATGTGTGTCTTTCATTTTAACTTATACAGATAATGAGAGAGTGCTCAATGAGGGAAAATGTTCTAGTGCGGCTGCTGAGCCAGCTGGGACATGTCCTCCTACCAGTGGGTGCCTTATGGCTGACCAGATGAAGCAGAGATGCATGGCACTGGAAGGAGGAAGTGAGGCAGGTAATCGTCTCTGCAGGATGCTGATTCCTACTGAATGTGTATATGCTGAGAATGGTCCTGATACTTGCTGTCTGGTTCTAGTATATCACAGCTCACTATAGCTATTATGTGTTTAGATTAGAAAGATATGTGGTGAATATTGATTTACTATGTGTATGTTATATGTCTGCTATAGTTGTATTTCTTCTCTGTTAGGTTTGGTGGGCCTCTTTGTGGCAGAGATGTGTAAAATTCATCCCTATGGTAGTGTTTTTAAAGTAATCAGGTCATAATACCCAGTACATTATATCTTGTGGAAGTATGAAATAATCCAGACCAAGAAACTACTGAGCAATTATACAGCATAAAATTTGGATGTCAGGAGTAAATCTAGTGGTTGGATAGTAGGGTAAGTGTGACTACAGTTTGCATGGCAATGCATTTGAGCAAGACTCTGACTAAAAGTTCAAAGTGAGGTGCTATAGGGTGCTAAATGCCTCTATGGAAATGGATCTCGCTGTAATGACCATTTGTCCTCCTAGCTGAGAAGAGTGTCTCCAGGAAGCCTACTCGATTTTCATGTGTCCTTCCAAGCCCTCAGGAACTTACGCAGATTAAGAACAAAAAGAAGGTATGATTGCGAGAGTATTACAAATTTATCTCTGAATGTTCCCCTTATGTCCTCTCTCATATGGGTTTTGCATGACTGATTGTATCTTAGAAATTTTGTGTTCCAGTCTGTTGATATGAATTAAATAGTCACTCATCAAAAATTCTTCTACACTGCAGAGACAACAGTGATTATTACCTGTTATGGTTATTCAGTTGGGCTAAGAGTTAAAATAGGTGTTAGGGAAATTTCATGGCACGATTTGTAAGCTACGTCCATCTGACTTCTCTCTGGGAAAGTTGCTAGATCTCATTTGCATTACACTGATAATTGGGCAGCCCTTGACAAAAAGGGCAAATTGGTTGCTCTTGTCAAACCTGTTGGTGGGGAGCATATCAAAGGGCCAATGGTAGAAGTGACGGTCTAGCTAATTCTCTTATTTTGTTTATTCTCATCTTTGCTTTATCATGAAGATGACTGAAAGAAAATTGCTTGATTACGGCAAAGCCATTCTTTGTCTAGGTGTCTGTTTCTTTCAATCTTGCTAATCCAAGCTACGGTCTAAATTTTGTGCAACTGTTCCATGGTCCAGCTATACCATTAGCAAAGATGCTCTTTGGTGGGTTTGAAATTATCTGCTGTCTTGTGTCAAACCTCAAGTATGGCATGTTTGCTCACCCCAGGAGACACTGGATGAATTTAATTTATATATAAAGTCCCTATGAGGACTTCTGACCCTAAATTTAGTAATGGTTTCATCCTGGACGTGTGAGCAAGGCACACACAACAGCAACTTCAGAAATGCCAATGCTGACATGGCACCAGGGTGTGCTATTTCCTTAAACATCTCAAGTACCAAAAACTGCCGCAGCTGGAAGAGTAAAAGCTAAATAAAAACCAGAAACTAAATTATGCATCAAAGGAGAAGATTTCTTCCCTGATTCAAAAGGCAAATAACAGGTGCCCTGAAGCCATGGAACCTGCGTAATTCACTGAAAAGTACCAGCACTTTGGTCCCCTTTCAGGTGCTCTTAGGAAGTAGAGTATGTTCCTAGAGAACCCTAGAGCTTTTGTTACAGGCTTTATTGCTCAACAGAACTGCTCCCACTGTGTCGCACAGTCCCCTCAGTCCTGTCATGCTACATATGTTTATTCTGTTTCATGCCCACTGCAGCTCTCTGCCCTCCATGGTGTCACATATTTCAGTGCAGTTGGGGGATGTTCACACAGGCTTATAGGGCAGCAGGGGTGGGAGCAGTGCTGTCTTCTGAGATGTGGGAACCCAAGGGAACCAGTAATCACGGTGGTCATGAATTTAGTTCACTAGGTCACCACTAGCAGTTTGATGGTAATAGGAGCTAACAGGGAACTGACATTTATTCTGGTGCCTTAGTAAAGTTCACACAGTTGTTTGTGCTTTTGTCTTTTCTGAACACCAGCAGAACCTCCAGTTAACCCTTTCTCAGTCAGGTATTTTCTTACACCTGTTGCTGTGGTACAGTCCTCTTTCTTAAAATAAGAGTCAAGCAGAGCAGAGAAGCCCAGCTTCTCTTCAGAATGAAAAATGCATCTGTTCTTCCTAAACTGCTGCTAACCTTGTCATGCTGGAGCAGCAGCTGTTCTTGGGAGCATACCTTGCTAGCAGAATGTTCTTAGTTTAAGCTTTCAGAGCACTTCTTGTGCCTTCTGGGTACGTGCTGGGGATTCCTGCAGTATGTCTCCTGGCAGTGAGGCAGAGCATGAGAAACAAAGGGGGCTGAGGAAGGTGTAGAGCAGCGCTGCCGTTGTAACAGTGGAACTGGTGTCCTTGGCACTTGTTTGGGGTTCATCAGAGACCTTCCTCTGCTCTATTTACATGACAGAGTAGATGGGGCATTTGGAGTAGCAGAACTAATCACTGAGTGAAAATTCAAAGCTTTTCAAAGATAGTGGTTCATGCTTGCTCTCTTCTGTATGATTTAATATGGATTCATTTGGATGACTGCAGGTTTTCTGACCTTGGTTAGCCTTCTTGCTGGTTTGCACAGTACAATAAGTTTGATCGTGCTAAAGTTAATTTATTTTCTCTTGTGCTTTTGGTGAAAATGCCAAAAGCAATCTTAATGCCCCTTTTCAAAATTCTAATTATCAGAATGTCTCCTTCAGCTCCTGATAACTGGCACCGAGCAGTTCAACCAAAAGCCAAAGAAAGGGATCCAGTTCCTGCAGGAGAAGAACCTTCTTGCCACCCCTATTGATAACAATGAGGTAGCCAGGTGGCTACGGGAAAATCCTCGTCTGGACAAGAAGATGATTGGGGAATTTGTGAGTGACCGTAAAAACATAGACTTGCTGGAGAGCTTTGTGGGGTGAGTATCTTTCTGTAGCTCTTTAATCAGAAAGGGGTGCACGTTAGAGAGTTTAATGATGCATTAAAAAGAGTAGAACATGAACTACTGGAGCCACGGAGTCTGTATTGCTTGTTTCTCGGTATACCAGCATACCTTAATACTGTGCAGCTCTTGCATATGGTTACACCTGAGATACATTATGATACCCAAGCTTCTTTATGTACTTCCATCCTCTGTGAATGCTGTAAAGATGATTACAGCCATCCGTAGCTGGATGGCTTTTGGCTGTCTTTTATTATTTTTGTCTATTGCACATGATACATTTCTTCCATCCTAATCCTCACATCCTAACTGTCTGCCCTTTGTGAAATCTGGCATTCCGATGGTGAACCAAACAAGACTGCAGTCAGTAAGTTTCTGCTACTTTTCCCATCTTCTTTTTCTCATTGATTTTTTTTTTTTCATTCTTCTTGCAGGACTTTCAGCTTCCAAGGTTTAAGGCTGGATGAAGCTTTACGACTTTATCTAGAGGCCTTCAGGTTACCAGGAGAGGCACCTGTAATCCACAGGCTGTTGGAAGCCTTCACAGAGCATTGGCGGGTGTGTATGTGGTGGGAAGATACACTCGAACAGTGTATTCTCTGATGTGCGTTTGCTTGCCACAATGGACTTGTTAGATGAAACGGCTTGTATGAGCTTGCAGTGTCCTGCAGGCAGCATCTGTTTTGTACGAGGTGGCACGTGGTTTTCCAGAATGCATCCAGGAGATGATTCAGTAGTGCAGAAGGAAAGTGGCTCTCTTGGATCACTGGTATCCCCATTCCTGTAGCACTGAATTGTGTCTACATTTGCTTTTCAGAAATCAAATGGATCCCCATTTGCTAACAGTGATGCCTGCTTTGCCCTGGCTTATGCAGTTATTATGCTGAACACTGACCAGCACAACCATAATGTTCGCAAGCAGAATGTCCCAATGACTCTAGAGGTGAGTATTAGGAGCTTGGGCACTCTTTTTTTTTCCTCTAATATTGGTAATGATGGTATCTGCTTTTTGTATTGGTGACGCTTTCTCTTTTGTTTTTCCTTGTCATTCATCGCTCTTGTATCCAGTAAGTTGGTGTACAGTACTATATGGAATACAGTTGGAGAGGAGGGATGGAGGAAAAGGAGAGTCTGAAGAAATACAAGCTAGGGGGCTTGAGTGTGTATGAACAAACCAGATAACAAATCATAGTAAGAATGAAAAGACTTGATTAATAGGAGAAGAGTTGTTGAACCATTTTGAACCAATTTGATTGCAAGATCTGCATTCATGCATTGGTACAGATATGTTCTTCTAGTGTTCACCATTAGCTAAGCATATATAGTACTACCTCTGCTACTTCTCTGTGAGTGAAAAGGACTACTGCACACTGTTGTGCCACTAACAACAGCATTTGCAGTCCTTGGACTCTAAGGCTGTACATTGAGAAAAACAGAGAAATTTACTTTTGGATCTGGTGAAAAGCAATTGGAGTAGTGCCTGGAGCCAAGCACTTAAGTAGAAGAGTTACCTTGCTGTTAACTGTAACTTTTTTTCAGGAGTTTCGGAAGAACCTGAAGGGTGTAAATGGAGGCAAAGACTTTGAACAAGACATATTGGAAGACATGTACCATGCCATCAAGTAAGAATCAATCTTTCCTCGCTTGTTTGTGTGCAGAGAGTGAACTGGAGCTGTTTGGTATGCAAGAATTTAGGAGGGGTCTAAGAGGATAGTCACGTGCCAGTTTGCCTCAGACTATCTTTCAGCTCCATAGGAAGTGTGGTAACAAACCCGTTGCAGTGAGTGCACTGGATTTATGTTTTTGGATTTTTACCCAGCCTTAACTCAGTTGCTGCTGGGTACTGCTGAGAACCATTGTACTCATAGCCAAGGTGTAAGAAAGGAGCAGGAGAGGCTGGCAGGCCTGGGAAGGTAGAATGTTTCAGGAGCTGTCAAAGTGACTCCAGAGTAACTATTGGGACCAGTATGGTTCCACACAACCCAAAGGTGTTGCTGAATTTTAGGTTTGGCTCAGAATGAAAAATCTGACCTTTTCTACCTTCTTATCTGGTAGAAATGATGAAATAGTGATGCCAGAAGAACAGACAGGCCTGGTGAAGGAAAACTATATCTGGAATGTCCTGCTCCATCGTGGTGCCACTGATGAGGGAATATTTCTCCATGTGCCTCCTGGAAGCTATGACCATGACCTCTTCACCATGACATGGGGACCAACCATTGCAGCACTTTCTTATGTTTTTGACAAGAGCTTAGAAGAAACAATCATCCAGAAGGCTATCTCTGGTTTCAGGTAACTCTGTCACATTGATGAGGCCCAGAAAGGTTTCAGTCTGGCTGGTGTATTATCTGCCTGTTAGAGAGATCACTGTGAATAACCGTGACTTCTCCGACAGCTGAAGGGCATTTTCTTGTGACCTACAGTTCCCTTGTTTTGTTTCTAGTATTTCTAGTGATTTATTTCACCTAAGCTTCTCTTGGTGGCACTCACTGTTTGGCTTGACTGCTACATTGTAATAAATAAAAATCCCCAGGGTATGCATCTTTGTTTTTTAAACTCCAACCTGGTTACATTTAAAAGACTTGCTGACACCTTTGTCCTGCTTTAGGAGTGGTGGGGATGGTTGCTCTTAATTAGCACATTGCTCACAGAAAAAGCAAAATCTCTCATGAGTGGAGGCATAGCTGCTGTTAAATGGGATGGGACATTTTGGGGTATGTTTTTTTTGTTGTTGTTTTGGGCTTTTTGGCAGGGAGAGTTGCTTATTTGTTTAGACAATCATATTCAGAAATCTTGTTATCTATTAGAAACCCCATTGGAAGGATCTTTGGTCTCGCTTGAATTCATACTAAAACAGACCTTTAAGTATAGTTTTAAAGCTCTGTTAATACACTACAGTGGCAAGGATCTCTTGGAAACTAGAACTTCAGCACTACTGCTAATCTTAGAAACTCACGTCAAGACATGAAATTAGGGATATTAACTCAGGTGCCTGAGGCCTGTTTGGACTTTTTTTCTTGAAAATGATCCTTGAATCACTTTCACATGTGATCCAGAAAAATATTAAAGACTCAGGATCTTACATCTAATGATGGGCATTTTGATTGCCTGAGGAAGATTGTTGTATATTAACATTTGTTGTAAGTGGTGGAAAGTCTGAAACCTAAGTGACAAGGCCATCTGACTTGCTGTTCTACAGAGAGAGATGCCTGTGCTGTGTTGTTACCTTGTTTCTTGTTTTCTTCTTCCCCCCAGGAAATGTGCAATGATTTCTGCTCACTATGGCCTGAGTGATGTGTTTGACAATCTCATAATTTCTCTCTGTAAGTTTACAGCCCTCAGCAGTGAGGTAAGATTGTGTGGAGGGGAAAGAAGCATGGTTGTAGTATTTTGGAGTTCTCTTGCTCTCTGTAAAGCAGTGGTATTTGTTTGTTCAGTTATCACAGTATCTGTAAATATCTATTCCTCCCCACCTCGACCCAGAATTTTCTGCAGGAGGAAAAGACAAAGCATACAGTAAAGCAGGGCTTCCATCACACAGATTTAAATAAACAAATTTCCTTCTACTTATCGCACAGGTGCTAGTTTGTGCAGAGCAAAATGCCATGATACAGAAGTCTGTGTCCTACCCACTTGGTCTCAGGAAACCTAATTCTCACTGTGATGAAGATAGCGATCATCCACAATTCCAAGCAAATTTGTACGTTTCAGCTACTAGAGATTTAATTACAGGGCTTGTACAACATCAGGAGGAGCTGTTTTTTGACTTAATCTTCCAAAGTATAGAGACTATGCATCTACCTAGCAAAAAGAGATTAGGGGGAAAAAAAAAAAAAAATGTTCTGCATTGACACTTGTTCTCCAGAGTCTGGATCAGCAGAGCTGGCCCAACTTTTGCCAAGCACTAAAACCTTTTTCTGTGAATAGTACTGTGAGAATAGAGTCATCATACTGTCATTGATAAAAGCTTTCTTTCCCACATCTGTTTGTGGCACAGTGTCAGCCTGTTTTCTCTGAAGTACTTGATAGATAGTGGCAGATCATGCTGTGTGCTAGAAAGAAAAAAGCAGCTCCTTTCAAAGGTTGAAACTTGCAAAGAAGTCCACAGCATTGCTGTGAGAAACTACACGAAACCCATGGTGAGCAGAACAGTGTGCAAACATACAAAAAAGAGAAACAAAATCATGCAAAACTTAAAGCATGGAAGCAAAGAGATCAAGATAAGTGTTTTTTGAAATCCTTTAAAAGGAAAGAAATCTCTTTAAAGACAATAAATACTCCTGTGAATTAATCCGGTTAACAGAGTTAGGCTATTCTGAAACCATAAGTTTATTCTATGGGGAAATTGAACTGTGTGGACTGGATGTTTTGTCATTTGCATCCTGGCAAGGTAGCAGTGAAAGAGTTCCTGTCTGGCTATTAAAAAAAAAAAAAAAAATCCCAAATAATGGGGTTACTTTATATTCCCTCTCCTTCCACAGCTTACAACAGTAAAGATAAAATACTTGATCCTCTCCAGGCTTACCAGACCTTGAGACCAAGATAATAAAGCAGAGGAATGTCTGCCATGAAACAAATGTTGCTTCTGTATAAATATCTGTCAAACTACTAAAGCCTGCAGAGGCACCAGCTATTGCCAGCTGCATCCCATCTAGTTGTGTTAGACTGGAATCTGAAGCAGTCTTAGGTCTCTAAATTAAACAATGTCTCATGGTGGTGATGTAGAATGTGAGGAACTTTTGGATGCAAACAGTTCTTATCTTTGGTGGGATTCCAACCACACCAAATTTGCAGTAAATTCTAGTAACTCTTGGAGACAGTAGATCACATAATCATGGAACAGTTGAGGTTGGAAGGGACCTCTGAGTATGTAGTTCAATATCCCCTGCTCAAGTAGGGTCACCTAGAGCATGTTGCACAGGATCACAGTCAGACAGCTTTTGAATACCTCCAAGAATATGACAGCTGAACAAATATTTGAGAGACAGTCTGGTGCAAGGGGAGAAGGAGAGGTTATCCTCAGAGTCTGAGAAGACAAAACAGAGTAACTGCTAGAAAGTAACTAAAGATTTCACCAAAACAACAGTGAGAAAAAACAAATTGACTTTGTCACTTCTGGAAGTGTCTTGCCTGGCACTTCTAATGCATTTCACCTCTAGATCAAAGACCCATTTTTGCTCCTAGCTCTGCCAGCAATCTGGCTGAAGCAAGAAGTAGTTTACAAGACAACTGTTCAATTTAGGAATTACAGGATAGGACACATCTATTTTCTGGTCTTCAGATCTGATATTTGCAGAGACAAGTTTCCAATCCTTCCTATCTTTTATCATCTCTCTCCTTTTCTTAACAGAGGAATTAGATATGTTTTTTGTCCACATAAGCAAGAGGATGGCAAAGTCCATGTCTTATCAAAAGTAGTATTGCAGTGAACTTAAGCTCGTATTTCTACAGAGTTGCTTATTATTATGTCTGATACGAGTTCACATGGTTGCTGGCATTTTTTTTTGGTTTTGGGTAACTTTCTTGGCATCGGGCATTTGGTTAGTTTAAATGTTTTTAGCATTCTATTTGTATTTTGAATAGCAGTAGATATATTGAGCAGGTTATGGAGGAGCTGCGACCCAGTTTGCAGAAACTGTATGTCAGGAATCATCACTTTTGTTTTGAGCCTGGCTGTTAACTAGTGATGAGAATAGCTTTTTAAGTCACTAATATTTTTACTATGTTTTTTTTCTCAAATGATAGTGTAAAATAATTGCTGTCCCCCAGAGGAGCTCTGATACTGAACAAAGTCTATTGTAGGAGGCTTTGATCCTGAAATGAGTTCTCATAGTACAAAAAAAATAGTCCTAGTAAATTTTCAGCAAGCACTTTCACAGTGCTCTATATCACTGTCATTCTTGGTGAGCTCTATCTAGATCTCAGTGATTGAACTTTTAGCACATAACCCACCATGTCTCCACTTTTCTGGAAAGCATGAACTAAAGAGTTATCCGCAGCGTTGTACACAGAGTTGTTGTCCTTCCCAAACCAATTCTGAACAGTCTGCCCTAATTTGCGTTGAAAAAGAAACATCTCTTACTGACTAACTGCCACCCTTTTTTCTTTCCTGCAGTCTATTGAGAACCTGCCCACTGTTTTTGGAAGTAATCCCAAGGCCCATATTGCAGCGAAGACTGTGTTTCAGTTGGCACATCGCCATGGTGACATTCTGCGGGAGGGCTGGAAAAACATCATGGAGGCCATGCTGCAGCTTTTCCGAGCAGAGCTGCTGCCCAAGGGCATGGTGGAGGTAACAGCAGCCAGCTCAGGGCTAAGTGAAGGTGGGGAGTGGGAAGCTGGCCTTGCGGAGAGCCAGTCCAAAGGGGAGGAGTGTTCTCATGCAAAGGCCTGGCTTTGGTAGAGCGTGTACAGAGAGAGAGAGAGCCTGCAAAGAGCTCAGTGCTCAAGTTACCTGCAGGCTCCAGCCTCCTTTGCACAGTTCACTTATTCTTGTTTTTACTGGGTTTGATAAATTCCAGCATTCGTTTAGTTTTAGCAGATTTTGAATATTGTGCACAAAAGGCATGTAACAGAGGTGTGAAATGTTTGAGGACAGCTGTGGCATTACCGAATGGAAGGCACGCTTGGTTTAAAGGGAGTGTGCGTGTGAGAGAGTTAGCTGGCAATACGTGGCAAGTAGGGTATAGTATTTCAATGTTAAAGCACTACAGGTGCAACAAAAGCAGGTTGCAAAGAAATAGGCAGTTGCACATATGCATGTTTTTGTCTGTCTTCAAGGTGGAAGACTTTGTGGATCCCAATGGCAAAATCTCTCTGCAGCGTGAGGAGACACCGTCTAACCGGTGAGTGGTACAGATGACCCAGGCAGATGCTCATATGTGTCATTTATTTATTTTTAATACTAATGTTGAAGAATAAAATATGATGACTTGTCGTCTTGCTGATACTTGTGTCTTCTAATTGCAGTGGTGAATCTACAGTGCTGAGTTTTGTTAGTTGGCTCACCCTCAGTGGCACAGAACAGTCTGGTATGAGAGGGCCATCTACAGAGACACAGGAGGCAAAGCGAACAGCTCTGGAGTGCATAAAGGTAACACATAGGCCATAGAAGAATATGCTCTTGTACATTGTTACGGTGCTGGGTGGATAATATGCTGCAGTCTATGGGTATGTGGACCCTTTCTAAGGGGCAGGGAGCTATTTTTTTAAAATCTGATCAAGTCTGTTGGAGATAATTGGTTCTCACTAAATAAACTGAGTGCTGAAGCCACACTCGGTGTCTCCTTGGAAATGAGCTGTGATTTTGGAGAGGTCTGTTCATATGCCTTTCCCTGCTCAAATACTCTACTCTCTTATATCTTTTGCAGCAATGCGATCCTGAGAAGTTAATTACAGAAAGCAAGTTTCTTCAACTTGAGTCACTCCAGGAGCTCATGAAGGTGAGAGATACTGCTTAAGGAGTAGAACCAATGATGGGAAAGGTATACTGTGCATTATCATGGGTGTGTGTGATGTATTCACTTAGCTCCTCATAGGAGGTCTTGAATTTGCTCAATACTTGAAACTAGTCATTAGTTCAGCTGTTAGGTATGACTTCTGTACAGGAAGCCACAATTGTTTTAGTAACAACAGAGGAAATCAGTAATTTGTGGAATGCATCCTAAAATAGTGGGGGTCAGGTTAAGGATCTGAGAATGTTTGTAACTGTTTAGGAGCTTAAGTTGTGCTTTTCTGGTGTGCCATATGTCTAATGAGTAATTGAAAAAGGCCAGTTTAGATGCAGAAGTTTTGCAGAATTATTTGACTCTGTTCTAAGTACCGTGGTACCTATCTGCTCTATAATAGAGATGGACTCAGTAGTCTTTGGGATAGAGGGACTCATCTACCTGGGGTGGAGTGGTTACTTACCTGGTGCCTAGTAGTGCTGTTCAAGCTGGTGTGGAGTTTGAGACTCTCCAGGTTGTGGTATGAATCCTGCGCAGCAGCTGCCTGGAAGCTGGCTGGTGTGTAGCAGGGAAAACACTTTGAAAAGTCAGTAGTACAGTGCACCCCAGCAGCGATGCTCTAGGGGTTAGCACTTCAAACTCCAAGGACCTTTCTCTCCAGACCCTTGTAGTTTCAAGTTCCTGCCTTACCATAGTTCATCTGGACTCATGACACTATTAAGATGTTTGCTAAAACAAAGGAAAGGTTTATTAAGGCTTTGTGTAGCAGTTTGGAAAAGTAGGTATTGAGTTTCCAGATGTAGAATGTAAGTGAGGAAACACCAATGAACAGTAGTTTAAACAATTACACGGCAACTTACGTGGCTTGCACAAAGACCTTACATTGCTGACCCACCTGGAGGAGTATTGACTCAGTTTGCATATGCCATCCTTGCCACCTCAATTTTGGATGAACATTTCTCTGTAACTCTCTGTAACTCCTTTTACGCCTCCCTTCATCTGTGAGCTAGTAACTTGAGAAAGACACTTCCAATATTTGTAGCTTTTCTAGGGTATATCTGCTTTTACTTCATATTTTGTTAGTAAGAAGCTGCTAGGCTTTTGGTATCCCTCCCCATAAGGGAAACTCCATTATAGTTTAACATCTTAAGTTTATAATGCAGTTTGCATAATAAAAGGTATAATTTTCTGTATATTTAGCTTAGCACCCAGGTTCCAGTGTATTTTTATAGGTTACACACGACCTCCTCAGGTATTGAAGTGCAGTTTTACTTAGAGTTGCAGCAGGCTGTTGGACTTCCCTGACACTTTGAGGGGATTGTGGGTGACAAATGATTCATTCCTGGCTTTTCTAGGCTCTAATCTCTGTGACGCCTGATGAGGAGACATATGATGAAGAGGATGCTGCTTTCTGCTTGGAGATGCTTCTGAGGATTGTGCTGGAGAACAGGTAGGACCTTGAAATATGTGCAGATTCCCTGTAAATGTCCCTGTCCTACTGCAGTTGTTGCCTAGGTTCAGGGAATAAGTTCTATATGTGCTGGCTTTGCCAACTTACGCAGCATGTGGTTGTAATTTCAGGCTCTAGCAATGCCACTCCAACACATGTAAACAGAGAGACTGTTCACTCATGAATTATTGCGTGATATCCTGAGATTTGGAGAACACAAACTAAATTCTAGAGGGAGAACGGGTTCTCCCACCTGGTTGGCTCATGAATAATGAAGTAAATAAAAAGAAGCTTGTGGGCTTTGTTATTTCTGTGTGTCTGCTAGTGTATCCCTGCTTGAGCTTTTCACTGAAGTAATGAAGTATTAGGTTGTCTGTAGTTCTGGGAGAGGTAGCTGGATCCTTCTTGTCTCATCTTTTTTCATTCTGCCCTTTCTCTCCTCCTTGTTGTGGCTAGGGACCGTGTGACCTGTGTATGGCAAACTGTTCGAGACCACCTCTATCATCTCTGTGTTCATGCTGTGGAGTTCTGCTTCCTGGTGGAGAGGGCAGTGGTGGGACTATTGAGACTGGCAATTCGACTCCTTCGTCGGGAAGAAATCAGTGCACAGGTAAGGGGTTTATGAAGGACAGTCACTGAGTTTGTAACTACACTTGGCAACTCAGGAAACCAACTGCTGTTGTACAGACCCACATTTAACCTCTCTACTGCAGGTGACAACAGAACGGCTGTTATAAGCTGTTATAAGCATTAAACAAATGAGAGAGACTTTGAATGCAGTGTAAAAAATAGAATTCATTATTCTTGCCATTTTCCTTCTTGGTCAGGTTCTTCTCTCCCTACGTATCCTGCTCATGATGAAGCCAAATGTGCTTTCCAGAGTTAGCCATGAGGTTGCCTATGGTCTCCATGAACTCTTGAAGACAAATGCTGCCAACATTCATGCTGGGGATGACTGGTACACGCTCTTCACCCTCCTGGAGTGTATTGGGTCTGGAGTGAAGCCGCCTGCAGCCCTGCAGGTTACAGCAAGGGCAGATAATGACACAGGTAAGACAGGCCAGCTTTTGCTAGGAAACTTGATGCCCTGCCTGCCAGATAAGCAGCTGCTTCCTCAAGCTTTCCAATTAGCAAAGGGCACTGCAAGAAAACAAAGCTGATATTAAACTACATTAGCAGGATTAAAGACCAGCACCTGCTGTTCACTCGTACACCATAGTCTGTCCCTGTCTCTACTCTGCCATCTCTTCCTACTCCCTGAGCAGCAATCCAGGTGCTAGTCCCTGGGGAGGCAGTGGGAGGAAAACTGATATCAGTTGTAGCAGCTGAAGAAGGTCTTTTCTCTGCCCTAAGAGTATTTTCTGGTGGTTCTGGTCTGGTGCCTGGGGTAATATAGCCTTAATCTCTCATCAGCAACCCAGCTGTTGTTTCTGTCATACTTGTTTCTCTTGTGAGACTGCAAGATTCTTAAAAAAGGGATAGAAAGGAACAAAGGGAGTTGATTTTTAAACTTTTGTTTTTAAATCCATTTGTGTTGGGAGTGTCTGAGCCGTTCTGCCAAGACCAAACAACTATTTCCCACTTCTCTTGACAGTGTTAGAAGTGTGTTCATGTTCCCCTTCAGCAGGCTGGCAGTGTATTTGAGGTTGACAGCTTCAGACCTCTAAAGGAAACACCAAAAACGTTTCTAGTGGACTTCATTTTTCTCTCTACTTTTCTAAACCTAGCTTGCCTGGTGCTTTTTGCTAGCTAGCTTGGGGAAGAATGGTCTTTGCTTTCTGGACCTGTATGGTCTTTGCTTTCTGGGGCTAATGCTGGGCTGTTTTCCCAGGTCTTTTTCACTGCTTTTATCTTTGCTGCTTGAGCAATCTACTTGACTGCGGCACCCTAAAGAATCAGATCATTTCTCAATACTTTTTTCAGAAAATGTTTAATGTGCTGTGCTCACAGCAAGTCTTTCTTCTCGTGAGTTTCTAGATATTGTTGAATCGTGAAGAGAACAAATTTGTTGCTTCTAAATCAAATTATATCAGTGACTTAAATTTGGCCTTTCTCTGCTTGAGATATTGGTTTCCCTAAAGTTCAGGGAAAGGAGATCTAACAAATGTGGAACATGCTAATGCTGATTGCTATCCATAAGGAGGACTTTTATCAGTATTAGTGTGGAGTTTCCCAAGTGATCTCAGAGGTTCCATCTAGCTTGTGTCTTTTTGTGTTGCATTTTTGCAGTTGTCCTGGTTCAACCTAGGACCTCCAGTAGTTCTTAGTGTGTGGCACATCTGATTCTTCTACCAGTGTCAAAACATAGGACTTTCTGCTACTTAAAAGCTATAGACAGGGACAAGTGAAGTGGCAGAGGGCACTCCTTTCCCCTAACAGTAAACATACCTACTGGGGAAAAACAGAGCCAAAGGTCTGTTTCTTGCCCTTTTTTATGTGTGCTGCTGTGATAGTTATTCTTCCTCTGCCAGTTGGAGAGGCCTGGCCCAGTTTCTAGCAAATATCCACTGGCAATTCTCAGCTGCCTGTGATCTGACTAACCTGGGTTGCTTCTCCACTAATCCCACAGCTCCTCACCAGAGTTCTTGTTTTGGCTTTGGTCTGAAACCCTTGCCTTATGTCTTAAAGGTGCTCAGTCAGACAGTGAAGTGTCTTCCTCCTACCACCCAAGTGATACGAGCCTGGACCGTGGCTACACCTCTGATTCAGAGGTTTACACTGACCATGGAAAGCAAGGCAAGATGCATCGCTCAGTGACAGATGTAGATATGATGAACAGTGGCTGGCTGGTGGTAAGTAATGGATGGACCTCTGATGCCTGAAATAGATTACTCCTGGTATGGGTGTGGGAAGAGGATGTGATAGAGAAAGAAAGAATAAGACAGTAAAAGACCAATGTAACAATATAAATGGAGGATGGGGAAGAGATGCAGATGGAGAGTGGAAGGCTAGGAGCAAGTATGGGAGCAGCATTGGGTCCTGCTAAAGCAGTATCACCTGTTGGTTTCTGAGGAAAGGCCCTTCAACATTTGCATGATGTGCTGCTTTTTACGTTTTCCTGCTACCCTCTTGCTGTGCCTTGCAGGTGGGAAAGGATGACATTGACACCTCTAGACCCAGCCCTGGGCTCAGCAGACTGGGACCATCTCCTCTCGTCAACCAGTACAGCCTGACTGTGGGGCTGGACTTGGGCCCTCATGATACAAAATCTCTCATGAAGTGTGTGGAGTCCCTGTCCTTCATCGTGCGAGATGCTGCCCATGTGACGCCTGAGAACTTTGAACTCTGTGTCAAAACCATACGCATCTTTGTGGAGGCGAGCTTGAATGGGGGTGAGGTGGCTCTTGGTTTCACAACTAAAATAAGGCTTGGGGAAGATCATGTAGCAAGCTAGAACGTGTGACATACACTGCCAGGGAAGGAGTCCTCCATCTCTGGAAAACAGTCTCTCATGAAAATAATCTTCTGACTTGTGCTAGCACAAGTGACCTTACTGCTGTATCTGGAATCAGAGGGAGGCCTGCAGTTGACAAGGGATTAGCAGTGTCAGCAGGGATCATGGTATCCTGAGGGGTTCATCCTGAGGAGTTGGGCACACCAAGTGGGTAGGAGTCACTTTACTGGACAGAGCCCTCTGTTGAGGGTATCAGGTGATTGTTATGTGAACTGAAAGGCAGAGCATTTTGTTGTGGGGCATATAGGTGATATTCTACTGTCTTTCCCTTTCTAGGCTACAAGTCCCAGGAGAAGAGGGGGAAGAGTCACAGGTATGACAGCAAATCCAACCGGTTAAAAAAAAAGCCAAAGGAGAACTCTATGCGGCGATCACGAGCCTCGAGTCAGCACCAGGGCCATGCACACAGTGATGAGGATGAGGATGAGAGCATCCCTGCCAGCTACCACACTGTGTCTTTACAGGTTAGTCAGGACGTAAGTATAGCAAGGATTTCCTCCTCTCCTTTCCCATACTCAGGGCCTGACTAGGGAGTCATTGGGATTCTGCATGGTGGGAAGGGTGGTTGTGTCTAGGCTTAGTAGCTGCTGGGTCGCAAAGGATGGGTCTGGCAGCAGTGTCTGCTTCTGGGAGCAAGAGAGGAAGAGTATGACTTGGACAGGAGGAAGAAGAGTGTCAGGGAAAGTCCTCTGATAAAACCAGGAAGATGGATGTCTGGAAATGAGAGTTGTTGCAGAAGGCAAGGCAGGTATAGGACAAGAGCTATTGGAGGCATGAGGTTTCTGTGGGATTAGAAGGGAAGTCTTCCAGGGCATATGAGTGTGTGGAGAGGTGAGTGACCCCAAGACATAAGACAAGTCCCATGGACAGGGATACAGTTTTTACATGCACAGAACTGGGATGTTAGCATTATGTGTCTCTAGTTGGGTCTCCTGAAGTTTGTGGGCCTAGACTTACTGAGTGTTAGGCTGTTGGGGCTGAGTTCAGTAGTATTACTAGAATGCTGCTCTTCATCTATGCAGAATAGAGCTGAGAGAGCTTTGTCCCTCATGCTTTTTTTTTTTTTTTTTTTTTTTTTTTTTTTTTTTTTGAGAGACAGAGAGAGAAGGTAAAGTGGGGGAAAGTCCTTGCATAGCATTACTGAATCACTGCTTTCTCACTCAGCCTAGGATGGTCTGTGTAGGGTGTGCAGGGAATGGCTTCATTTTTTTTTTCCCTCACTTGGGAGCCCCGTGATGCTGCTGCTGGAGGATGGGGTTGACACAGCTACTGTCTGACACAGATTTCACGGAAGGTGCTGGTACTTGTGCACTTAGGGAGGACGCAGACCTGATAGTATCCCATAGTTATGCATGGATGTGAGAAAGTATGGCTGAATGTCTGGGAACCTTTTAGCCTTCATTTGGGGAAGAGCACAGATCAGGTTTGGTTCAAGAGCTCAAATTCTTTTTGTTGCTTAATGCAATGCTTGATTTTTTTCAGCTCCTGGACCTCATGCACACCTTGCACACTCGAGCTGCCACCATCTACAGCTCCTGGGCAGAGGAGCAACGCCACCTAGAGCCTGCCGGGAGGAAAATAGAAGCAGATTCCCGAACTCTGTGGTCCAACTGCTGGTGTCCTTTGCTACAGGGTAAAGCCACCCCTTGTGATGAGAGTGAGAAGAGAGGCTTCCAGATAAGGACAGTTGAGGAACCAAAGCAGAGGAGGTTGTTTTTAGGGTTTGTGTAATTGAAAAAGAACTTGGGTCTGATTCAGAAAGTTATCTTTATCATGAGTTAGCTACCAGTGTGCAGACAAGACAGCAGATTCCCAATCTGTGGTCTGAAATAAGTGTTTTCTACAGAGAATGTTTTGGTCTTCATCAGCCTCTTCCCCTTAGACTTAGTGTTGTGATGGTTATTCTTATAATAGTGTTTAACACTTTCCTGGAGATGTGAGGATGTTCTCCCTCCTTGTGGGCTCTGCCTGAATCCCTCTCTTACAGGTATTGCCTGGCTGTGCTGTGATGCCCGACGTCAAGTGAGGATGCAGGCTCTTACTTACTTGCAGCGAGCCCTCCTGGTACATGATCTGCAGGCACTGGATGCTCTAGAGTGGGAATCCTGCTTCAACAAGGTTAGCTCCTGGCAGGGCTGGGCATGTGGCCAGGACAACAGTGTTCTGAAAAGCAGTGCTGAGCACAGGAATGGCTTCTCCCATCTCTGTCTAGAAACGAGTCCCAGAAGAAAGCCTTCTCCTTCCTGTAATGTTGCCTATGTAAATATCATTCCCATGAAATATCACTGTCAATGATCCAACAGGTGCTGTTCCCACTGCTAACGAAGCTCCTCGAGAATATCAGCCCAGCCGATGTTGGAGGAATGGAAGAGACAAGGATGAGAGCTTCAACGCTGCTTTCCAAGGTGAACATACTACTATTGCCTGAAAGCTCAGGAAAGACTGTGAGCATCAGCTTGACCAAACTCTGTTTGCTCTGTTAGCTTCTTGGCAGTGCTGGTGTGTGTTGGTGTCAGTTTCATAGTCTGACTGCCCTCAGTGCTGGGCTTCTCTACCGCCTTCTGTTGCCAGGACATGCCTTTTTTGCAAAACTGTCTCCCTGATGCTGACTTTCAGAAATGCTGTCAGGAAGAAGTTTGTCTTTTGAAGGATAGGGATGATTATTTCATCTAGCATTAGCTGAAGATTGATTCTAGTAGAAAAAATAGTTAAGTCAGAATCCCATTGCACAGCCTTAAGCTAATGGGTCTTAAAGGCTTGGAAGAAGTGGTGATGCAGACTTGAATGGTCTCATGCGAAGGAGACAAGATCCATTCCTGCATGTGTAGCTTAGAGGAGTGGCAGTATCTACCATGGGCCTTTGCATGTCTCTGGCTTGCCACAAGGAAGGTGAATTCCAGATATGCAAGATTGGCTGTTGAGCTATGAGCAGCAACCATGATGCTACATGTTGACCAGAGTTGTGCTCTTTTCTAGGTGTTCCTGCAGCATCTCTCCCCACTTCTCTCACTGACCACCTTTGCTGCCCTGTGGCTGACAATCCTGGACTTCATGGATAAATACATGCATGCTGGCTCCAGTGACTTACTGGTAAGATGCCCAAAGTGATGCTGCAGTGCTTTTAACAACCATTTTCAGGGTGTGTTTTTTGTTTTGTATGGTGGTGGTTGTTGTGTTTTATCCCTTCCTTTCCAAACACCCTTGTTCCATGGTTTATCACTTTGGCTTCACTTAGCTGCTTCGAGCATTTATTCATTGCTGTGTCCCCTCTCTGTGTTCTGAGGAATTTCTCTGATTACAGCTGGAGGCCATCCCGGAGTCTCTGAAGAATATGCTGCTTGTCATGGATACAGCTGGAATATTTCACAGTGCTGACTCGCGGACAGGATACTCAGATCTTTGGGAAATCACCTGGGAGCGTATTGACTGCTTCTTACCTAGACTACGGGATGAGCTCTTCAAACAGACAGTTATCCAGGGTATGGAGGAGTGAGGAACCCTAAGAACCAGGTTTTGGTTTCAGTGCTTGTACTTCTTCCACCACCCAGTTTCAGTAGCGCCTGAACATTAGTGAGATGATAGGTGCAGGAGGCCCTGAGAGCTTGGTGTGAAAAGGGCAAATGGATGGCAGGGAAAAGGGGCGAGTGAACTGCTGCTTGGGCTAATTCCATGTTTCTTTTGTCTAGATACTGTCCCCAGCATACCAGTGGAGCAGCACCCTCAGAAATCAATAGTGTCTGCCTTACCCCCCTCTCCTGCAGGGCATGTGAGACCAACCACTCATACAGCACCGACAGAGAAGCTGTGTGAACCGAGCGTCAGTGGTGAGTCCCATTTTCTTCTTTCTGGAAGCATGATCCCTGGCATGGTGGTAGGGATTTGCTTTTCCTTGTTTTAGCATGATCTACAGTGAGCAGGTCTGTTGTGTTGTGGAACTGTTCTGCTTGCAAATGGACAGATTCTGGATTTCTCAATGAAACTATTTGGGTGGGCAGAGGCTGGAGCAGAATGCCAGATTGGCAGCTGCTTCTTGAGGCCTCCTAGGAAGGTATGTGGAGAAACTAAGGACCATGAGCTAGAGCCCACTTACCTTAGATATGACAGGTGACTTTGTCAAGGCCTGTGTAAGGTTCTGTTTTATCTCCGTGTTTTTCCAGAGTCCGAGAGAGCCACTGCATCCAGTTCACCCACCATCAGCACCCCTGCCTCTCCTCCTTTCTCGGCATCAGCTCCAGCGAAAACAAGTCCCGTTACGGACATACCTCCTACGACAGCCCAGCCGCCACTCATCCTGCAGCCGCTTGCCTCTCCTCTGCAGGTTGGGGTGCCACCTATGTCTCTGCCAATCATTCTCAACCCAGCACTAATAGAAGCCACCTCTCCTGTTCCACTCTTAGCTACTCCACGGCCCACTGACCCCATGACAACCTCTGAAGTCAATTAGGTTGAAGGTGTCTGAGAACTGTCTGCTAAGGAAGCTGTATGGATGGAAGATGCTGGCCAAATGTTCCCTAGGAATGGGCGTGTTTGCTTTGGAAGATGTTGCTAACCTTAGCAGAAGGGCAGTTGCTGCAATCCACTTGAAGCTTATTAGATTCTGCTCCCTTCTTGTGGCAATTGCCCGGAAGTCCCTGGCTGCTGCCTTCTCTGAGGGTTATCTACTTCCACTTACTAGTTTCATTGCCTTCACAATCTCAGGGGCTAGGCAGTAGCCACACTCAGCAGCCTGGGACCAAGCCACCATCACTTCATCTGGTAAAGAGAGGAAAAACTTCATTATAATAGCAGAGATGGGCTAGAGTAAAGTCTGCCTCTGATTATTCAGTCCAGTTCCTGAACAATTCCCAAGCTTTCCTGCCTACGCTTCTGATCACACAGCTTTGAGCTCTGGGCATGCCTGGACTCAGCAGGGTGACAATTCTGCTTAGAAATGTAGATCAGTTGCAGTCCAGCTCCCAACATGCTCTGTAGGACTTTTTGTCTGCTGTAACTTTATGCTTTCCTTCTGGGATGTGCATTATGGCTATCTAGTAGCAAGATAGGCAGTGGAGAGAAGGGAAGGCTTGTGAGGGCAGTGCTGCCCTGCTCCCTTCTCTTGTGAACATAGGCTTTATGGACTGATGGATAAAATTCAGACAGCTCTACCTGTTTATGCAGATGGGAAGGAAATGGAGAATGGAGAGCAGAGCAGTATGGCCATCTCCTAAACAGCATTTGGGAGCTGCTTCTGTGGTGCACAACAGTACTGTACTGTTCACCACATGCTATGTTGGTCCCCTAGTGTCCAGCCCCAGGGCTGTGTCTTCAGTTCTCAGGAGACCATATATTCCTTTTTAGCTTGGGAAGGCCCTGGGATGTGTGATGCTAGCCTATAGATGCCTGACAGGCTCTGCTGCGCTGAGGAGCAGCCTTTCCCGTGAGAGTTCACACAGTGCTATTACCCTTCTGCACCACCTAGTTGTTGGGAACCACCTGCTCTGCCTGGGAGGGTGCCTACCATCTTCCCACAGCCTGGAGCCGAAGCCCTGCTAGTCTTTCCTTTGCTTCTCTCTTGCTGCAATCCTTCTCTTCCACCCTGACGTGCCCAGAGCAGAGCTAGCTGCATTTCAGTTCTTTCTCTTGACATCTGAATTAGCCAGCTAAATCCTCAATAATACCAATCTCGGAAATCCCACTGGTGATTAGAAGGGGCATGGCTTCAACCCAGTGTGTACTGTATTGAGAAGAACCTAAGGTTGGGTTGGGAGTAGAGCCAGTGTACATAGAGTAAATGGCTACAAATCCAATGGACTTTTTACAGTGTAATAAATACATCCTGTAAATGAACACTCCACTGTTGTGCATCTCTTCTGTTGTTCTGAAGCTCAGAGCTTTAGGAAGAGTGGAGAGTTTGCCACCGTGTTGTGCCCTCCTGCCAGCCCCCTGGCTCAATCCAGCACAACTCTCCACCAGTGTGCTTAGAGGGACTTGCTCTAACAAATAGTCAACTCATCTGCACGGCTAGAGGGGAGGCTGGCTATCAAGAAGTTAAAAAAATGTTCCCATTGAAATGTTCCCATTGTGGGTAAAGTGGAGCTGTAACATAATTAGATTGCCCTATTTGGGGCAAGAATTTGGTGTCATCTGTGAGGTTGTTGGTGTTAGCCTGGTGTGTACTTGTGCTCAGCCAGGCCTGAGGGCAGAAACCAGTACTGATGAAGCCCTGGGGCATTTGACCATGCAGTGCTTAAACAGCCAGTGTGTCCACGTCCCCTGCATACTCCAGGGACGACCTGGCTGACTTCTGAAAAAGGAACATTTTCTGCCTGATAAGGAAAAAAATCCTCATTGCCACGGACTGAAATTGAACATGGGAAGGGTCTGACTGGCCCGTCCTGGACTCCTCCAGTACTAATCCTAGCCATGGATATGGACAAGCACACGCACTTCCCTCCTGACCTTTTCTCTGCTTTGTCTTGTGACAAGCTCTGCACAGAGCAAAAGCCATAGGTGCCTCATGAGATGGAGAGACACTGATGCCTATCAGTAGGGCTGGATATGTGTAACTGTTCTTGCGTAGCAATCCATCTGGGAATAGCACATGCTGAAGCCTCCCCTGTTGAGGATGGTTCTTGCTGATAATGTTGGTGTGTAGCGAGAGCAAAAGCAGTCTGAGAGGGAAAGCTGTAGATGCCAGTCAAGATGGGGAGGTATCAATATTTGTTGGTAGGGATTGTTACCAATAGGCATAGAAGGCAGTAGGCAGTGATGCCTCTCCCTTTGTTGAGGTGGATGGTTGTCAGCAGACAGCAGTGCCGATTGTGGGGAAGTCGAGAGAGAAAGCTCTCCTGTGCCCCTGGAACTGCTCAGGGGGGATATTAGTGCCTATTCATAGGGATGGGTATGTTCAAATACTGTCCTGGGCTGAGCGGCCCAGGACAGCGCTGTGGATTGGAGCGTAACTCCAGTAGTGCGGCGCTGTGGGCAGCGCGGAGCAGCCACAAGTCACCCCCAGGGCTGAAGTGCTGGGGAGACCGGGGGGGTGCTGGGGGTCCCAGGAGCCCTTCTTCCCCCCATGGCAGCACTGGGGGGACCACCCCAAGGACAGGAGACCTAGGGCAGCCTCAGGGCTGCATGAGACACCAGCACTACCCCTCTCTGTAGCATCCCAGAAGGCTCCTACAGGCTTCATAAAGGGAAGGGTGTTTAAAAACTTGAAGTTTATTTGAACTATGTGAGAGAGACGATGAAATGTTGTGCAATGGCAGTATGATGCACGGGGTAGGAAAGTCCCATTAATGACTCTTAGTTCTTTTACTGGATTCTGCTATTGCTTACATACACTCCCAGCATTTCTTGGAACATTTTCACTGCTGTTGCTTTCTCTTCCTCCCCTTCCACTGCTGCCAAAATCATTGCCTCCTTGCCCTGTACTTAGACGTTTTCATCCATGTATATAAATCCTCACATGGCTGGTCTATTGCCCTTTTAAACCCATCCCATCTCTCTGGTTTGTATTTCTAAGCCTTGACTCCTATTTACACCCCTGTTTTTCTAAGTTGTCTCAAACTGCTTGCTGAAACCTTCTCACTTGAGATGATTAACTCTTTGAAACTATTGCTCAACTGAAACATGCTTTCATGGCAGCACTGCTGCCCTCTGATCCCCGAGGACAGTCCTGTCAGTTAATGGCAAAGCTCAGTTTTTCCAGCTGCCTGGTTGCTTGGGGGATGCTGTGCTTTTAAGCTGTGTTTACAAACAGTTCCTTCTTAGAGGGCAACATCTTAATTCAGACAATTCTGGTACAAAGCAAAAGCTACTGCAGGAAACTGCAGGAAAGGAGACTGGAATGGAAAGAATGTAGATACAGGCAGAACTGCATTTTAATCAGTTTTCACTAAACAACTACAATCAGGAATGGGCTGAAAAAAAAAGACAAATTCCTTTCTACATTAGTGGTTGGATGCTGGAATAAAGAGGTTTCATATGCTGTTACAGAAAAGATACAGAGGAACATACTCTGTGATGCAAGCTCCAAGGAGATGAGGGATCACCTGAAAGGTGGTGAGTGCTGTAATGTCATTTTACTGCGTGAAGTCTCACAAACTGTTTGTAACAAATGGCATAAAAGACAATCATGCTATCAATGACCATTGGTGTTCACAGCACTACTGCTTAAATGTATCTCAGCATACCTACACTTGAATTTCTCTTTTGTTTGTATAAGCCTGATTCACTGCTATATCCTGGTTGGGCCTCACAGTAGTTTGGCTTTAGTTATCTTTCTTGCTCCAAACTACAGCAAGAGCTTCTGCAACTGAAACAGAGTAGAAATAATTATCAGGGATGTGAATGTTTATTGTGGAATTCGTATTTCCTTTATTAGTACGAAGCTTTCAAATACTAGAAAGGTCTATTTAGAAATAAGTCCACACTGCAAACACATTGGCACTGGAACTTGCTAAATCTGAATCTGCAGAACCTGAAGCAATGCTAATTTTAATCAGATGTGATTCAAAACAACTCTGCTGTGTGTGTTCAGAAGACCTTGACTCTAGGTAAGATTAAAGTGCAGAGTTCCTAGAAATGCCAGCAGTTGAAATTCCTTAGGGAAGTCTGCTTGTTACGGAGCTTAAACCACGCTGAAGCTATGTCCCCCCCGCTCTTCCACTGTGCCTCTGCGTGCAGAGCAGCTTTGTGGCGTTGCACTGCTGCCTGCTTGAGTCCCGGCCCTGTGACCCCAACACAGGCTCCGGCGGCGCTGCCACGGCGCCCGCCATGCTGAGCAGCACCGTCCCCGCCGCGCATCCACCCGCAGGGCTGCCGGGAGCGGGAGGCCCGGGGCTGCGCACGGCCAGAATCCCACACGCCCTTGTAGGAGCGCAAGAACCACTGAGCAAAGTGCTGCAGCACAGTGCCCGGCTGTGTGTGAGAGCAGGGACAGATGTGGAGCCCAGAGGAGGCAGCTGAGGCTGTGTTGGGCTGGCAGCAGAGGTGCTGCCTCCGCACTGCGTGTCACAGCGTGCAGCCCTGCTCTGCGCTCAAGCGGGCAGAGGGCGGGGGACAGCAGAGGGGATGGGGCTGGCAGGGCCTCCACGAGCGCTGGCCCCTACAAGCTGTGTGGCCATAGGACCCTGGGGGTCTGTGCTTTGCTGCTGACATCTCAGGGCCTGCATGCACCTGCCCACAAGCTGCCGCAGGGATAGGATGCCTGAAGAGAAAGGGAAACATGGCCACAAGCTCCCTGCTCTATGAGAGGAAGTCACGCTTCCTCTTTTACTTTCAGTTTTCCACCTAAGAAAAAAGGAAACTTGTTTAGGCAGTAGGGTGGGTGGGCAGCTGCTGAACTTAATAAGCAGTTGAGCAATCTCGGGAACAGGTCTTGAAGAGGAGAAGCGAAGCTGAAAGGGGAAAGCATGTAGATGGCCAGTAGCTTAGAGCTTTACAGAGCCAAGATGTAGGCTAGTCATTTGGCAGAAGCTTGAACATAGTCAAGACAGTGGCACAAGCAGCCTTGCTGCCCCAAAGGAAGGCTGAGCTCTTGCTAGGGCTCTGCCAGGCCAGGTGAGGAGCTCGTGGCTGTTATGTCCATATATGTTATACGGACATATATGTTCTATGTTATGCCCCCCATATGTTATATGGGGGTTTGCACTCCTGCCTCAGCACCACGTGGGGACACGGCTGCACCTGCCGCAGGCAGTGGGGACACTGCCGGGGTGGGAGGCAGAGGGGGGCTCCCCAGCACCCACGTGTCCCCATGGGTTCAGCCAGGACAGGCTCCTCCTGGCTACAGTTCCAGTGAGTGGGTGAGGGCTCCCTCGGGCCGTGCCCAGAGCTGCTCCCAGGCCTGCGGGAGCAGCGGGGCTGAAGCAGCCGGCGCTCCGACCCCGGCTCTCCTGCGTCCCGCGCCCGCACCCTGCGGGGCGGCAGCCCCGCGCCAGCCCCTGCCGCTCTCCGCGGGGGCCGCCGCC
>JAWLRI010000165.1:387364-415856 GCA_034781795.1 Crypturellus tataupa
GCGGCCCCGCCCCCGCCGGCCCGCCTCACGGTCGCGGGGGAAGCCGCCGCGGCGCGCGCCCGCCCCGCCTCTCAGCCCCCCGCGCGCCCGCTCGCGAGGACCCCGGCTGCGGCCCCACGGGCGGGTTACGGAGCGTCCCGTGCCCCGGGACCTTCGTGGCCTCCCGTGAAATGTGGCCACGAGGCTCCGGGGGTCGTCCTGCTCCTCCATGGCCCTGGTGGTCCCTGCTTCAAATAAGGGCATGAGAAAATCTGTCTCCTCTCCCGGAACTGTCCAAGCGGTGCCCATGGCCGCGATGCTTCATTCTGTTCACTTGTTGGAGCCCAACTGCTGCCAATGGCTGCAGCTGGGGACAGGCTGGTGCAAGGTGTCATTACGACGAGTGGCAGGAGCATCACACCTCCCTGCGTGCAGAGACATGATCCTTGGCACAGGTACTGCATGCACTGTTGGAGATGGCCGCAGGGCACGAGCCGCCCTCCTCCTGCCTCCTCCCTGCTTTGCCCACCAGCTGCAGGGCAGGCAGCAGCAGGGCCACTGGACCCTCATGTTCACTGATGCATCAGCGTCGGGGACAACAGGAGAGCCAGTGCTGAAACCTCTGGGACTTCATGAGCTTCAGCGTGGTGCTGGCGGCCAGAGATGCTGGCGGCCAGAGATGCTGGACAGAGAGAGCTCCAGCTGTGCTGGGTCACACCAGGCCTTCCCCGGCGACATTCACGGAGGGTCCCAAAACAGTGGCAGGTCTGATCTTCCCGCCGGGCAGTTGTTCCATCGCTGGCGGGGCTCTGAGCTTTCCCTTGCTGCCAGGCAGGCGCCTCCGTGGCACATCAGACTGTGTTCAAGGGCACAGGGCTGCAGCAAGGCGTGTGGCGTGGGGCCTTGGCCCCCCCCACACGCTCCAGGGGGAGCAGCTGGGTCTGGCCAGCACGGTCAGGGCAGGCAGCAACGCTGGCCCTGCACCAGCTGTGCGGCAGCTGCCGAAGCCTGGCTGGGCTCTGAGTACTGGGCACCTCCACAGGGCTGAGAGTGGCAGAAGACTTGGGTCTGGCAGAGATGGGCTCAGAGTCTCTGGCTTTGAAGCCCGTCCTGTGCTTCACCCTCCTGTCGGTCCCTCCAGGGGCCAGGATGGGAGGGGAAACACGCAGCTAGAGCTGCCCGGCGGGTAAGGGCAGGACACAGACATGCTGGGCAGCTGCTCCCGAAGAAGCAGCAAGCTGGGCATCCTTGGAGAAAGCAGGAGGATCACTTTAATCTATTTAGGCTTGACTGGGCAGGAGAGGTGGCCAGCAAAGAAGGGGAGATTTTCCACTGCGTCGTAATCGCTTGGCATCGCCACCACTGAACGACACTTGTGAGGGAGAGGGCCCAGCCCCGGCTGCGCCCATCAACCGTGTCGGGCCAGGACAGGCCCACAGGCTTCCGGGGGCTGCGGGAGACAGAGGGGCAAGGCCAGGTAGCGCCCTGTGGAGAAACCGTGGCTGAGGAGCGCAGGCCGAAGAGCAGCGCGGGGGATTAGCCGGAGCAGGCGTTGCTGTGATTATAGCTCAGAGGTGGGAGACGGGGCTTTCTTCCCACATCTGCTAATCACTTACCCAGCAGCCTGAGCATTTGATCTCTGCGGTTGTGCCTCCAAGCAGTGAAGTGGGGGCCGATCCCACCTTCCTCCCCCAGGGGATCTGACTGCATTGTGAGGCTTAATTCATTAACTCTGTGAGAGCACCAGGCTCCTTGGCTGGCAGGCAGCACAATTTTGGCTTGCTCCTGCAATTGCTGGGCAGAGTCAGGGAGAAATGGGTCTATTTTGGCTCTACTGCATTGCTAAAGACACTCCAACAAAGAACGAGACTAGTGTGTAAGGGTAAGGAAGACAGGGAAGATACAAGGCCCAGCAAACTGATCAATGATGTAAAGGTCAAATCCACATTTGGACTGAACGTACAACTAACAGTCAGTGAAATCCCAAGAGGTCTGGGCTAAAGAGAAAAGCAAAACCTAACCCAAGCTCCCAAAAATATCACCAGCTCTAGTAGACCCAGCTTTGCCTCTCCCTTCGTTGGTCAGGCAGTTGTGTTTATTTGGGCACGAGAGCCAAAACCCAAGCGTGCAGCTGTGGACGTCCTGCAGCACTGCATTATGCAGGGTCACTGTGCCATAAGTGCCCAGCCCAGCTCCTTTCATGGTGGAAGGTCCACCCAAGGACAGCCTCGCTCTTGAGCAGAGCCCTACTGTGCAGCCCGGTCCTCCAGAGGATGCTTCGGCACTAGGGAAAATGGGTTCCAGGCCTGGTACTTGGTTGCCAGTGAGGCACCACTGCACAGGGCCAGCAGCAGATCCATGCAGGGCACAGCGAGGAGAGCGTGGTGAAGGGGACACCGCTGGGAACGCACAGCCTTTGGGTTTCCTCTGCGTAAAACTGGGATTGTTTGCGTGTATCATCCAGGTGCAGATAAAGCTCTTGTCTGACTCAAGCCACCACTTGCTCTCAGGCACAGTGCTGCATCTGTCCTGGACACCCTGCACCAGAGCTGAGGGGAGAGCACGGGGACTCCATCCTGACACCCTCCCCGGAGCCACAGGGAAAGGCTAACCTGGGGTCCCTCAGCCACCTTGTGCTCCCCTGCTGTTCCCCAGTCCTGGACAGCGGCTTGATGCCTGTGAATTACCAGCCTGTGCCAGATTCCTGGGCAGGCTCGGGAAGAGCCCCCAATATCCACCTTCTGCACCACTGGGGCTGCCCAGGGCCACTCCTGAGGTTTGGGAAGCTCCTCTGCAGTCTGCCAGCACATCCCCTCCCCTGCAGCCCTTAACGTGTGCTCCTGGAGCGCTAAAATTAGCCGGCCAGCTGTGCGGCACGCTGGCACGGGAGCGGCGGTCCCCAGGCACAGCCTGCGATCCAGACTCGTCAAGGAGGCAGCAGCCTATATAGGGTAACGGGGCTGGGGCGGCCTGCTGCAGCGAGGGGGCAAGGGAGGCTTTCCCACTTCTGCCAGCGAGGGGACCAACATCCCGGGAGCCCAAAGCTGGTGGCGCGGAGCAGGGGGCTCGTCCTGCTGAGCCGGGCAGAGATGCTGGGCAGTGGCTGGGCCTGGCCCTGTGGCCCCTTCACGGCCCCTTCCTCGCGGCTCCTCTCACCAGCGCTGGCCAGCAGCACTTCCCACAGTGCGGCTGCCTCGTCCCCCCCACTGTCCCGAGGGAACCTAGAGGCTCCCTGGGGGATACCAGCACTGCAGGCGGGAGAGCAGGATGGGGGAGCCGCAGGCTGCCCCTGTGCCGCTCCTCGGAGATGCCTTTTGCTCCCCCTCCCCAGCACGGCTCCCATACAGAGGCGGCAGAAAGGCAACTGTGGGAAGCACTGCAGCTGCAGCGGGAACAGTCCATTTTTAGCAGAGCAGCCTCCCCGCTGCTGGGTTCCCAGCAGAGCTGCGCAGGGCTGTGCTCGCTGCTCAGCTGGTGCAGCTCTGCAGCCTTCCCTGCAGCCCCTGCCCGGCAGCAGCGCTGGCCCGTGCCATGCAAACATCTGGGCCCCACAACGCCTGGCCCTCCAGCACTCACTTGCTGCCCTCTCTCACCCTGCTTGAGCTCTGACAGACACTGCCCATTTACACTGGCAGTGCTGCTGAGGGTGGAAATTTAACCCAGAAGCAAGGCCCCTAGTAGAAGTCAAGAGCAAGTCTGGGAGCTTCGACAGTAGCACACTGAGGAACCGGCACATTTCAGATGCTCCAGGGCTAAGCAACTAAGGAGACAGAGGTCCAGGGCGTTTCTATTCTGCTTTGGGTGTCTAAAGCCTTTTCGGCAGCTGGGTTTAAAATTAGATAAGATTTTTTTTTCTGTGTAACTCCTTTTACTGGAGGAGCGTGGGCTGAGAGGGAGGACAAGCTCCTGGTAACCCCTTAATGATGGGGCCAGCAACACAGCCAGGAATAGGCCCATGGAGGTCATGTGAGCACCCTGCACCATGGTTGTTTATTCACCCCCACTAGTGTGGCTGGCGCCCCGTGGAAGCCGATCTTCCACTTCATGAGTATTTTCCAGCTGTAACACTTCACAAACACAAGAATGATTTCTACCCTGCAGCTCCCCTGGGAACTAATCCTATTCTCAGGGCTCAAAACAGGGAAAGGAAGACCCAGAAACAGCAAGCACCTGGACGCAGGTACACCTCGATGAGAGGAGGGAAGCCATTTCCTGGGCTCACATGTGAGCCTCAAGGTCACGCTGTCCCTTCAGGCTGTCCCCTGCCCCTCTGCAGCCGCCAGAACCTGCATTAAGAGCCAGCAAGAGTTTCCCTCGTGCACACACGCACCAAGCTGCTCTGCTCCTGCACTGGTTGTGCCGTCCGGGAAAAGGGGCCACAGCAGAGAAACGCAACCAGGCCATGGCCCAGTGGCGCCTCCGCACCGAGCCCTGCCGTGTCAGCAGCTGCGGCGCGCACGGCGCTGCGGGGCCCACGGGGCTGAGTCGCAGCCCAGCCCCATTCGCTGAGCGGTGCCGCGGGCTGCGGCTCATGGCGAGGCTGAGGGGAACTCCCCTCCCTCCCTGTTTTTTCCTCACATGACTCAGCGGGAAGGAGCCAGCTCACACCATCGTCACCAGCCCCTGCCAGGGCCCTGCCGCAGTCACCCACCAAAGCGCGGCCCCCTCCCCACCTCCGAGCAGCTTCCCCGCAAGGCTCCCGGACTGGCCTTGCTGTGCTGGGGATGCTGTGCCCATCTCTAGCCCAACTGGAGGCACCTTACCCGCTGCATTTGGACACCCTGTGAAGTGTGACAGCGGAAACTGGGTCACGCAGTGAGGCAGGACCCCCTGCCACGTTGCAGAAGCACGGCTCATTCCCAGCTCCAGGGCTTCAACGGCTGGCCACCCTTCCCATGGCTGTGCCTTGCACACATCACCAGAAACGTTTCCACCAACATGGCTCCATGGCCCACTGCTCCCAGGCCCTCTCTGCGTAGCCAGGAAGGTCCAAGTACCAAGGGGCTGATGCTGTAAAGCCTCGGTCTACAGCTGGGCACCCCAACCCCAAGAAAGCTGATGCAGGTTTTCTCCTCCTGCCCCTGGTGTGGCAAGGTGAGGGCAGCCAGGACCCCAACCTGGAGTTCTGGAGAAATCCTGGGTGCTCCCAGCACTGTGCCCTTGCCTGCTGTGCATGTGGTGAGCTGCCTTCACCCCAGCAGCATTAGCAGTGCCCACGTGCCCTGGTTGTAGCCCTTCTGGGGAGCTGGAATGCCTGCCTGGCTTTGCAGGCCGCGGCCGGGCACTTGGGGACTACATGAGTCCTTTACAGGATGTTGGCAGCAGTAACCACCCCAGCTTTATTAAACCCTCCTTGTTTGTTTATATCCACAAAATCAGCCTGGGCCGCAGCAGGCAGCTGTACCTGGTTATTCAGCATGCTGCTTTCCTGCCTGCTGGACTGCTCTGTGCATGTGAAGCTTTCACCAAGCAGGTGGAAAGCTTTCAAAACCTGGAGTTGCTCTGATGACACTTGGTTGAGCAACTATTGCCTGCCAATGGCAACAGCTTGATCAACCTCAGAGAAAGCAAATCTCCCACAGAAGCAAGGCCCAGCTCCAAGTCAAGGGAACATCACTATTGCTGCCTCTGCTCCAACAGCCTGACACAAGCATGAGGATGGACACATTCATTACATCCCATGCAGCCACCCATGTGACCCCACCCAAAACTCCAGTCATTGCTCCTACTGCTCAACTGACCAGGGAAAGCAACTGGATTTACCTTGAGCAGCTCCTTGGGGAAGTCACTGCCTCCGTTGAGCCCCTCCAAGTTGCCAATGAAGTCGGAGCAGGACATTCTCTTCCCGATGTTCTGGGGAAGCCAGGGAAGAGAAATGCAGAGCATTACCTTAGGGCCAAGGTGGGGGCAATGCTGGCTGGAAAAGGTTCCCTCAGCCTAGGAACAAGTTTTCTGTTCTCTGCTGCAGGTGAGCGGTCATCCAGCTCTCAGGAAGGACAGTTTGAGGTGTGGAGAAGCCTCCTGCTTTACTTAGATTCCAGGAGTTCCTCCTGCCTGCTTTTCTCTTGTTTTCTCACCCAACTTGTTTTCACTTGTTTTCTCACCAAATCTTCCAGTTTAATGTGTCTCCTCCATAGCCCCATTCTCTCCTTCACCAGCTCCCTCTCTCATTTAAGTTTTCTCCTCTTTCATCCATAGACTCTTTAAGGTTGATCAGCCCTTGTGAGACTAGGGCAGGCTGCACAGCCCTCGTGCCTCCCACTCATATAGCTCTGTCCTTGGGAATTCCTCACTCTTCCCTTGGGACTTGCAGTTCAGGATCGAAAGGGCAGGGGGCTGACCAGGCTGAGAGCAGAGGGAACTTACGTGTCCGTGAAGATCTGTGTTGAGCAGCATCAGGGCACAGGTCAGTGTGTGGGCTCCATCTGCAGCACAAGCACAGGACAGGTGATCAGAGCCACAGAAGTTCTCCCTGCAGTTGGGACCTGATCCATTTGGGATATCAGTTGGGATGTGAGGTCGTTAAGTGAGCTCAAGACAGTGCTGAGCCCATTCCTCCCACCCTGGGCACGCAGGACACGCAGCAGAAGACATGGTGCTGGCAGCACATAGGCAAGTCAATAGGAGGCCACTGAATTAAAGCTGATCCCAAAACTGGGCATACAAACTCCTTTCCAACCCTGCAGCCGCTTTAGCCAGGCAGTGGTGCTGAACTAATATTGTACAGCTCCTAGCATGGGCAAAGTGACAATGACAGCCCTCTTCCAGCCAGCCAGACAAAAACTCACCTGCCCACAAAGCCAAACCAGGGCAGATTTCAGCATGTGAACACACAGAAGAAAGGTGCAAAGACATAAAACATTCAGCTAAAGTAGTACAATCTGGGTGCTTCCCTGGACCTTGCTGAGTGCCAGACACCAGTTTTCTCACCTGGCTGTTCTCTGAGGCACGGATCTGAGAGCGGGGTCTATATGGTGAGGAAGGCCTTCTCTTGCCTCTGGAGCTAATCTGCTCAAGGTCAGAATTAAGGATGGTTTGAGCCCCAATCGTGCATCTTCAGACTGGAGCAGATTTTAACAGTACTATCTAAAGCACTTGTGGTCTGAGGGAAATGAAAGCTCCTGTTACAGTGATGCCATCACCTGAGGCATTAGTACATGCTCTCAGACTGCTCTCTGGTTTTATTCAGGCACCTTGTCCAAGTTTATGAACACACTCAAGTAGAAAAACTCAGATACACTTACACACACATGCACACAGAGAGTTTCTTACCCTCAGAAGAGATGGCACTGGGATTACACTCGTAATAACGTTGGGAAAAATGAGCCAGCACTCGCTCTCGCTCTTGTGTCTCTCCCATCAAGGCCAGCTCCTTCAGAAAGGACCTGAAGAAGCAGCAGCAGCAGTGTTAGTTGCAAACCAGGTCCTTCAGCAGTTTCTCTAACCTACTCTTAGCAAGAGTGGAACTGCTCAAACTTAAGGTCAAGCACTAGAGACTATACTGGAGAACGAGATTGGCACCAAAGATTCTGGGCTGAAAGACTGGCAACTCTGTCACAGGCAAGCCTCATTTTTCCTAAACTGCACTGGCCCATGAGCTAAGAGCAGGGATGCTCTTCCTTGGTTGTGTGGCTGGGAAGGCACTTTGGAAAATGAATCCTATTGTTTAAGAGGTAAGGAGATCTCCAGGTGGGAGCAATGGGGCCTGCCTGCTCCTGCAGCTCTCTGCATGGGTGAGGAGCTGCAGATGGCATGATCTCCTGGACCCGCTCAGGTGAGCACGGCACATGCACACACACACACACACACAGAGTTCTGACCTGAGAGCCTGGTCCAGACTCATCCCTGTGAATACGAAGAACTTCAGATACTCCCCTGCCACCATTTTGCTGAACTCATTGCTGAAAAAGAAAGGAGGGAGCGAGAGTGGGATCGACCAGATTGTGGAGACAGCAACGTTCCCACATGATGAAGACAGGAAGGGAAGGAATAGAGTGGATTTCAGTAGATTGGGAACCCCCCCAGGAGACATGAAGCCAGAGAGTGCGCTGAGGACAGACACTTCACAAAGCTCAGAGGAACCACCCACAGATCCAATGGGAGCATACAGCAAGTAAGAACAGTTAGAGAAGATAGAGCTGTAAGGACCCAAGGAAGGTCAGCCAGCCAGTCCCCTATCATCTAACACCTTATAGAAGGCATCTCCAGCAAGACAAAATGACAGTAAAGAGTATCAAACCTGGATGTCTCTGAGGTGCTAAAACCCGCAGAGGGAATAAGTAGCACAGGCGGGCTGTTCTGGGGAGAGGGCTTTGGGGTCCCTCCAGGTATTCTTTCACAACCCACTGCCTTGCAGGGCAGCTGTGGGTGCACCAGTGGGGCAAGTGGGTGGAATGACAGCCCTGCAGAGCAGGTCGTTTCTTGTGAATACCCACACGTACTTCTTCCCCAAGTGGCGGGCCACATCTGCTTTTTTAAATCCATCCAGGTTGTAGAGCCTCTTGGCAAGGCGTTTGGCAGCCTCCAGGTCAGCCTTGTGCCCATTGGAAAGGGTGTCCGTGCTGCCCAGGGCAAGCTGCTCCATGCTGTCCATCTCCGAGTCTGAGTCAGAAACCAGCTGGCTCAGGGGTGGGTTGCTGCAATGGAAACAGACGATTCATGTTAGTCTGCCAACTAATTCTCTGCTCTTTCCACTTCTCAAGAAATCCATGCTCCTCATCCTACTTTGGAGGCCTGTTGCTCACTGCTGGGGTGCATTATGATCAAAATCATTAGAGATGCTAAGAGGTTGGGCTTAGGCCCCAAGGGAAGGCTTGGGGATGCAACTGGAAGAGAGAAGAGGCAACAGGATATTTCCATTGAATGATGACAGGACCAAGTGGCCCAAAGCCATTTCCAAACTGGGTACAGAGAGGCAGGAACTCTGCCTGACGCCATCCTGTGAGCCCTTCCCTGAAGCAGGCCTCTGGGCCAAAGAATCTGACCACACTGAACTGCTGAAATGTACTACTGCTGTCTCACTGCTTGCCAGTGGCTTCATTCTCCCTTCCAGGCCTACACTCTATTGAGGAAAAGTTTGGTGATTACCCTCATAAGGATGCTAAGCACTCTACTCAGTGGAGGCAACAAATATCAGGACAAATACTCAGAGCATGAGGCACGAGCTCCATCAGCATACATCTCTCTGGAGAATAGTTAATTCACCCAATATCTCTCAGCAGAAAGCCCAATCTAGAATTAAAAAGCCTGCATGAGCTGACTCCACCAGTGGGGACAGATCATGACTATCATGGGGCTTCTCAGTGCCATTAGCCAGACCTTTTCTCTATGGTCTTTCCAAAAGTTTCTCAAGGAAGCCAGTTACGTTTGCCCGCTTACAAGAGAAAAGACTAAAGCAGAAGCAAGGTGACCAGCCCACAGTCATCCAACATGTTGACAGCAGAGTAAGAAACTGAACCCACATCTCCTAAGCCCCTGTAGCCCACAAAATATGTTTTCCAGACTCTAAAATTGAGGCAAGAGACAGCTTCTCTTCCCTCAGGTAACTGGTGAAGCTGGAAGTAGACATATCTTCACAGCTTGGACTTTCTCTCTGCTCTGTGGCAAACCATTGTCCTGTGACAGACGGCAAAGGCCCCAAGTCCCTGACCCCACAGTTCTAAAGTGTCATGTATGGGCTCAGGCTCTGCCAAGCCCAGCTCTAGCACAAACCTCCTCTGCACCCCAAGTGCCCACTGCTGGGTCGGCATTCCTGATGCAGGAAGGCCAGAACACATATTTTTGTAGCACTTGCACCCCAGTCCCTTTGCTCCTGGCCCTGGGAGCTGCTGCCAACAACTACCACCCCAGCCCCTCTGCCACAACCACAGAGCACTTGATGGATCTCCTCCTGACTACCCTGGAACTGCCACTATTGCAACTGCTATTGGAACTATTGCTATTGGAACTGCTATTTTGTCTCACCAGGTCTTCATGGGAAATATCATTGCTGCTCAAAGCCTGTGAGGGTGGTGTTGCTGGGCTGTAGAAACAAGGGAGGATGTGCTGAACTGCCTGCTCGCTGTCCCTGCACCTGGGCCTGCAGCATCTTCATCTCCCTCTGCATGCACGTCTGCAAGGAGCACCCTGCATGGCAGTTACCTGCCTGCATCACATGCTGCCCTACTTATCTGCACTCATTTTTAACCTGGACAGACTCCTGGTGCTGCTCTTCAAGTGCAGTTTCCCCTCAAGAAAAGAACACTCCAATTCCTTCCCTTAGCCTTTCCGATCCACAAACTTCCAAGTACTTCACAGAAGGGAAAGCTGAGGCGCAGAGAGGGCAGACTATGGAAAACACCCTGTCCTCCCACCCCTCAGCATCATGTACTGTCTTCTTCAGGCTGCCCATCCGCTCTCACCCGCCTTGCCTTAAAAGGCCATGTTGGAAGCGCTCTCTTGGCTGAGTCTCCGGAGCAGTCTGAGGCAGTGCACACAAGTTATCCCAACAAAAAGTAAGGAGAACCTAATCAACAGTGAACATTAAGCAACTCTGACCTCGCCTAAATTTTCTGGCAGATCTCGCAATGTTCCAGCCTGATTTATTTTTAAAAGTCTCTAATTGACTTTTAAGAGGCCTACTCTCCTGAGCCAATTACACAGTCCTGTCTCCTTGAGACTCTACTTCTTCCACTAAGGACGAAACCTCCCCGCTGCTCAGTGCCGGCCTCCTGCACTGCATTGGCGTCTGGAGCACAGCACATTCCTGGATAGCTCTGCATCACAGCACGAGGCTGCCCTTTCCCCTTCGGAAGGGCTCCCGCCTGCCTCCTCCCACCCTCTTGGCACCCCAACGAGCTGGGACTGGGGGAAGCTGTTCTGACCCTCGGGTCGGTTGGCTGTTGGACAGAGGTGTCTCTGGCTCCTTGTGTCTCAAGGAAGATGCACTGGATGGGGACTGGAGCTGAGCTTGCCAGCGCTGGAGGGCGACTGCTGTGAGGTCCAGGTGGGTGGCTCAGGGGGAGATCTGGCTCCTGCTTGGCTCCAGATGTCCTGAGAGCGCCTGTCCATGGCCTCGTGCTGCCTTCCTGGGAGCAGCGTGACGATGGCCTTCGGGTCTGCCTGCTTCCCCCTCCCGGCCGCAGGCCAGCACACCCTGAGGAGCTTCTGGCCGTGGCTGGCAGGAGGCCTTCAGGGTCACCGTCTGTACAAACAGCACACCCTGCCTTGCAGGCACCCCTCCAAACGCTGGGCGGACGCAGCTTTGTTTTGTGACATTGAAACCACTGTATAACACAGTGCTGAGACCGCTGCACAGCTCTGGGGTCAAGCAGCTGGAACAGCTCTCGTCCACGTGGCTAGAAGTGCTCCTCTCCCCAAACAGGCCAGCCGTGCCACGCGGTGCCGCTGGAGCGGGCCCCGGTACTTGCCACCCCTCGGGAGCGCTGGCCAGCATTTTAGCACCAAACAGGGCGGCGCTGCTGGGCCAGCCCCAGGCACAGACCTTGGCCCCATTTTGTCTCCCTGCGCGGATGTCACTGCTGTGCCTTCAGCCAAACAACAGGGCTTAGGGGCTATTTTTGCTTCCCAGGAATGCTGAGATGAATCCACCCAGCAATTGGCACTCACAACCCACAGCTCGTGGTGACTGTAATTTCCTTACGAGCTGCAATCACAGGGGCTCCGGTGCTATCTCCTTCCCCAGCAGCTCCAGGGTGGCTCTTCTTGCCACAGGCTGAGATAGCAAACCCAAAGCCACCCCTGTGCTGCTCCCCTGCAGGTCACCTGGACCTCCAGGGCAAGCGGCTGCTCAGTCACACTCAGAAGACTTCACTCTTAGCCAGTATCACTGCTATCCTGATACCTGATAACCCTGACTTGGATCTTGCCTCAAGGTCCTCAAGGTCCTCAAGGTCTCCTGTGGCAATCCTAGTGCTCCAAGTGTCTCTCCATGAGCTAACTTCCGAAGCTATGAGCTTCCGCTTTCCTCCCCAGGGCCGAGCACCCACTCACGGCTCCTCCACAAGAACTTCTGTGCCCTTCACACCTCTTCCTCCTGCAGGCTCCCAGCCTGTGACTGCAATTCTTGCCTTGCCTCTTGAAATAGGTGCACAAGGATCACAGCTTGCTGCTTAAAGTTGCTCTGACAAAACCAAAAAGACTAAAAGCCAAATCCCCAAGCAAATGCATAACAGAGCAAAGAGCTTGTGTGCACTTTTGAGGCAACTGAGGCAATACTAATTGTCCTGCCAGTGACCTAATGTGTTAAAGGATACACATGTGTGTGCATATATATATATGTTTAAGCATACTTTCTACAGTAACATTTCCGTTTGGTTTGAAGAACCATTGAGATAATATTTTTATATCAGAAATATTTTCAGCTGAAGAGTTGGCCTATACGTAGAGAATAAAGCACAAATTTGGTGTTGTACAGGCATCCTCAGTGCACCTGAGACGAGTCATCCCAGAGGAGACCCAAAGCTTGCTTGGCACCGTCCCGCCTGCCCTGCGGCTGGGCTGTCCCCTGCACCCGCCACATCCCTGGGCACAAAGGGCTCCATTCCAGCTCTATGGGCAACAGGACTCAGGCAAATGGCAAATACCTGATGCCCCCAGCATCCCTTCTGCAAGCCCACATAGCCTTCCTCAGGGGCTGCTGTCCCCCAGGCCTGTCCCGAGGTAGCAAAGGACAGGGGACAGCTGCTGTCGCTGCCCAAGTTCCCTCGAGTACGTGCCTGTGGCGAGGGCCTGTAGCAAAGTGTGCTCACTCTATTTCCTAGGAGGAAATACCAAGCTCTGGAGCAGGGATTGCCTGGTCGGGTTTTGGGGCCAGGGCTGCCCAGGGGAGTTCCTGGCTCCAAGCCTAAGTGATGCTGCCAGAGATGGTCTCAAGCTGTCTGTGTGATAGCACACAAGTGCTTGCACACACAGAGACAGCTTAAAAGCCAGCAGAAAGCATGTGCCTTGCACCTGAGAGCTCACCTCCAGTGCAAGTATAGCAAGAGGGGGAAATGCAAGGAAGATTTGTACAGGGCGCAAATGCTCTGTCTGGACTCTGGCAAGACAAACTGGTGGGAAGGGGACAGGGTAAGAAAGGGGGAACAAGCAGGAGCTCCCTCAAGGGCCACACATCATGCCGAGCACAGCATGTCTCCTGTCTACACTGTCTATTCTCTCAGGGGCAATCTCACCCCCGTGCTATGGGCTTCTGTGGGGAGTCCTGCCCGTGCTGGTTGTCTGGAGTCTACCAGGAGACCTGAGCACCTTTCCACGCTGGAATGGAGTGGGTCACCACCGCACGCTCTCCACCTTCCTACCGTGAACCCAGACTCACCTGCCATTGTATTCCCTTAGGGACTGTCAGCAACCAGGAGCAAATCTTCCTAATTTATCTCCTGGACAAGAGGTAGCCATAAGCTGCTAGTTCGGAAAAGCCTGCCCAAAAGGGCTGACCTCTAGCTCCTCTCCTAGCACAGATTTATTTGCAGGGCGGAGACCTTCCCTTCCCAATACCCTGCTCCTCAGGAAAGGGGAAGAAGATACATCCCTGGGCTCAGTTGGATGGAAATGGGTTTCAGTTGGAGATGCTCTACTGAGCTCCTGATTGTCCAGCTCCTGCACAATACATTTCCTAGTGAGTCACCCGCTGTAGGAAAACAAACAAACAAAAAAATTCTGATTGTGATCCCAGTGCCTCTTGCTCGCCAAGACAGACCACAGAAACTCAGTTTGCTTCCTGCACCAGGACGGGCAGGGAGCCTGGTCCAAACCTAAGGGACAGGAGCATGGGACAGAGCAGCACTCTGCCCTCCATTCCCAACACCCTGCACGGCTGGCTAGATGCGCGATGCCTCAGCCAAGTGAGCCCAGTCTGCCCAACATCAGAGCTCAGAATGTACCAGACCGGATCTTTGGCTGAGCTAAAAAAATGCAGCTCCCTCCATTGGTCTCAGTGGAATGACTTTGATTTATGACCACCAAGATCTGGGCTGGTTCACTCCTAGCAGAACTGAAGTTAAGGCTGGGAGGACACTTGAAGGTCATCCAGGCCAGCCTCCAAACACAGGCAGGACAGCCCTGCTTTCCTCACCCAGCAGCTCTCTCCAAGCTGCTCCTCAAAACAGCCAACCACAGAGACCCCCCTCAACCTCAAACATTTTTGCTATGAGAGCCAGGTAAGAACTAATTTGGGACTTTGGTACCCCTCTTCCATCCCGTTCCTGTGGAGAGCAAACGGCAAACCTGTTCTGCCACTCCTTCCCCTGCTGCAGGTCCCTCTTCACAGGAGCCTCTTCGTCGTCTCCCCCGACCCACCAGCCCATCTCATAGGAGACAGTCCAGATTCTGCAGAGGACAGGGACTGTCTCCTTAGCCATCTGAGTCCTCCCAACAATTTGTAGAGTCCACAGGCTCCGAGGTCCTTAAAATCAGGTTACTCACCAGCCAGGCGAAGGGTCGGCTTCTCCTTGTGAGACAGAGATGTCATGGTATTAATCCAGGGAAACCTGGATCTCTCAGACCTTTGGGCAAGGTCCAACTGACAGGGCGGAATAAGACCCGTGGGGTCACAGAAGCAGCGATTAAAGCCAGGCACAAAGCAGCCACCTCACCCAGGGATCTGCGGCACTGGCCTCAGCTCTTCTGCACTGGGACCTATGAGCCAACCTGCAGCCTCCCTGGCAGAGTTGCTCGGCATGCACAGCACGGTCCTGGGTCCGCCTACCCCGGTGCCCCCCAAGAGGAGCCCAGCTCTCCACAGGGCCCTGCAGCACTCAGTTATGTCCCTGTGGGCAATCGGAGCCTGTGCTGCTCCCTGGGATCCCCAAGCAGCTGCCTGAGCCCAGCCAGGAAGCCAGCGCAGCATCACCCTGGTGCTGCTGCCCGGGCTGATGGGGCAGCTGCGGGACCGGCAGCCCACGGCCCCAGGCGCTGTGGAGCCTCCGGCCACTGCGGAGCCTCCAGCCCTAGCGCTGCCCTCCCAGGGGAGCCCGGCTCTCCGGCAGCGCAGCGACCCTCCCAAGCACGGCCGCGCGCGGCTGGCGCCCCCGGGCCGCCGCCTGCTCCCCCTCGCTCTCCATGCGTTCGCCCAGCCCCTCCGCAGCCGCCCTGCCCAGGCCCCGCGGCTCCGGCCCCTTCCCATCGGCTCCCATGCAGCCTCCGCGCCTGCCTGGCTCCCCTCCCTCCCTCCTCATCCTGCGTGTGGCTGTCTCTGCCTGTCTCTCACCGCAGCTCCCCCTCCTCCTCGGCTCTGCGCTCGCACAGGGGAGGTGGCGACCAGGGCCATCAATTCTGCCCAGCCAGGGGCTCGCTCCCACCAGGAGCCACCTTGCTCCCCAGGTACCTGCCGGAGCCCCTGTCTGTCCTAGCGGGCGTCCTGGCGTTTTTCTGCACCAGCTGCATGTGCCAGGACCACTCCTGCTACACGCGCGTGCGGCGCAGAGCGCTCCCAGCTCGCTGGTGCGCACGTGCCTGCCCGTCTGGGAGTGAGCACTCGTCTGCGTGTGCGTGGGGCTCCATGCGGCCACGCGTGTCCCTGGCGCTCGTCCCCCTCCCCTGCCCTTGCCAGTTCCTCCCCCTCTGCAACACCTGAGCACGCCCCGGCGTTGCTCGTGGCTCTGTGCACATCCTGCGCACGCACACGGAATATGCCGCTGCGGCAGCCCAGGCCCCTCACCCTTGCTCCCCACAAGCTCTCTTGCAGCTCCTGACCTCACTGCCCCAGTTGGGATCGGCTCCTACTGCCCTTCACAGCTCCACTTGGGAATGGCCCCAACAGACTGGCCACCCACCTGCACCCCATGCCATCCCTCCTTTTCATGGTTCCATCCTCTCCTGGTCACCCTGCAATCCCCTTGCAGCCCTCCCCACCCTGCATCCTACCTCTGCCTGCTGCCCCAGGGCTCCCGCAGCTGGTGTGCCCAGCTGCGTGCACCAGTGTGCCCAGTGCACCACAGTGCTCAGGGCATTTGGGACCAGCAGAGGAACCTGCTTGGGCGACTGCGAGGGAAGGCACCCGCTCACTGCCTGCTGCAGTTACAAAAGGGACCTTATAAAGAGAGGCAGTACAGCATGTTGGCACGGCCCCGTCGCTCCGGCACGCGCACCAGCAGCTGTGATCTGACTTGGAAAAAGGCTTTACTCCCAGCACAGCCTCCACCTGGGGTGGCTGCCAGCCCTGGGAGCTCCCTGCTCTCCTACACAGCACTATCTCCAGGGTCCTGCTTCTCCCTCTAGCGAGATTCGGGACCTGCTGCCCATCACCTTGGCATCCAAGCCCTTTCACGGGGACTGTGCAGCTCCACTTTCCCTGGGTCTCCTGTGTGCCCTTCTTTCTGTCCCGCCTCAGGCGATGCCCCCAATTCCGCAGCTCCCTGCAGAGCCTGCCTAGCTCGCTTCCCACGGAGGTGTCATGTGGGGCACTTAATACCCCCTCTCTCCACCTCCCAGAAGTGGTGACAAAAGCTCCTCAGGGCTGGTCACAAGGATGGTGGGGACAGGGCAGGCTGTGGAAGGGGAGGGGGCAGGCCAGAGAAGCAGAGCAGCTGGATTTTAGGGGCTCACAGCCCGATTTGCCATTTAAGGCTCCCTGGGTGGATGCCCTGAGCGGTGCTGGCGGCGGGGAGGGCACAGCCCTGGCCTGTGTCTGGTACTGCAGCAGCCCGGCTGTGTTTGTGGCGCTGCTCGCGCCAGCGCTGCTGCAGAGCCCTGGGATTTGGAGAGCTCACTGCAACGCTCTGGCTGGTAGTGCTGGGGTGATTGTCCTGCAGCCGCCACGGCTGCCCCTCGCACCTCTCCCCAGCCTCACACACGCTCCTCGCACACCCTGCCAGTGCAGGGACCCGCTATGTCACCTGCCCGCAGCATTCTGCCTCCTGTTCGTGCCAGTGTCACCGTCACTCCTCTGGACACAGGCTGCTTCCGCAGCAGCCCTCAGCTCTGCACACTGTCTGTCACTGCCTGCCCCAAGAGGGCAACAGCAAGTGGGTCCCCAAAGTGAGGACCAGGTACTCATGGAGCTGATGGAGGTCCCACTGCACAGTGTCCTGCTACAGGGGAGCAGAGGGACCAGTGCGGGGTACCCCTCTATGGGATTTCCTACCTGGAGTGCCTCTCAGGAGCCCCCCAACAGAGCCTTTCCCATTGCCAGGCGCTATCTAATGTGGAAAGGGAAAAGTGCTTCCTAGCATGGAGAGTACGGGAAGGTCTTTCCCCAGGGAAAGGCAGGAGCCAGGCTCTCCTCGAGCTCAGGGATGAAGGGCCTGATGTGGCCTCCTCATCTAGCTCCTAGCTGGCAGTCTCAATGCCTTGCTGTTCAGCCAGCATTAACTCCTGTCTAACCAAGGACACCAGAGGCAGACCAATGCCAGGACTGGGTTTGCTATGTCTTCACTTAGGCAAATCTCTTATGAACAAGGACAAGATAAAAGCAGGGGACACCATAGCCTTGGTTTGAGCCTTGAGGATGTGCAAACCAAGCTTATCACATCATGGCAGACAGCGAGGACACCACAGCTCAAAACCACTACGAAATCCATGCACCGTCAACATAAGAGGTACTTATGACTTCGCCATTTCTACCACCAACAGAAATGGAGCATTATGTGTTGCAGAGCAATTACATCCAACCTGGACTCCAGTGCATCAGCAACCCAAGCAAACAGCAATGCCAGATGTTTCAGAGGCACAAGCGGGACAGGCAGCTGACAGCACACACAGGTCTGGGCTGCTACCCAAGTGTACAGCTCTGTCCTCCCTGCTGCGAGGTACAGCACAGCAGCTCCTGCTGCCGGGCTGCTCCAGGCCTTGCTGTGGCACCTCTCAAAGCCTGAGCACAGCACGAGGGAGCTGGCACCAGCCTCCTAAGAAAAAAGGGGCAGGGAGAAGCAGCCTCCTAAGCCAAAAGGGGCAGGGAGAAGCGGGTGGCAGCCAACGTCTGACACAAGGTGCCAGTCAGTGAGCTGCACCTTGTGCTGAGCCTTGGGCACAGTGGATGGAGTCTGTCCACCTGTGCTCATGGTACTGTCTGGGAATCCCCTGCTCTAGGCACAGGTGATCATTCATGCAGAATCTTGGGAGGCTCCTGTTATTTCCCCAGCTCTTTGCATTAAGACTCATTATTAGGAACATCACACTGCTACATACTCCTTGAACTGGGAGAGGCAATTCTACTTTCAGCACCCAGTGCCCTATGTCTCACACTGGTTCCCAATGTATTTCACACTGCCTATTAAAATCTTTGTCCTGTCCGCAGGATAAGACATTGGATCACAACCTCACTTGCCTCCGTGTCTGTGATCTCCCGGAGGGCTGGGAGGGAAGGCTGGTTCAGCGCACAGGGAGCAGATTGCTGTGCTGCTGCCTGCTGGGGCCCAGTGTCTGGAGTCCCTGCGGCTGCTAAGCCAGGTCTCACACACCCTTTTCCGGCGCAGCTGCTTCAGGCACTGCTGGAGCCAGGACACTTCCCTCGCTCTCTCTAATGCAGCTGGCAGTTCTGCAGGTCAACTGCAGCCCATGGGGCTGTGGGAGAGAAATTGGGCCAAGAGGAAAGCTGTGGAAAAACCTAAGGAGGCATTTTGTGCTGAGCAATTAAAAAAAAAATACCCAAAGGAATAACTTATGCATGAGGGAAGGTAGTAGTGTGTGTGTGTGTGTGCGCATGTTTAAGAAGGTTGGATTAGCTTGTATAGTATCATGGAAGGAAGTCACAGGGTCTCCAGGCCAGGCTATGCAGCGAGGGCTGCAGCCGAGCATCCCTGGGCTCCTTGACTCCGCAGAGCGGGGGGGCACGCAGTGCTAGGCGGGACTGGAAGAGGACAAGAGATGATAAAAGGGACAGTGAAGATCGGGCCATCAACAACCCATATGGCAGGATGGTTTCTTCATATTTTTATTACATCTTCCGCAGGCTAGGAAGGATGGCAGCAAGTCTGAAACATATCTAGGCTATTGCTCAGGGAAGGCCCCTCCCTGGCCTCTGTCACGACCTAACGCTGCTCTGAAACCTGTGTTAGAAGAGCACAGAGCTGCACTGTCCTGGGTGCTGCTGCTGCCCCCTGCTACAGCAAGGAGCAGGCACTGAGGAAAAGCCTCCTCTAAGGCTCTTCACTCTCATTCCTGTTGTTAGCTGTGTCTTTTCATCCCCTCTCCTCCTGTGACCCCTGCAGAGGCACTGACACAGTAAAAGGCGCCTGGTGAATAAGTGAGATGCTGTCCCTTTGTTTTCTCTGGGGTGCTCTATTTTGGTCCTTTGCCTTGGCAGATGAACAGGAAGCTGTTTCTTCCTTCAGAAAGCAGTGATCATGGCTGGATGCTGCCACCCTTCGCTCCTTTGTGCCTCTCAGACATGATCAGCTTTGCAGCATAGATCTCGCCTGGCCTCTGTGCCTGGGCTTCAGTGTCAGGCCTGCCCTAAGGAAAGGGAAGGCCTAATCAGCACCTCTCTCTGCAGGACAACCAGGAGGTACCACAGGTACCTGGAAGTGTAGACAGTCAGAGGTGACACAGAGTCCAGTGCCCACCTGGTCAGCACAGGTTGCTGCCAGTAGTGACACTGCATTTGGTTTTGACAGCTGAGGGAAAGGCAAGCTTCTTTCTGGCACATCCATTCCCAGCACTGGGCACTGGTGGGGAAAGCCTGCAAGACGAGCGATTCAGGAGGCTCTTTGCACAAGAGGTTGCTGGTGTAGAAGGGAGATCTTGCAGGGAGGCATCAGAAATAGGGGAGCTAAAGCTGGTGTGACAAAGATAACAGGTTATCTGAGAGCCACTGGTTCTGCAGCCGAGTCATGAGACAGGGCACGACACCCAAAGAGGGTCTGTCCACACTCCAGTTGAATGTATTCTGGAAAAGAGGCAAAGATGAAGCCTGCCAACCAGCTAGGACGTTTCTGAGAAGGGAGGAGAGTCCAAGTAAGGCATCGTCTCAGCATGAACATGGTCTTAAGTGGAAGTGGTGGGGCTGAGCCCCAGCCTGCTCCAGCAGAGAGCCCAAGAGGGGCAGTTGCTCTGAGCCTGGGTGCAGCAGGCTAGGTGTAACATATAGTCAGTAGTGGCTGAGCTCTTCTCTGCTCTTGGTCTCCCCGCATAGACAAAGCTGAGGAGGTTCAGGAGGTCAAGCCAGGCCAGAGCAATATGGCTGTGGGACTCCTGCCTTCAGGAAACAGAAGGCTGCTGCTCACAAGGGGAGAGACAAAACTGTAGCAGGGGGCCTGGGCCTCCAGGATGAAAAGGTTCTTTGACATCTACCAGTACCGACTTCTGATAGGCCTCTCTCTGCAGGTACCACAGCTGTTGGACTGGCCTGCAGTGAAGGCTACCACAGACTGAAATCTTGAGACCCCATGCTTGCTAGGCTGGATGGCACCACCAAAGCCAAGAGGAAATGACAAAGATTGCTCTCACCTACATGCTGACTACAGTGTCATAGTGATCACTGTCCTGATCAGTTATTTAACATGGCCAAACCTGTCCTAACCCATCAGGAACAGTTCATGTTTTATCCAGGATTGACTATCCTACTTGAAGTTACAGCACACACACTCCTGACCCTTCCTCTCTTCCCCAGTGACACAAACCAAACTCTGCTCAGGATTATACTGAATGCCCATCCTTGGAGGCCCAGGTGGGTAACGGATGACTTTGACCACTCACCTCATGTTGGAGGCCAAGGGGGTGCTAAAGCTGTCCTCTGAGCGGCAAGGGCTGTGCCGAACACCCTTCCCTCGCCTCCCTCGCTCCTCCCTCTCTGTCCATGGAGCTTCTGTGGCTGAACTGGTCCCAGAGTCTGGTTCCAAGCGAGCCAGAGGAGCAAAGTTCTCTTCGATCAGCTTGGCGCTGTCTCGGATCTGTCCCTGTACTTCTGGGGTGAGGGTTGGGAGGTCGAAGGTAAAAACAGTCCCATGAGTGCGGGCTGGGGAGGAAAGAATGTCGATGGAGTCCAGGCTGGTGTAAGATGTGCCTTTGGCTCGATGGGACTCCATGATGCTCTCAAAATGCTTGCTGAAAGAGTCCATGCCATCCTTGGAGAGGCTGTGCCCTAGCAGAAAGGGCACTGGAGACTTGAGCATACCCTGTGTGTCTCGATCCATGACCCTAGAGGGAAAGAAAGTGAGAAGAACTGGTCACTGAGGAGCAAGAGATCAAAGCCCAAAACCCGAAGCCCTGTGCTGCTCCAGAAGGAAACTGAGAAGGGCAGAAATCTCCTATAAACATCTGTGGGATGCCAGGCCTCCAAGGAAAAGCCTCACCTTCCAAGACATCATGGGAACAAGGATTGCACTAGACTCCCTCCAGACATATGCTTCTCCTTTAATGCACCACAGACCTTTGTTCCTTTAGTTGCTCATCCTCTTAAGAAGCTTATGAGATGCCTACTGCTTCCAGTCACTTGACTGGAGGTTAGATCCAATAAAAGGCTCAAGAGCCAGAAGCAAGACATGGTAGTTCAGCTCCATTTGAGCCAAATCTGGAAGCGTCTGAATTTTCCGTGTGCCTTCATTGCAACGTGGCACCCAGAATGCTCTTCCTGTGGCTGCTCACAAGCACATGGCACCTTCTTTCACAGATGTGCCACCATGGTCCCACAGCAAAGTGCCCAGAGGGCGCCTAACACACACCTGTAAATTTTGCACAAAATAAATAAATAAATATAAATAATAGTTTTAAGACAGGAGCGGGATGGCTGAGTGGTTAGAGCACTCGAGCCTGGCTTAGCTCCCAAGGGACTGCTCTATACCTTCCCCAACAAAGCCAAAGCACCATGTGAAAAGTAACCTGATGGATGATACCAGAAAGAGAGTAGGATACCCCATTCCAAGAGTAGAGACCAAAACCCAGGGCTTTGCTCCTCATGGAAGCATCCTAACCATATCCTCTTTTGCTGCCTCATGGCTCAGCTACAGTAAGAAGACGGGCAGAGATACCTGGGCAGCAGCAGCACTTTCTGGTGTCTGGTCCCCTGCCCCATCTGGGTCTCAGCACAAGGATATTCCGAGGTGCCAGGTTTTCCAGGCAGTTTGTAGGAGCCGTAAACCCAGCCCTTGTGTGTTGGCCCATAACCCAAAGGCCCAGCTTAGCTCTGGTAATTGTCTTGTCACATATGAAGGCAGCAGTAAGGCTCACAGCCTGTCTCTAAGACAGGCCTGGGTGCAACCCAAGGCAAGAGTTTCTACATCCTGAACCCTTGAGTGCTTTGTCGGGTAAATGAGATAAATTGCAGCCAGCCTATCAGTCTGAGCATGTGACAGTAAGGATATTTCTAACACAGAGAACATCACTGTTTCATTTGTATAAGCACAAACGCAATCATAAAAGCCAATTTTACTCATAAGCTGCTATCACCTTATTAAAGCACCAGAAAAGCACTTGTTATGCCACTGTCGTCTCTGATTAAAAGAGAAGAACTGATCCAGCTTGTCATAACATTTGTTACGAACAAACAGCTTTGCACAGAGGGCTCAGAAAATGTATTGCCATTACAAGCATCAAATGACTTTCAATTAATTAGCCTTTGTGCACTGCTCCACACACCACACTGACTATTTCACTGGGCTGCAAGCTGACAACTTCACTGCAGCAGCAGCACAGGCGGCTCCAGGGGAGCTTGGCTGAGCAAGCAGGAAGTACGAAGGGCAATGTGAAGGCTGTCAATCTGCTGGCATCTCCCTAGGTTGCACGGTCCTGCTCTGTGCTCCTACCCATTCCCCTGCGAGGCACTCAGGGGTGGTTCCTTACAGGCATGGTCAAGGGGAGAGAGACCTAATTAACACTCACGGACAAGTTTACGGATGCAACCGTTCACTTGCTGTCCTTGCTATCTAGCAACCTCCTGCTACATCAAGCTAATGCTGCCAACTTTACTTTGCATCTAGCATCTAACAGGGGGGTCATGAGCTATATTAGAGCTATATTAGAGGACAGCGCCTGCAGACAGAAGGGACCTTGTCCCAGGAATGACTAAGGGAACCAAGCTCAGTCTTGTGACCAGGTGTGTTGTCAAAGTGAAGAAAAAAATATCACCGTTCTTCTCCACCATCCAAACACTGGGAATTATTTCTCCACCCTGAAATACCAAACCAGCTCTACACAAACCAGTTAAGATGCAGAAGGATCTAGTCACAGTAACATGGGCACAAGGCTGCCTGAACATAGCCCTCCTGCTCAGACCCAGCTGCCTTGCCAGCCGCGTGCTGCCCAGCCTTCCCTGGCTCTGGTTTCTGCCAGTCGACTCGTGTCCCACTCCCATTTGCAGGAAGGATCCATGCAGAGGCACGTGTTGCAAAACAAGGGCAACACAGCTGGGAGGAGCAGACGTGAAGCCTGTAATTAAATATCTGCACAACAGCAATGGGCAGTGGAGTAGCAAACACACTTCCAGCTCCGGTCATGGGAACTGGTACACGAGCCAGGGCCTTCCTTTCTTGGGAATGGGCCAGGTGGGCAAGCAGGGGAGGTGACAACCATGCTGCATTACACACGAATATCCCAGCCCCCTGTGCCAGGGGCTGAGGTTCCCCCACGGGCTTCAAGCAACTGGAATTGAGCAACCACCACTGCAGGCAAGGGAAGGACTGGCCCAGTCCTCCCTGGTGGTGCTGCACAGTAGTATGGTCCCTGGCAGGAGGACGAAGAGGAGGACAGTCCTCTCTGTTGAGGTCCTCAGAGGTTTCCTCTCATCGCCAGCACCCCAAGCCCAAGATTTCACCCTGCCATACCCTGTTCCTTCTGCTGGCTTGGACACAGCAGGAGCTGTGCAGGGGTCCCAATTCAGCACGGAGGAGACAAGGTTTTACACCATCGGCCAGTGGTCCTTCACCTTATACCCCTCTCAGCAAAGCCCACCTGCAGACAAGCACTGAAGGCTCCCTGCACTCCCCAGACACCTTTACTTCAGCCCATCTCCTGCAGCTTGCCTGCTGTTGAGCTTCAGTGTCATAACCACAACCCGTGCTCAGCCACGGGCACTGGGGCAGGCAGGCTGCTGCACTCTTGCCTGCCACATTTGTACCGTGGTGCCCCTGCCCCTCTCCTCACCCATTACAACATGTCGGTGTCCCCTGGCTGCCCAGGTCGGCTGCAAGCGGAAGGCCTTGGAGCGGGGCAGCTGCCACTGGCACCGAACCCTGGCTCTGCGGCCGTGCCGGGCCCTGCAGCTGAGGCTCTGCTGCGGCGCGGTGCGAGAGCCTTGTGGCTACTGAGGCAGGTTAAGCACCAGGTTTAGGCGTTATGCTTAAGCGCTTGATTAAATCGTCGCCTTAACCACTTTTTAATCCCCAGCAAGGCTTGCCCTGCAGCTATTTTCTCCGCGCAAGCAGAAGATTTTCCAAGGGTTTTCCTGGTCCACACTGCTCTTCTGGCTAGTAGAAAAGACAGTTCTGCCTCCCACCATTCCTGTGTCTGCCAGAGGTTCTGGAGACCACACTTCAAAGCCCTCTGCCCCCTTATCTGCCAGGCCACCGGTGCCACGGGCCACGCTGGCCCTTCTGGGCACCCACAGCGGGAGCTTGGCAGCCACAGCTGATGCTGCTCTGGGAGGAAGGGATTTGAGCCCGTTCCTGCTGACAGGTCTCAGCTCTCCGGGACTAATGGGACTAAAGACAGTAAAGGCTTAGACTAGTCATTAGAGTGGTAGATCTGACTCTAAATATATTCAGCAAGCAGACTGTCTGGAAGACAACGCTGCTTCTTCTGTCACTTTTCTTCACTTGTTTGATTTTGCACTGGATTTTTTAGACAGACATCCTGCCTGCTGTTAGCTTGCTCACTTACTTTGGGGTGGTAAATCATGCAAGATGCTCTTTACCCACAATATCAAGGGTAACAAGATGCATCAAACCAAAATCTCCCTTGCAGAGGATGATAAACCCTTAAGGCTAGATTTTCAAGAGGATTTATATGCCTAGATGCTGTGAATTAACCTCCAAATAGAATTGTGTGCTTCAATAATGTTGTGGGGTTGGCTCTTCCCAGCTACTAACAACCTGTTCTGCAGAGCAACGGCTGGGATTGCATCCCGAAACGCTGGCCCCTTCATTAGGTCCGGCCTGGCTGAGAGCAGCCGTGCAGCTGCTGGGGGGCTGCTTTAATTGCCCCCAGCATTGCCACGTCTTTGAGCAGGCAGGGCAGAAAGCTTCAAGCAGAAAACATCATTACTGGGGACTGACAAAGAGGAAGGAGGACTGCAGATGCAGAGCACAAAAACAGTGCAGAAGCAAAATAAATAAAATAGGCTGTAACGTAAATATGAATCAAACTCACATTTCTGGACTTCTGATTTTCAAAGTGCTGTCCACAGAGTCTGCACCTAACTGGGGAATGTTTTGGGATTAGCAAATGCAAAAGTCTGAAAGCCACATGGCAAAGAAACCATATAAAAGGAATGTGACACCCCTATATACATATCGGTAATGGGAGCACTGTGTTTGGGAGCAGCATTACATTTAAGTATACTCCAAGATTTCTAGCACTGCCTGGGGAACTACAAAAAGGTGTTGCAGGAGACAAAAAGCAGGTCTAGGACTGCAGCTCATACACAATGACTTAGTACATACTTGGAAATAAAATAAGGCCATATAAAATAAATTAGGTGCAGCAATAATACTATCACTTTAGATCTTCTTCAAAACTTCTGTCACAAATTTGTTTGGATTAAAGTACATTTCCTATTAAAATCACTTTCGGCTCTTCTGCACAATCTTATGTTTTGGAGGAGCAGGCAGGAGGCAGGGAGAGACATACCTGTCCCCTTCGCTAGTGAGGGGAGAGCTGGAGGATCCTGCAGCAGACCGGCTCTCCCTGTGAAACGCACACACATTTTAGCCCAAGAACTTCATGTTTTTCTTTCCCAGGGCAGGGGCACCACTATGGGACCTGCAGTTATTTTTTATTATCTCTTTTCAATGTCAACATCAAACACATCCACATTCCTTCCCCTTCATCTGCCTCGCACACATTCAGGCCTGCAGGTGCGTGAGCACGTGCTCTCCCGCTCCTCGCACGCGGCTATCGCCAACTTTGCTGTGCCCAGCAGCCCGCAGGTGCAGGTGAGACCTCCTCTCCTGACCAAACCATTGCTCATGTGGTTCGCTGCCTGTCCTCAGGCCAGGCTCAGCAGGGCCAGCACCATCCACAGGCTCCAAGTCATGCCCTAAGCGCTCTTAGCCTCCTGCTCTGCGTGTCCATCTTTTGAGCTCAATCATTAGACACATGGGTGTCCGACACCGCACTCCAGTAGCCCGCCCGGCCCTTCTGCCAGGCTACAAGGCTCCAGCTTCCCTTGTGCCCACATCCTGACTGCCAGCGCCCAGTACAGGACAGACAGCACCTCAGGGAGATGAACCAGCCATGTGCATGGGCATCTGAACAACAACCATAGCGTCCTCTGCTGTCACCAGCACCCCGTTAAAGAATATTTTGCCAGGCAAACAAAAAACAATGCTGAAAACAATACAGCTTTCAACAACAGTTTTCCTGAACAGAGCAAATAACCACTGCCAAGCAAGAGGGCTCATGCCCTGCCACCAGGGCACAGACATCTGTGGAGGACAGCATGGCCACTGCTCGGCAGCACAGAGCACCAGCGAGGCTCAGCGTGAACTCAGATGTCCTAGCGCTGTCACCTGAAGGCCAGGCAGGATGGGGGAGGCAGGAGGGGATTAACCTGGCAGGGAAGTCTTGAGCTGCAGCTCAGGCAGGTGACCTGGCCCGCAGCTCTCACCCCACAGGGGCAGATCTGTGGCACAGTGCCCTGTGCTGAATCACCAGCACCATTCGCCCCTGCCGGGCGGCGAGGGCTTCCCCAGCCTTGCCCAGCACCATGAGGCAGGACAGGGCCCTAATCTCCCCGCCCGTGCTGGCCCGGCCCTCTCAGCAGAGCCCCTTTCACCACACACAGGAAATGAGAGAGCAGGTGAGAGGAGCTCTCTGCCCTCACGCCCGCAGCCTCACCTTTGCCCGCTCTGCCTCGTCGCTTCAAACACCTCATCATCCTCATCCGCCTCGCCGTCCCGTGTGGTCGCGCCCTCGCCCTGGTCCTCGGCAGCGGACGGAGCAGGGGGCTCCTCTGGCGTGCTGTCCCTCCTCCCCGGCGTGCCCGCGAAGCTCGGGTTGCTCTCACTGTCCTTTTGACTCTCAATAGCCGAATCCACCTCATCCTTCTCAGCCAGGATGTCGTCAATGTTGGTTTCGCGGTAGCACCTCAGCGGCACGGTGTCCAGGTCTGTCTCAGAGTACTTTACAGTCCTCCTTATAATGCCGGTCTCACAAAAACCAGGCTTCTTGCAGCCCGGAGGAGACATCTCTATCTCCACCTCCACATGGCTCAGGCTGTGCTTGGATGATGGCCTCTGCGGCTCCCCGGGCAGCACGTGGCTGGGCTGTGGCGGGGACTCGGCCTGGGTGGCAGGGGCCTTGGGGGCAGAGCAGCCTGGAAGAGAGCCCAGAGCACTTAGGAACAGGGCCCCCAGCCTTGGGGAGAGCACCTGAGGTGCGCCGGGGAAGCCGCTGTTGCGACACTGCAAGCACGCTGAGAACAGGCTCACACACGCAACGGGGCACCCAGGAGAGAAGCGTGAGAGCCTGGAGTAAAACGAACATGCTGGGAGAGGCAGAGCTGGGACGGGGTGGGCTGGTGCTCACAACCTGCGCTGCACCGCAGGGACACATGCTGTCCTGGGCCCACGGCTCCTGCTGATCCCAGCCGGGATTTGGTTCTGCACACACAAGGAGCTGCAAGGATCTCCCCTGCCCAGGGAGGGACAACCCCAAGGAGACAACCTGCTCACCTGTCCTGGGAGTATCCAAAGCACCATAGAAGAATTCCCACTTGGCCCTGGCGACGCGCTGGGCATGGGCCGAGCTCTCCCGGGGGTAGGCCCATGGGCTTCCCTGCGGGACACAAGTGCAGTGAGCGGCAGGAAGACCCAGGGGAGGCACCGCAGACACCTAGCCCTGCAGAGCCAGCACCTACCTGAAGTCGAGGCTCAGGGTTCAGCGGGCTCCTGGCAAAGGGCGCGAGGTCCTCTGTGGGAGTCTGCAGCCCATTGGAGAGAGAGCTGAAGAGGCAGCTGGTGTTGAGGGCGCAGGCATCCCTTCCTCCAGGCTGCACATCCCCCAGGGTCCTGCCCCTGGCCAGCAGAGGGTCGGACACGGATGCCTCAAGCTTGAGCCTGTGGACGAACCGCTCCTGCAGCTTGGGCTGTGCAGGAGGGGTGTGCGAGCCGCCGCTGTGCCCGGTCCTGCCGTCGCACACCGGCGGTGAGCCCAGCACCCAGGGGCTCTCGCTGCCCCCCGGGAGCCTGCTGGCTGTGGGGTTCCCCTCCTCGGCGCTGCTGGCCCGGCCCAGCTCCAGGCTGCGGCTGAGGCCGTGGGGCCCGTCCTGCCGCCGGGGCGCAGGCGCCGGGAGGCCGTTGAGCGTCCTCACGCTGGCCTTCTCGATGAAGCGGAAGGTGACGACGGAGCTGTGGCCATCGGGTGCCGGCGCCACCAGCGGGCTGCGGCTGCCCGGGGAGGCCAGCGCAGGGCTCTGGGTGCCCCG
>JAWLRI010000165.1:428801-446185 GCA_034781795.1 Crypturellus tataupa
GTGGGGCCGGCCGCGGCGGTGCTGAGTTTCTGTTTGTGGCTGTTCCTCCTAGAGGCACCTGACAGTAGTCGTGCGGGGACAGCGCCCGGTAGCCCATGATGAGTGTGCCCCCCTCCAGGGGATGCCTCCTGGATCTGCCCTGGGAGGACATCCTGGTTCCGCACATCCTCTGTCACCTGCCACTGCGGCAGCTCCTGAGCCTGCAGAGGGTCAGCAAGTCATTCCAGTCTCTCATCCAGTTGTTCCTGGCCAACATGCGCTGCTTTGACTCGAGCAAGGTATCGGATGGCTTGGAGGCTCCAGGAGACTCGCATAACAGGGAGCCTGTGGCTCTGTGGGGTGTAGAAAGTCCTGTCAAGGGGGCTGATTCCTGCTCAGGAGCTTGGGTTAAGGTTCGCAAGCTGGGCTGGACTCGTGGGCTCCGCGAGGAGAGGAGGTGACTCAGGGGCCAGCAATGTGGCTGTCCCTGGCAAGAGGCTGTGGGCAGCGTGTGCGGGAGCTCCACCCAGGCTGTTCCAGGGCAGTGGGTGGCAGGAGCGCAGGCAGCTCCTGCGCAGCACGGCCTGTCACGGCTGTCCGGAGGTCATGCCGTGCCCTCTCTCCAGGGAAAGCCTGTGCAAGCCCTGGCAGAGACTGTGGGGGGCTGGGAGGTGCAGGAGTGACTGGCTGCTCTTCTGAGGAGATCTGAGTGGTCTGGCAAGTTTTGGGGAGGGCAGAGTTATGGAGCGGACCATGTGCTGATGAGTGGCATGTGGTGCCAGAGCAGCTCCTATCTTGAGGGCAGTGGCAAAAGCCTTGGCATTAGATGTTGTAGGGAGGGGAGCCTTAAGGCAGGGTTTGCCCAGGAACTGGGCAAGAGTGGCCCTGGTCACCTTTGTGTCACATTGGAAGAGAGGAGCGAGACGAGTCTCTGGATGAGGGTCAGACTGAGCCAAGTTGATCTGAACCTCTGGCGAGTGCCTCATTCTGCCTGGGTTCCCCCTGCAGATCGGACCTGCCATCCCTAGAGCTGCTTTCATTAACCTGATGAAGGACAACGAAGTTTTGCATCAGCTGGTGCTCCAGAACTGCTCTGACTGGCTGACGGACCGGGAGCTGCTCCCCGTCATCGGGCAGAACCGCCACCTCCAGCATATCCAGCTGAAGGGCTGTGCCCAGCTGAGCCGCCACGCGCTCGTGGCCATCTCGCTGAGCTGCCCCAACCTGCGCTGCCTCTCGCTGGCTCACTGTGAGTGGGTGGACAGCCTGTCCCTGCGCAGCCTCGCTGACCACTGCAAGGCGCTCGAGGCCGTGGACCTGACAGCCTGTCGCCAGCTGAAGGATGAAGCCATCTGCTACCTGGCACAGAAGTGTGGCAAGCTCAAGTCTGTCTCGCTGGCTGTCAATGCTAATGTGGGTGATGGGGCAGTGGAGGAGATAGCCAAGTGCTGCCCTGAGCTGGAGCACCTGGACCTCACGGGGTGTCTGCGAGTCAAAAATGAATCTATCAGGTACTGAGCCATGTGGGAAGCTGAGTAGGGTTGCAAGCAAGGAGGAAGAACAGCCACGGAGAGAGAAGTTGTGATATGTTGGAAACAAGGAGAGCTATGTTTTGGGGTAAAACTGCTGGCAGGCCCTTTGGGAGATGTTTTGTTGCTGACAGCAAATTCCCTGGGATGCTGTAGAGGGTCAGTGTGGGACATAGCCAGCTTGACCTGCCCATGTCCTTTGAGTTTCCCTCTGGGGTTGTTGGGGTGCTGCTCCCAAAGTACGCTGTGTGCCTGGCAGTGGTGAGCGCTGGCTTGGTGTGAGTAGAAAAAAGGGTGAGTTTTGTGCGCAGGAGCTGTGATGACCAGTGTATGCTTTCTTGGCAGAGTCCTGGCCGAGTACTGTCCCAAGCTGCGCTCGCTCAAGGTGAAGCACTGCCACAACGTGGCCGAGTCCAGCCTGAGCATCCTCCGAGGCCGTGGAGTGGAGCTGGATGTGGAGCCTCCGCTGCAGAGGGCCCTTGTTCTCCTGCAGGACGTGGTTGGCTTTGCTCCTTTCATTAACCTCCAGATCTAGAACTGCTGCTGCTGGGGAGGGGGGATGGGTTCGATGCTGGGATCCCAGGGGGATGCCAGAGACAGTTACTGCTGAGACCCACAGAGAGAGGTTGGTCCCGTTGGTGAGACTGGCCTGAGTGGGACTCGCTCTCCTCTCTGGGACTATTTAGCAGCCACTGGGTGTTGGTGAGCATGCCCTGATGGTGTCTCCTGTGAATGCAACTCCCTCTGCAGTAACATGGAGAGAGAGAGTGACTTGCAGGAACACCATGGTGCTGAACAGGCCTTGGCCAGACCAGCCAATAGACAATACTCATTTATATTTTAACACTCTTATATGGCAGCTGTCCAGAGAGCAGCAGAGTGTTCAATGGAGACTGTGGCCTCCTGTCCCCTCGGGTGGGTATGCAGGCCATGCCTGAAGAACTGCTGGGAACAAACTAGGCCAGCTGGAGCAGAGAGAAGCTGCCAGTCCTCCTCTTGGAGAGGGCAGGTGCCTCTAAGCTCGGGCAGGGTGTGTGTGCCTGGTCTAGCTGCTTGCCTGGGTGCTAGTGCCAGCCACTGCAGTGGAGAAGTTGCTCCCTGGTACTCTGGGGCAACAGGCTCCTGCAGCAGCTTCACTAGAGGAAATGCACCAAACTGAAAGCAGTTGATGGCCACTGCTTATTTCTTCTGGATTCTGATTTATACTTTAGTGGTGTCCAGGCCTACTGGAACTCCATCCTGCTCCATGTCACAGCACTGTGGCTTTCAGACTGAACAGGGGTGAGAGAAACAGCAGGGGTCCTGCCTGTGTTTTCAACTGCAATTTACAGAGTGCTGAAAGCTGTGTTGGCAGGGGTGGCATAGCTCTGGTCTAGAATCCAACTTCCATCCTTGTATCCCCTCAGTTGTTAACCAAACAGCAGCCACCTCTTGCAGAGAGCAGGATGGAGATAGTGGCTAGAGTAAGAGAGGGCAGACCTGCTCCTATGCTTGGCCCAGGAGGGTTGGAGGCAGTGTCTATAAAGCCCTCTCCATGTGCTTTCCAGCTGAGATACACACCAACTCACATGATCTTTATTAATACTGGCACTCAACTTAAAGCAACAGTGCACACATACTTGTAAGAAGCTTGTTGCAAAAGCACAAGCCACATATTAGATCTAAAAATGTCCCATGCAAGGCCCATGACCCAGACAGCTTTTGTGCTGCTCCTCTAGGGTGGAGGGACATGACCTAGACAGCTGTTGTGCTGCTCCTCTAGGATAGAGGGACAGCCACACAGAGAGAGAAGGCTCCTCGTTAGCTGGGGAAGCTGAAAGCAGTGCCCTGGCTCCCAGGTTAGTTCCAGTTAGTGGAGGATGGAAGAGTCTCCTCTCATCCTTAGTGCCATGTGCCCATCCTTGTATGCCTGGGCCAGTGAGGCAGATGCTGAAGAGCGAGCAAGAGAGACTGGTGGTTAGTGGAACTTGTACTTCCTGGCTGGTTTGAGGCTGATATAAGTCCTCTTCATCTCCTCGCTCTCTGGCTTCTTGATGTCTTTGTATCTCTCGCCTTTTGTACTCACCACCTGGTTATCAATATAGCGGATCAGCTTCTTGGGAGCCTGGAGAAGAAAGACATTGACACTGACTGGGCACCCACACAGCTGGGAAAAGGGAAGGGCCAAGCCCAAGTTGGGCATGCCCTGGGTGGCCAGACAGAGTGGAATGGGCTGAGTTACCCATGCTGTGTGCTGGGAGTCTAAGTCAAAAATGGGAGGGTAGGTGTTTGGTGGGAGGGGGCTGCAGTGTGCTAGTCAGGAGGGGTTAAGTACTGGCAGATGTTGCAGCACCTCTTTGCTAAACTAATCTTTCTCCTGTGCTAACTAGTAGCCCTGTAAATGTTTCTTCCTTGCAACTGCCCTTCTGCTTTTTGGGCTTGCAGTCAGCTTTTTAGATTTAAAAAAAATGTTGGTGAGTTGGGCCTGCTCTTCTCACCTCTTTTGGTGGAGCTGGTCGATGTGTTTTCTCATCTTCTGCACTATCCACCATCATGTACCTGAAACACAAGAAGCACTTAACAAATACTGCAACATGCATTGCCTAGAGTTGCTCAGAGCCTATATCTTCATCAGCTGGTTTGTGGCTGTGCAAAGTGTACTACTTGCCTAGATTGCAGCTAGTAGCACTTAAGGTTTTTCTCTGTATGAAACAGGGAAGAAGTCTGCTGTCCTTCTGGTAAGATTCCAGAAGGATTCTCCAGGAGTAGCATCCATGGATGTTTGTGGATGGTCTAAAAACCTTGGGCTGCTGAGACAATGTAGCCCCTGTTGAATGAAGAGAGGTGCTGAGGTCCAGTCTGGAATTTGGGCAGCTTTGCTCCTTTTCAGCCTGAGTGATGGTGGCTGAAAGAGACAAGGGTAAGATCCACACTGCCTGGGGCTGAGCTGGCTGCTCCTGCCCAGAGGAGATGGTGTGCCTTTAGAGCTACATCTGAGCTGAAAGCGACTGCATAAAGGCACCACCTCATTCCCTGTGTTACTGACACAATAGGGCCCAAATATTTGCTAGCTGTACTGCTGACTTACTGCTCTTGAGACTTTGGAGCTGGTTTAACAGAGGGACAGTGCAGCTGACTGTGACTTTTTTTTTTTCCTCAGTAATTAATAATAGTTGCTCCTGTATATATTCAACTATGGTGATCTGCTCTCTGTACCTGTGCTTGAGTGATGTTTAAAGCACAGGATGTTGCCAAAATGTCATTAAAGTGAAGTTCCCAGAAACATAACTGGCAGGTGGTACTTTTTGTTCCCTTATGTGCTGCTCTGAAGTAAGCCTGCCCATAATACAGACAAGGCCAGGGATTGTTAATTCAGTTAGGATGCCATTCTGCCTTGTTTTATCTTCCCTAGACCATCAGCTGTTTTTTCTGTCATTGGGGAGGATGTAAAACAGTGGAAAAGCCATGGCTGGATAGACATGTGGAGTCTGCCTGCCCACAGGATGACACTCATGGAAGCTGAGATCTTAAAGCAGATCAATTAAACCAGAGTATGTGTTCTCCTACTGAGAATTAAAGTGCTTTTTGAAGTGAATAAAACTAAACCGATCTGAAGCCATTTTCATTCCCAGGAAGTCTAGAAGGGGATTTCAGAGAAGACTTCTTAGAAAGCCAAATTCATGCTGTCAGTGACTGAGATTTAATCTTCACAGTATTACTGTACAGGCAGTCCCTTAAAGATTTCTTTAGTCTTCTCTGGACTGTCTCCAAGGACTGAGATATGAGTGACCTGCTGTAGCTTCACAAGTTCCCTGTGTTACCTGGGCTGCAGCATGATGTCTGTGTCTTGAGCCTTTAATTGGGACCTCAGCTGACAACACTGTGACTTACTGAAAATCTCTTGCAGGCTGAAGTCTCTCAACCAGCCAGTTGCTGTGCCCCAGCTGTTGCAGATAGCTTGCTTGTATACTACAGCTCAAAGAAAGCAGGGAAATCCAAGCCTGGTTTTGCAACCCTGGATTATACTTATGCTCAGATGCTTTAGCAATGCCTAAATCAGCTTCATGGCATCTTTCCTAAGCATTGTGCAGCCTAAGCTCTTGATAGTTGATACTGTTGTTCTGACCTTGGTCCTGCCCTGACCTGCTGCATCCTCCTTTATTGCAAATAGAGTAAGCCTACAAGGGGATCCTTGCTGCTGGATACTTACTTCTGCAAGATAACCTGTTTTAGCTCCTCGTGATTGGGCGTTCTCCGGGGCCGTGCCAGTTCCTGGGAGGAGACAAAGGAAGCAGGTGAGTAGCACATGGGCTGTGTGTCCCGCTCCCCTGCTACCTCAGCCGAGTCCAGTTGCTGATGCAGCATTGCCACCCACTTGAAAAGAGGGGTGCCAGACATGCAGCTTCTCTGGCTTGGCTGTGGGCACAGCCTGTCCTCCAGAGAGCTGGGAGAAGGGGTGGGTTCTGGGTGATCTTCCTGGCTCATGGCTGGGAGTGTGGAAAGTTCCCAGAGTCAAAGTTTCAGCTTGTAGCAGACACCTGGCATAGCCATATCTCCCTGGGCACCACTTTGGCCTGGTGCCACCTAGTTCAGAGTACGATACCTTCACGCTCACAGCTGCTGTGCCAGTTTCCACCTTCTCTTCCACAATTAACTGCACTGCCTCCTCCAAGTTCCCCAGGGCCATGGACAGTGCCTTCTCTGCCTGGCCCACCGTACAGGCAGGAAACATCTCCAGCAGCAGCTCCACCCCATCCTTCAAGTCACTGTCTTCCTAGTTAGAGTTAAGAGAGACATGGGTTAGGCTGGGCATGTAGAAGGGAGGTGGTTATTGAAAAGGGTCTCTCTGGTTGGAACAGGCTGCCCAGAGAGGTTGTGGAGTCTCCTTCTCTGGAGATCTTCAAGACCCGCTTGGATGCAGCCCTGTGCCACGTGCTCTAGGTGGCCCTGCATGTGCAGGGGGTTTGGACTAGATGACCTCTAGAGGTCCCTTCCAACCTTAGGCATTCTATGATTCTATGGTTTTACATGAAGTCAGGAAATTCACCTTCATCCTTTACACTTAGCTGAAGGCTGTCACTCCTTAAAAGTTTGACTGTAAATCCCCTTCCTGAAGCTGATATGGCAGGACAAAGCACTATTCTTTCTTAATTTATTCCCTCTGTGTTTCCTTAAGGTAGGGCTTCTGTGATCTGGTTCATCTGTGAGGCCATTTGCTCAGGAGCACCAGTGCCAAAGCTTGATTTATTTATTTTCCTCCCTGCAAGGTTATACATGCTTTGATTGGGAAAGGAAGGTTTGGATGGGCACTGTGCCCTGGGGCGCTATTGGAATGCCCCTCTTGGACCTAAATACAATGACTCCCTGCAGAGCAGGAGTAGATACTAGAGAGAGAGCAAGCAGAGCTTGGGATTTGAGTCTGCAGGACTGACACCTAAATGTGCTCAGTTCTTGTGCTGGCTGCAACTTGGCAGATGAGAAAAATGGAGTGATGCAGCTACAGAACAAGCTTGGGGAATATGGTGCAAGCATGTAGTAAAGCCTGCCTAGGGCTGCAGGGGCATTGTTGCTGTGCTGCTGTTGGATCTGGGAGCACTGGGACAGGCTGTGATTAGCCCCCTATCACCACCTCAGTGGCTGGGAAGGATGAGCCAGTGATAGCTCATACTCTTCTGGCAGCAGCTATTTTTTTTTTTCTCCAGTTAGTGACACAGACCTGTTGAGGCCACATAATGGAGATCACATATACCTTTGATACTGTGTCATGGCCTATGCTGTGGTACCTTTCACAGCCAGAAGGTGCCCTTAGAGGTGCTAGTCTGGGGTGATGTTGTCCCCAGCGCTGCTCTGCGGGGTGGCCATACCTGGGCCCCAGCTCCTTCCATCAAAGTGTGGAGATCTTTCCCGTTGCAGGCTCCTGCTCCAGGCTGCTGGTCCTGACTCACATCTTCAGAAGTGGCTTCACTCCTGCCCTCTGCAGCCCTTTGGCCAGGTTTCTCTTAAAGACACAGCAATATCCATTGAGAAACAGCCCCACAAAGGCAAGAGCTCTGGGCTTTCTGTTAGCATTAAACTGCTTGTGTGTCATGTTCCCTCTTGTTTTGAAAAAATATTCAGTCTGGACTGTCTTGCCCTCCTTAAGTGCCAGGAGGATAAAGCACTACTGTTCTTCCTGCCTTTGGTGGGGACAGCTGCAGCTGTAGTTACACTGACCTGCAGGAAGGCTGAACACACACATGTTGGAATACTTCAGCTCTGTATTTTCAGACCTTACTAGGGCTGCTCTGAATACAATTCTAGCTTTATCTAATGCTTGGTTATGGATACTTAAGGCATTTTTTGTCATGTTTTTAACAAGTCCCTGTGTCCACTCCAACTATGAACTGGGTGTGGGTTTGATTTTTAAATTTGGGAAAACAGTGGTGGATCTTGTGCTGCATGTGACCCAGCACATCTCATGGCCAGGTTGCTCTGATTTATCTCTTTGCAGTTGTGATAGAGGTTCTTTCTGTATCATCTAGGAAGAATCATTTCAGCTCGGTTCTGTCATCTGTAGACTGGACTGGTGCTGTTCTGCCCCACACAGGCTATATCAGGATCCTTCAAGGGTAGGATGCAAGGAACGAGAGCAGTAGGCTTTGTTAAGCACAGGAAAACAGTAAGTAGGATGAGAGAGAACTATCTGTTCTACACTGTATGGCCTCCTGACTCCTGATAAAGCAGTGATGATGCCAGACAAGTAAAATCCAAACTAGTATGCCCTGAAAGATTTAATGCCCGGGTGCTTGATCTATCTGTTCTGTGGTGGGAAGTAGCTTTCAGGCTGGTTAATGAAGCAGTTCAGCTGATCTGTGAACACAGAGGCTAGGAAGGACTGCTACGGCCTAGTTTTCTGCAGTCCTGTATATCCCACTGATGATTTTGCATCAATAGCGGGATTCAAGGGTGAACAGAAACTAAGTTTTGAGGATGTTCAAGTTCTCCAAGTGATACACACCATCAGCTGGATTCTTTCTTTGATGTTGTACATGGTACAGGCAGCTAGCAGAGGTGGAAATCCCACCTTCAGAGGTAACCTACTGAATTTCAACTAGTACCTCTATACCTGCTGTTTCTTCTCCAGTACTATGGATCTGAGAGGTGTTTGGAGAGCTGGTCAAGTGTATTTTACCCTCTTTCCCTACCCTGTATTCCTTGTGATGTACACCTCCCGTCTATCGATCTCAAAACTGAACCATATGAAAAAAAGAAAAGTCAATGAATTCAGGCTATCCTATGAGATCCTATGTTATAAACAACAATTTGTTTTATTCTGTGACACTGTTCAACCCCAAACATTAAGACTGAAAGCAGGTGCAGATATACTTCTGATGCTGAAATTTCCTGTGTAACTCACCTTCATTGCGAGCTTCACCAAGCCTTTCTGAGAGGGAGAACATCATTTCACAAATGTCCCCACTGCAAGAGATAAGTACTGTGTAATTAGGATGAAAAACAGAAGAACTAGCCCATCCTACTTGGCTACCTCTTTCTAGAAAGACAGGGCTTGCCTGGTGTCACAAACTGGCATTTCAGATGGCCCAGGACCTACCTGCAAACTATAGTGGGATTAGCATTTTTGTATCTAGGCAGAGCTTGACTTAATCAGAATGGCACAAGTTGAGTACTAAGACATCCTGATCTGGCTATAAGCAAGTTTATGGTAGTGAGATGCTTGAGTAGGCATCCCCAGGCATGGTATACACATACCAAACGATTGTATTCACACACACACACCTGTGGATTTCTGCAAAACCAGGAATATAGGCCTCCATCATTTCCACAAAGGTGTCCATGTCAAAGGTCTCTTCAGAGGACTCTGGTGAGCCCAGTTCTTCCAGGACACTTGTGATGTAGGAGAAAAAAACATCATCCATTCCACTGGAGATAGAAAGAGCACAGGACACGAAAGCAGGGTCAATAGACCCATTTTTTTCTTCTCTCTCTTCCTCCTACCCCCTCTATCCTCTAACCCAGTTCTTTCTAAATACAGCAACAGAAGGACCTTTGTCCTGTCCTTTATGCAGAGACTTAATAGGAAAGCTAGGTAGCAGGTAGGTCAGTGGCTGAGTGGGAAATGTTTGGAGTAAAACAGGATATCACAAGAAATTGTGCGTGTCATCCTCTTTCTGGGCAGCACTGAAGGAATGCCTCAGCACATGGCCAGAGGCTGGGCTGCTACAATATTTCAGCTCAGCTGAAGTACCTGTAATTGCTGAAACACTGACTTTCCAATGTTGACTGGTGTTTCAGGTGATGTCATTATGTCAACTTGTAATTTTTATGGGATGTATCGTTCCCTTCTTGCTGTCCCATGCTTGCGTCACTGTTGCCACCAGCTGTTGTGTTCCAACCTCAGGGTGGCTGTATTTCTGCCTGCAGGCAGAGCTTACAATAGGGATAGCCCTGATGCAGCAGTGCACTGTTAACAAAGTCTTTTGGGATCACTGTGGAATGAGGGGAATTTCATCTTCAAATGCATACTATTAGACAGGACATTAGTCATCTTGGTCATCAAAGAAATGACATGCTAAACTGTAATGCTAAATGATGGTTGCATTCACATCGGACCGGGTACATCCTGAATCAGACAAGGAAAAGCAACACAAAAGTTAGGAGAGTTGCAGTGCTCCACTTGGAGCTCAGCATAACGTGCAGAGGGGCAATTAATACTGCAAAATTCAAATGATGATCTTGGATGTTCCTAAATGGAAGTACCTGAGGTCTGCAGCAGGAATGTGGGATTGGATGAAGTGTGTCAGTGTGTCTCTAATGATTCTCTCTAATGCCATCTTTCTTCAACCTCCCTTTTTTTTCTCCTGTAAAAAATAAGGGGAAAGAAAACTCCATGTAATTTCAAAGGCAAGAATTCGATCAAAAGATCAACATGATCCAAAGATATACATGGTATAATTGAATAAATGCTTCCCACCTGAACAATTCATGAACCGCTCCAACCTGACACATACACCCGGGTAAAGGCAGTTAAAGGTATCTGCAAAAAGCATTATTAGGAGGAAATACCATCCCAAAGCAACTCAGTCTCTTAGGTGTCCCCTGTTCATGGTGACAGTATGCAGCTGCACTGTGTGTAAAATACACCCCCTGGGTAGCATAAACTAAAGCTGAAAACCCAGGTGTGTCCAGCTGCAGGACCCCAGAGACATCTCCTGAACTGCAACATTCTGCTGTTCAGCAAGCGAAGGGTAGGTGATGGGTTTGCTTTCTCACTGGAGAAGGGGAGGGACCTTCTGCCTGTGATGCCTGCACTCAAAAATGATGGGGAGGAAGGCTAATGCCTCTTGGAGAAAAAGATTTCCTAGTGGATTTCACAGGGAAATACCAGCCAGGGCACAGACAACTAGTCTGCCAGCCAATATAGCAAAGGTCTGCAGGTCAGGCGCAAACTGCCCGTGCAATCCTCCCCAAACAGGAACCCGTTGTTGTGCTTGGTAAATGAGCTATTCTGCAGCTGCAACAAGGGGTACTTGATAACCCAAAACTCTCAGGGGAGTGCTAAGAATCACAGACCTCCTACACAAGCAGTGGCAAAATGGGGCTGCCCACAGCCCTTGTTCAACTGCCAGAACCAGGCCTGTATTGAACCTGGTGGAGAAAAGCCATTCTTTATTCCTTCCCCCTTGGTCCTAAAAAGCTGATAGGTAAAGAGACTCTCAGCATAAGCCCAAAGTTCTTCCTGAGGAATTAAATTAGCCCTGCATCTACAGGAACTGACATGGTCATCATTCACAGAGCTTACAGGCTGCAGGTGTCCCCATCCTCCCAACCATACAGCTTCCTGACTTCCCGTGGAGCAGTTTTGTGGGCTCAAATGATGCCCGTGGGAGTCAAAAGGTTCAGGAGTTCCTCAGATGAGACTTCTATGGCTAGCAAGATACAAGCAGAACCATTCCAATCACATTCAGCACAGCTCTTAAGAGGTCTAGAAAGAACCAACACCCAACAGTCTGTCAGCAGAGGTATCTCAGAGTCCACTAAACCCTACACTGCACCCGAGGAGCATGCCAGGTCCATAACAAAGTGCCTGCACGACTGAGTGTGGCACACTCAAAGCCAGTCACACCTGCCTCTGGCTATGGTCATATTAGGGCTCCAGTGATTTGGTTCCTGATATAGAAGGAGAAGGGCTTATGTGAAAATGCTCTGGTGGGTCTGTGGCATCACACACTACTGTTTACTACAGTGATTCTCCACTTAATAAGCGCAGTCTGTGCTCTTAAGGGCTTTGAAAAGACAGATTTAGCTACCTGCAGGATCATCTTTTATGTCAGCACCATTCTCTTGAGGCAGGGAGACATATAAGGAAAGACTATTGCAACAGCTGGCCCCCAGAAGCCAAACACACTGACAGAACTACTCTAGTTCTTACCATGATCAGAGCTAAACACAAATGCCACCTACTTACCTAAACTCCCCTACAGCTGCATATTTATATTGACCTTTCCACTCATCTGGATCCAGTGACTAAGTAAGGAAACAAACCCGTTTGCATTTACCTCTCACTTGGGACAGAGAACAATGAGTTATCAACACGGTACTACTTTATGACCAGTAGATGTATTCCAACGCAGCCCCTCTGCAAGAACAGTCAGAAGAAGGCACCATCAGATAAGGTTATTTGTTTGCAGTTTCCTTTTAAGCTAAAAATTTTCTTTATGTCCTATAATTTCAAAGAAGAAATTTGCATTTCACAGCATTAGAGAAAACCAACAGCCTGAACATTCTTAAGTGGGAGCTCTGCACACAAAGACCAAGCCTCCAAGTGACTCCTGACCACTGTGCTGCTGCTTTTGTTTTTCAGCCTCACGAGGATCCTTTGTTGGCATGTTTTTCTCATTTTTGCAGATGTTATGGCATGCAAGTGTGGAAGCTGGCAGTAAAAATCACCATAAAAACACCTTCCAGCTGCCTATTTGCTGTTTGCGTATGTTTTAAATGAGTCACACTTCTAGCAGCGTGGCAGAGACGAGTTTACCTTTTTTGTCTTTACAATATAGGCAGAAAGAGGTGAGTTTCCATTTCAGACATGGGAAAGTCAGTGATAAGATTCAACGACTGCCCTAAGTAGTCACTTTTCCCACAGTTTAAGTTTCTATAACTGCTGGCTATCACCAACCCCCTTGAACTAGCAGGTTTTAGAAGATAAGTTATTTTCTTTTTACAGAAAATAGGAATGGAAAATCAAACCCAGTAATCAAAAATGTTCTTTCTACTGTCATTACTATCCAGACCAAAGCTATTTCTCTCTTATTCAGTCTTTATAGTTACCTGGGACGTGGAAATCTTAAGATTTTACCCATTTTCCCGAAGCAGGTCACTATTCTTGGAGTGAGAATTATCTAAAGACCAGCAACATTGCCTGACAACCCAATTAACCCAACAACAGAGCACAATTCACCATGTCAAAGGCACTTTTGTGAGCATCATAAATTAGCAGCTAGTAATATATTAGGCAAAGTCACTCATCTCCTTAAGCAAAGGCACTTGCTGGGAAGTCAGGTTGGGACAAAAGAAATATAGGAAAAATAAATCTGCTAGAGAAGTACTAGAGCTATGGCCAGTTACTAACTGCTCATTTCCAATCCACTTCCTCAGCCTCTAACAGCCACAAGGAATCCTGGTTTGAAATTATTTCAAACATTTCCCACAGAGTTATCATGCTGGTATGTGAATAAAAGCTATTTCCTTGTGCCTGTAGGAGGAAAGAAAGCACTAGGGTTTATTCACTGGGAATAAATTCTCCCTGGCACCACCAGCACACCCAGATTTAAGGCTTATCCCCAGAGAAGCCTGGCTGCCACCTTTAGTCTACCTTGTAAGAAAAGAAATCCTTTAATGACAAAAATCTAACAGTAAAGAACAGAAAGATGCTAGCAGCTCTGGTATTTCTTCGTGGGTCAGCCATTGCCTCTGTACCTGGAGAGCCCAGGTGTGATCCTATAATACCTCTCCCACAAGACCACCAGTGCCAAGCCCTCTGCGAGGCAGAAAAACCCACACCCCTTCATTTGTGGCCACGCAGGAAAGATTTTACCTCTTGGCAAACAGTCTGTTCTTACAGAACTTTCTACGTCACAGATCTGCAGCGTGTAATAGTCTTGACTGAGTAAAGGTTGTGGACAAGAAGCCAGGAAGACACCTCCAGCCTTTGAGATTTGATGAGTGTTTCTTGAAATACAGATGATTAAAATGTACACACAAACATTTTAAAGTGGATTCTTCAAGGAACAAACTGATGTTACTGCATATTCTTTGCACATAGCCAAGTTTAGAATTTCATAGTTCATAACATCAAAACACATTATGCATTATATCTTCAAAAGCCACATTTTCTCCAGGTGTAACATGCAATAGTTAAGGGAGAGATTTACTGTAAGGGCTTATTCTTTCTGCACAGTTTTGTGGAGATGTGATTTATAATGCAATGAATAATCTAAAACTCAGAGACAGAAAAAAAAAAAATCTCTTTCCCCAGAGCACAATTGCATTGAAAAGGTTCTATCATTGTTTCAAACTTCCAGTCATAATTTCAATGTGGATATTAAGATCACTTTGGTAGCTGTCAGCGGATTCAGCTATGTCTATGAAAGTCCTTCTACATATATTGTCATTATAAGTGGGTCTCTGATTACCATTCGGCCCAAAATATAACTTAATTTTTCTTAATCATATAGTGAAGAGTTTTTATTCTGTTGTTCTCTTCTCAGTTAAGAGTCATAGAGCTTTCAACTGTCAAAACAAGAGATATTCAACATTGAAACTCCTTGTATTTTTTTAAGGCAGGCAGTTTTTTAAGATATCTTATTAAAACAGGCTTAGTTTGAAATAACAGGAATGTTTACCTGATTCATATAGCATTTCCTGGCATTCTTATTTTCTTACCTCAGACAGAGAGGAGTGGTACCAAGTCTCGAAATATGAATGTGAAAATTATTAATTTTCTGTACAGATTACTTTGGCCAGGAGCTCAATAGACTATAACACTAATCTCCATCTGCCTGTGTTTTCCCTCTTATTATGTTAATATCAAATTGATTTTTGCAAAACAATTGCAGAACAACACTCCCTGGTAATACAGTTACCGCTGCAGTGTCTGAAGTACCTGCCCATTCTGTATTCCAGAAACGCCGGCTTCTTTTTAAGGCATATGGTTCTGCCTTTTTTAAATATTAGGTGAAAATCTTACATGCTTGCATATGGCTAGATCATTTCTGAGGGCTCTTCAAGTGCAATTTTCAGCAATCATTCTTAAACAGTCAATGTGATGGGATGGTGATGATTGATTGTGCCCTGGACTTTATATTAACAAGACAGACTTGAAGAGAGCAATTTAGGAAAAGTGTTTCTGAGCTAAGAGGAACTGTCATTCAGATGTATATCAACTTTTATGAGATCATAAATTTGCCTACCAATGAGTTGAGGTTTCTCTAGGCGGAAGGAGATGCATATTGTAGATTCTGGAAATATTCAGAACAGGTCAGAGAAACTTTAGGTAAAATTGGCTGTCTGGCAGAGGAATTCACTCTTCTGGAAAGCCTTTAGAAAGCTCTTTCAGCCCAAGTTTCAGTAATTATTCTTAAATGTGTAAGTTATGGAACAGGGACAGTTTACTGTGCCCTCTCTGAGACCTTTTTACCAGAAAGTACAGAGAATTTTTCATGCAGCAATGCATGTGCCTGTGTGCTCGCAGAGGAACCTCAGCAGAAATCTCTGCCATATAAACAATATATACCACATATACAATATATGTAAAGTAATATTCTGACCTGCAGGAGAGACAGAGCTGTAGCTTTATTCCATTTCACCTCCGATGTCAGCAAGAAGGCTCCTATAACTTCCTTCCTCTGAAGTACTTTAAAACCTTTTCTCATCTTTTTCATAATTCAGTCCAGCAAACTCACTTCCAGGACCAGCAAGAGAAAATAAGGAGCAAACTTGCTGCTTTGTGAAAGAGAACTAAAAAACCCCCCACCTTGTCTCCATCAGAAGAAAGCAAAATGAAACTCAGACAGAGGGGAGGGGTTTGTGAGATAAAGATATTCTGCCTACAGGGCACTGAAGGAACAGCTGTTTTTTCTCTTTTTCTATCCAGTTGTATAGTTATTTATTCAAAAGGTTCAGATAAAATGCAACAAAAGGCACAAGCCTTTTCTCCTTAAGAAGAGAAACTACACTACACTACAAGTACCAAACTATTTTATTTTCAGAAACTTTGCTGACTTAAAAGAAAACGTTTTAGTGTGAATAACACATACAGACTTAATTTCACTTTAATACTTAATTTCAGTGCTCCTGTTTCTTTTTTTTGTTTGTTGGTTTGTTTTGGTTGCTAAATAAGTCCCTGAAAGGACTTCGGTGGTGCATTTGCTTTAAGAGGCAGGCCTGAATCCACACTGCACATAGTATAAATAACTGCTTAATGCTATAACATTAAAATAAGGCTTCTGTTAATAGTTGAGTCTCTTCCACTAGATTACCATAACACAAGATATTAATGTCAACAGACACGATTTTTAGGAGCTCTGCTGGATGCCTGTGCTTCCCAAAGCTACTCAGGCAATATTTGTAGTCTAGGCTCAAGATACGGTGCTTGGCTGCTGCTGAACCCTTACCTGAGAAGAAGAGCTGCCTGCAGAAAGGCTCAGCTCACGGTCAGTATCTGCAAATCACTTTGGTGATTCTATTGGAATGTCACTAGTCTCAGAACAGCCTACGACTGCTTAGCCCAAGTCAAGAAATGTGCAGTCCTGTTTGGGAAATAAAAGTAAAATGAGCTACTGACACAACAGGCTCTTTCTTTGAACACTGGCATCCTTATGCTATCATTCATGTCACTTGTGATAGTTTTCCCTAATGCAAAGGGTACAACTTTGTCCTTCAGAATAAAAGGGCTACCTTGAAAGCCAGAATATCACACTTGTTAAGCTTACAATACACTGCCATATTGGCATTTTTTCAACATTTATAATTTCTGTAGTATGACTTGAAAAGGTCCCTGAGTATAATCAAAGTATTTCAGAAGAACTTTTGTCAACATGACTGTAAAATAGAACTTGTTTCTGGTTGCTTTAATAAGACAGAGAAGACAAGAAGTGCAGGATTTCCCTGTTGTCTCTTGCTGGGTACTTTTGGCATACAGTCAAGGGCAAAGCATCAGAGACCGAAATAGGGTAAATGGCTGATACTTAATTTATCTTGAGCTGTAATTCTTGACCTCACACATTGGCTGAGTAACTCTGGGGAGTTACATATTTTCCTACCTCTATTTCCCTTCTGTAGTGATAATACTCAGCTACTTATCTCACTTGGGAAATAAGGCTTGGGAAAATTAACCAATACTTAAAATGCACCAGAAACAAAATTTGCAAAAAAGACAAGAATATTTCAATGCAATGTGTGTCCTGGAGCATTTCACTCATTAACTGTAATGCCATTTTAAAAAGTTGCTTAAACAACGTAGGGAGAACAAATACCTTTTCCTTGCTCCAGCCTAACTTTGCCCTGGCATCGGGACATCTCTGTGTCCCGAACAGCTAGGCCGGTGAGAGTTGCTCGCTGTTTCGTGCAAGAACCAGGCCCCTCACAGCCCCCTGTTTATAAACCCTGCAGGTTGCCCCTGTGGGTTGCCCCCCTACCCCCATTTATAGAGCCCTGCTGACCCAAGAGCGGCGCACTCGAGAACAAACCCCCATTCCTGGATCCCAGGGCCCCCTCACGTCCCGCGGGGACCCTTCCACGACGGCAGCGCAGGGCCCAGCACCTCGGCTGCGGCGTGGGTCCTACCAGGGCCCAAGGGGCCACTGGGCCGCGGCAGCGCCGGCCGCTCGCAGGGCCCCG